>RCWM02000085.1:0-415000 GCA_003667255.2 Euschistus heros | reverse complement strand
GAAAGATCCGGAAACCGTTAATAACGCTAAGTAGCTTACATGTTGTTTATAACATTTATTATTTAAAAAGAACATGCAATACCTTTCAGGATGATTGACAGTTTATTTTTTCTTCTAATTTGTGATATTGATATAAGCATTATTGGTAGGAATATCTTAATCAATTTTGTAGTTTTTTATTTTTAAATATGTAGCTCAATGTTGTTTCATAAGCATTAATGATATTAAAAACGTTGCGCGGTATTGTTTGATGGATTTACTGATCTCTGCACGATTATTATCAGAAGCAATTTGTTGGAGAAGATAGAAAACATCAAGTTCGATTTGTTTAAAAATAAATATTATACCTTTATGTATTTTTATTATTTTAGTTTATTTATCAAAGACAAGTAAAATTTGTGTTCTCAATCTAATATCCAAACATAAAACATCATTAATTCAATATAATCAAGGGGAATTGTTTTTCTAAAAATATGCTCGCATAAAATTATCTCTTTGAAATGTCATTTGTTTATCCCGCATTCAAGAGAGAATGACATATGCAGAACTGAATGATTCATGAGAACAGCTTCCATCATTTATGCAGCCTGGTCGCCGACGCTTATGTAAACTTCAATCACCTTCCAATTACCTCCGGGTGGGTTCTCACATTCGGACAACGAATTCGCTTCCGAATAGATAGGTGAACATATTATTTAATTGAATTGTGGTCGAGCCACGTCTATAATACTATTCTTAGAAACCTTAGAGATCAACATTTTTATTATATATTGAGCTCTCTACAGAGATACGAGTGAATTATCAACGAATGATTTTTGAAAATGTGAAAGGTAGAATCTACCAAAAGTGGACGTTATTTTGACTTATAAATAACGAAAGTAGTCACGCCACTAGATGTTTAAAATTTTTTTATTTACCTCGCTACTGGTCCCTAAAGACAAAGGCCTTGTCGCAAATTGCTTGCCAAGCTGGTCCATCGGCAGCAACACTGTTCCATCTTCTGACTTCCAATTGTTCCAAGTCCTCCTCTGTCTTCCAACATTTACCAAATTCTCGTAAATTTAAGACATAACTGGAAAAAAAAATTCATTGCCGCTGAAGCAACTCTTGAAATTATTAAATATGTAGGGGAAGGTGTCCTTGAAGAGCACACTCCGCGGCGTTGGTTTGAAAAATTTAGAAGTGGATATACGACGTTGGAAAGGAAGAAGGGTTCCGGGCTGCCATTATTGGATGTTGATGATGTTCTGAAGGAAGCTGTTGAGTCAAATCCGTCCACAAGTACTCGCGAACTTGCCCGGGAGTGTGGTGTGTCGAAAGATACTGTTAGTCGCCTTCTTATCTCCATGGGGAAGGTGAAAAAGACCTATAGACTGGTCCCTCACGAACTTACTCCCCAACAATTAGCAGAAAAGTTAACAGAACTTTATGGGTTTGAACTCCTGGCTGATCCACCATATAGTCCAGACCTCACACCTTCGGATTACTACTTGTTTCGACTCCATGGCCAATTTTCTTCAAGGGAAAATTTTTTATAATTTTGCGAAAGTTGAAAATGCTGTCCAAGAGTTCTTTGACAGCCATCCCAAGGAATGGTATCAATGTGGCATCGAGATGGACTATACTTTGAGAATTAATTATATTTTATATCAAAGAAATAATAATACAAATATTGGTTTCAAAAAAGGTCATTTTTTTTTATACACCCCATTGAATATATATAATCTCCCAGTCAAATTATTGCAACACATATCATTATCGAGATTTTCCTGGTTTTTATCTTAATCCAAACGATGGAATTATAGATTATTTCTTTCAATTTTTCTTCAGTTCGTGTTTATCGTTTGTTTCGTTGTTTACAAGTATAGTGTTTCCAAGACTAGTGGAAGCAGTCATTCAAGCCAGAGGGGACAATATGTCTTATTAAATATAAATTAAATATAGAGTTAAAAGTTAAAAAAAAAAAAAAAATAAATAAAAAGTAAGTTTTTTAACTTTTTTGCTTATTGGAAGAAATATTGCAATTTATTTTAATGAAAATTGTTTATATTTAGTTAAGGAATGTTTAGTATAGACTTCAGAACCTTTCCTTATTATGAAAAAGAATACGTTTTTATTAAATTCAAATATTTCAAAGTGTTGCGATACTTTTGACGAGGAGTATACATACATATAGATAACGATTTATTAAGAATAATAATGAAGTTCTTAATTTATTCTGAATAAAAGGATTGTATCTTAAGAATAAACAAAAATGTACAACCAAGGCCTTCAAAGCCTTAAAATGAAAAAATAATAATAATAAAATAAGAGTAGAAAAAATATATTAATAAAAAGTAACAGAAAAGTTATAATTGATTTTTTTTACAAAAACAAAAAGATTTCTTGAATATAAATTGTTTATTTTCAATTCCTTCATTTTATATTTTTAAAAACTAAAAAGGGGCTATTGACAGTTTTTGGAGGATAGGACCTGGGTGGATAGAAGGTTGTTAAAGAAGTGGTATTTGAAAGTGGAAAGGGTAATTGAATGACGAATATTGAGGGCTCCATCTCTCAATATTCCTCATTCAATTACTCAATAGAGAAGAGGATCGGATTAAGAAATATCTGTTGAAAGCGGCTGAGCAAGGAGCAGGAGTATACAAATCTGATTGGCGGGAACTGGTTTGGTGGGGGGGGGGGGGGGAAGAACTTAGATAAAGTAATTATCCAAAGATTTGATATTTATTTCAAAGTAGTGACTTCGATGAATAATACTGATGAAATATCAATCAAATGAAAGATGAGAGATCATAGTTGTTGAGTTCTAAGCTTTGGTAAAATGATTTTCGTATGTATTTTGTCTCAGATCGCCAATGGCTTACAACAATATTATACAAGGAATAATTCATTTACAATTTAAATTAATATGTCTCTATTAATAGGATATAAACAAAATATGTAATAAAAAAAAATACTGTTGTTAAACTAAAAATTTATATTATTATTTCTTTAATATTAAATATAATTTATACTCAAAGTCCATTGTTGCCTATTGTTATTAGCGATCAACTAGCTTCATCCTAAGCTGATACCACTCTTCGGGATGGCTGTCAAAGAACTCTTGCACCGCAATATTACCTTTCGTAAAATTATTAATTTTTTTTTCCTTGAAGAAAATTATGAATGGATCAAAACAAGTAGTAATCCGATGGGAAGAGATCCAGATTATATTTTAGGTGAGAAAGAAGTTCTATCAAGATATTTAATCTTTTGCTTGATCTGATCAGAAGTATGTGGCCGGACATTGTCTAGCACAACTTTGCGATTAATCAAAGTTGGATTATAACGCTGGGACAGTTTCGAGTGCATTCTAACTGTTCGCAATAAAGGTCAGAGTTTATTTTATGTTCATCATTGAACTCTAAATAGAATAAATTGGTGATGAATTACTTCTTTGTTCCAAAAAAGCCCTTATCCCTTTCCAAAGAATTATCTCCAAAAAATTTTGGGAACTATGGCCTCCAGAGTTGTTAATGTTACAAACCAATTCGGTCTGAAAAGATTTATTTTAATAATTTCTAAACAGTATTCCCAAAGAAATCATGTTGTTTAAAAAAAAACAAAAAAAAAAACATTGAATTTTGTAAATAAATAAGCCTAGATTAGTATTTCAAGGAGAGAATAATTTTTTTTTTTATTCACCCTATTGTTTTGAGTAAATCTAACAATCGTGGCATGAATCTTAAATCTGGAAAACGTGCCTTTGGAGATACCTGAGGTACCTTTGGCTCTGGTAGAGATTTCGATTTTCCGTATAATTTACTAGTATAGTTGGATATTAAATATATTTCACCATATTAAGGTAATATTTAAACGATGAATCTAAATTATTTTTCAATAAACTATTCCTTGATATTAACAAATGTATACATTATTTACACAATAAGCAAATTTGAGGAAAATGAATACATTGACATGTCAATAACGAGTCAAGAATAACTCACTAGTAGCACTTCCATAATTCTACATTAGAAGGTCTCTTGGCCATCTTCCTTTCAGACACCTCGGAGGGTCGGGAATGGCAAGTTGGGAGATTAGTGGATTCGAGTGGGTATAGAGTTTACTATGAAAGGGTTAGGCTTCTGGTTTGAGCCAATTCAGCAACATATGGAACATTAGTATCTTTAAGTAGGCTTGTGTTATAATAAGGAACATTGAGGATTTTATGAAGGATTTTGAATTGTAAGGATTTGATACGAGAAGAATTGCAAGGTTTAGTGGAGTCCTAAAGCTGAACCCCGTTGGTTCAAATGGGTTTAATTACTGTCATGTAAATAAGTCTTTGAACGCTTGTCTAGTAAATGTTGGAGTAGTCGGAAACGACGAGCAGTTTCTTGTCTTTTGAGTCTGCTATGGAGTCTAATTTTTTTTAAAAATCAATTTATTGAAATTAACAACTGTAGAAAATGTGTTGATTACGATTACAACAATATGTCAAACTTGAAAAGAACTACTCATCAGTAGCACTTCAATACAAATTCTGCACTTAGGTCTCAAGGCCATCTTCTTTTCAGATGCCACAAAGGATTATCGGGAATGGAGTGGGACGCAAGTTGTGAACCTAGTGCATTTGAATGGTTATGGAGCTTACGATGAAAGAATAGGTATCTGGTTTGGGTTATATCGGCAACATATGGAACATTAAGATAATTGGTGACAAAGTAAGGAGCATTGAGGATTTTGCGAAGGGTTTTGGATTCTAAGGATTGAATACGAGATGAATTGAATGGTTTAGTAGAGCCCCATATAGTTCATTTCCTTCTGTCCAAAAAGTCTAACCATATTCATGTGTATGAGTCTTTTGTAATTAATTGGGAGCTTTGAACGTTTATCTAGTAAATGTTGAAGTAGTCTGTGGAGTCTAATTTGAATATAGAAAACATAAATTTTATACAATGTTCAATATATAAATGTAAAAATAAATCACATTGTGAGGCTGCACATTTTTTGTGCTAAGAATGTTTAAATGTGAACAATGAATCCTTGAAAAGAAGTTTTCAACGAATGTATTCCGGAAAGGATCAATACACCGGGGGACTTATCGGAGCTATAAAGAGATTGACTCTAGTACTATTGGCAAGAAAAGAGGGTCGGAATAAAGAAGGTCTTATTTCATCGTGAACATTAAAGGGCGACTGGGTACAGACGGAAAAAAATCGGTCTTCCACTTGATTACCTCGAGTTAAGTAATTCTTCTAAAAGAAATATACGCTTATTTAAAAATAACAAAGGGATCTAGATGTAGAGAGGCATGTAAATGAAAATTATGTAGTATAGATGAGACGGTCACTTAAAATGACAACTAATAAATAACCCATACTTTGAAGTTAAGAAAATAAGCGATCTAAAACTGTAACTGGTTTAGCGTTGGCTAAATGATTTATGGACACCATTAGTCAGGGGTGGTTAGGGATGGTATTTAAAAATAAATATTTTAGTTTAATCGTTTTCATGTTTATCAACTTATTATAATAGTTTTATTTTTACTTTTTTTATTGACTTTATATATTTAAAGTCAATTAAAATTTGACAACCAGTGAATGCGTTGTATGAATGTAAATGGCTTGAAAGGCATGAGTGGAAGTAGAACCCAGGGGCACCTCCAGTCTTTATTTTCATTTTATTTTAGTCTAGGAGGTCTCTCATCCAACTCCTTTTTAGCCTTTTCTGGGTGTTGTGGTCATGTCGCTTATAAGTGTATTAGTATGTTCATTTAATTTATAGTGGAATCGTTTGTAGTAGGTTCGTATTTGTAATACAATAATTTAATTTGTTTAATCTATGCATGTTGTATGTCAAACATAAAATATTAGCTCTGAAAAATCATGCTTTATCGAGGTTGAAAAATGTATCCGGACCAACCTACAATTCATTACAATCGACCGCGATTCAATTATTACATGGTCACAAACAATTGAAGGTTTACTTAATAAGTAAAGAAATGTGGCTCATGATCGGCTGTAATGGCACAACTCAAAAAATCATTTTTTGAGATAAAAAGTTTTCATTGCTAAGGAAAATGCATAGGAAATGCTTTAGTTTGCTTAAACGAGTGAAGGTATAACTTGAAGGTAACTTTGTTTAAGCCAACTAAAGCATTTCCTATCCATTTTCCTTAACAATGAAAAATATAAACCCACTTATCTAAAAAAAAATGATTTTTTGAGTTGTGCGGCTAAAGCATCCCATGAGCGATATAAACTAAAGATAAAGGTCGATGTTGATTCTCAGATTTAATTCATGAATAAATATCAACATTAGTTCACCATTTCATAAAACAGTGAACATCTATCTTTAAAAATGTACTAAAATAACAATCATTGACACCATAAAAAAAAATCTTTTCTTGAGTGCTGTTAAAAACTTTGAACTAAGGCAAAATAAGTGGAAAGCTTGAAATATTTTCTGGCCATATGAAAACTTTTTAGTGAAATCATGCTGAAAGATTTAACGATTAATGATGATTTAATGGTTGTGATGCCTATAGAATAGATACCCCAAGCTAAGTATTTAAATATCGGAAAATTATTATAAAAACCACTGCTAAATAAACATTGCTTATACTGAATTTTCAGGCATCACCTACAGAGTGACTCGCGCAGGAAATTCTTAATAATGAAAGAACTTTACTCTTTTAAAGGAGAAAAAAATTTTTGACATCCGTCTCTATTTTCTGTTCACTTCATAACTAATTCAAAGAATTCGCTGTCATTTAATATTTTTCAAAACTTTTGTCAACTGTTTTATAAAAAAGTAAGTTGTAATGTTAAATTAGGTTAAATTAAGTTCTAAAACGAAAGCTTGAAAAACGTTGACAAAATTGTTTCGTGTTAAAGTTATTTTTTTTTCACAATATTGTATATTGGTTTTGTGATAATGTTATATCGTTTATACCACAAGCCCAGGAGCTGGTATATGCAACTCAAATAACATGAGGACTCCATCTAGAACTATGAGCGATAAGGTGTGGTAACGTTGAATCCAATCAGGCATAAATTGCTCGTGATGAAGCTAATTGGAAAAGGATATGTAGGATAGTTTCCAACAGCAAGGATCCAATGCTACTGTAATTGTAATCAGTTTCCATGACTTGTGACTGAAAGAACATTTTTAGAATTGCCTTACTCAATGCTGATTAGTGTCATAAAATGAGTACTGGATTCATAATTAATTTTTACATCAAACGGATTTCGCAGTAACTGGGGATTAGAACATTATACAGTGTGAGTATCTCTTACTGTAAAAAAAAAAAAATGGGTTAAACTAGATCAAAAATGTAGCTAAATGCCGCAAATCTCACCTTTCTATTCCAATCTGTTGCAGATATACGATAAATCAAAGACTTTTTTGAGGAAATCACGTTTTTTTCCCATAAAAACTGTAATATCTCCATTTTGTCTAAATATTTTTCAAATTTTGGCCACATTTTCAGATTTAGCAATAAATTTCCTATAACAGAGTATACGTGTAACCTTGAATTTTACAAACTTGGTATCTAAAGAACAGCTTGATCTTTACCTTATTTGGGGAAGTCACAATGTCTTATTTACTTCAACGCTCACCGTTTTTCGTTAAAACTATCCACAAAACGTCAAATCTCACAAAAACTTGCAAATTTAATCAGCTTTCGAATGATATGTTAAACGTAATGATTTTGTTTCAATTTCATGGAGATATTTACTTTTGAAACCGAAAAAACATGGTGTTCTCATTTGGTATCCAAATCAGTTACTTGGGTAAATAAAACATTATGACAATCCCTTAATGGAAATGTGCATTTTAAACATAATAAACTGTTCATTGGAATAAAAAGCAAAGAAACAAATTATTGTTTAATAGAAAATAAAGGAAAACTGTCAATAAAGCGACACCAGATCAGAGGATCTTATGTTATTACATTTATTTATTTATTATGTGATTTATGGCTAGATCAGTCTCATTTTTACAGGGGAAGGCATTTCGACCATTCATAATAACGATATACATGTATTGGTAGAAATGCCCCTGTAAAAACAGACTCATCTGCCCATAAAATTCACTTCAAAAAGTAATATTCTTAGACACAATCTGCATTCAGAAGCTAACTGCAAAATTAGTTCTATGTTCATTATCACTGGATTTTAAACATTACATTGAAAATCTAATAAAATAAATCCTAAATAATAATAAGAAGTAGATAAATGTAATAATATCATATCCTCTGATGTAGTGTCGCTTTATTGACAGTTTTCCTTTATTTTCTATTAAACAATCCTTTTTTCATTTGCTTTTTATTCCAATGAACAGTTTATTATGTTTAAAATGCACATTTCCATTAAGGGATTGTCATAATGTTTTATTTACCCAAGTAACTGATTTGTATACCAAATGAGAACACCATGTTTTTTCGGTTCCAAAAGTAAATATCTCCATGAAATTGAAAAAAAATCATTACGTTTAACATATCATTCGAAAGCTGATTAAATTTGCAAGTTTTTGTGAGATTTGACGTTTTGTGGATAGTTTTAACGAAAAACGGTGAGCGTTGAAGTAAATAAGACATTGTGACTTCCCCAAATAAGGTAAAGATCAAGCTGTTCTTTAGATACCAAGTTTGTAAAATTCAAGGTTACGTGTACTCTGTTCTTATAGGAAATTTAATGCTAAATCTGAAAATGTGGCCAAAACTTGAAAAATATTTAGACAAAATGGAGATATTACAGTTTTTATGGGAAAAAACGTGATTTCCACAAAAAAGTCTTTGATTTATCGTATATCTGCTACGGATTGAAATAGAAAGGTGAGATTTGCGGCATTTTTCTACATTTTTGATCTAGTTTAACCCAATTTTTTTTTTTTACACTAAGAGATACTCACCCTGTATATCTATTCAATTTTATATTTCCAGAATGTATGGTTCCATTGAATCTAGATTGACATACATTTCGACTCTTATCGACTTATTCGACTCAAGATTCTTGTTGACTAAAGTATTTAAAGTCGGTTATGTGTTTACAAATATTGGATATTGACATATAATTAATAAGGAATGCTTCGTTATTTGAGAAAAGTGATGTGGTTTTCCAAAATGTTAAAATGTTTGCTCAGGGAAATGACAGTCTGGTGCAATTCCAACTGGAACATGATCCATCAATCCGCACAAATTTAAACTGTCTTTAAACCGGATGTTTGCTCTAACTTCGATGGAAAACTAATACTAGGAATTTAGTCCATTGCTGCTTCACCATGAGTCCATAGTTAGCTGCAAAGTGAAGCTCGGTAACCGCCTTAACACTTTCTATGACACCCAAGTATTAAATATTCCAAAAAAACAAAACTTTATGCGCCAATTCAACTGTATCTATATAGCTAAATAAAAGTATCGCGGGTTGAAGTTTTTAAAATGTTTTATTTTGAATGGCATGCATTGAACTCAATCACAAGTATAAAATTATAACCTAACAGCAAGACTTAACGGGCATAGTATGATTATACGTCTCAACGACGCGTACAGAATGTCTACTGAGGCTAAGTGGGGGCAGGTATGTATAGGGTAGGAAGAGGGGTTAGCATACAGTTGTTTATTTATATTCTGAATAACTATTTAGGCATACTTAACTATATATTTTTTTCTTTTAATCGAATTCGTTTATTAAAATTGGATGATGTCAGGTTTAAGATTGGTTATCTCCAGAGTAAAATTAATTTCTCTAAGGATTCTTGATTATTTAAGTAACTCCCACTGTATAAAAGAATATATCTTAAAATGTACCTGAAAATCATTTTTGTTTCTCACATTGCAGTAACCATGCATTGGGTACATATATTTCCGGTTTCTAGTTCATGAAATGTATTTAAATGCATATTTAACAAAAAAAAAATTTATATAATGTATTTTATTTTCAAAATAATCTAGGAATGAATATTGAATTAAGAAGAAATATTTTTTAAATTAAAAGAAATATATTATTGTTCACAGCTGCATACATTATATAAAACTAGTAAATTTGAGGAAAATAATAACAATTACATGAAGAACTTCTCACTAGTAGCACTTCAATAAAAGTCCTACACTAGAATGCCTCTTGGCCATCTTCTTTTCAGACGCCTCGAAATATTATTAGGAATGAAGTGTGAGGCAAGTGCTGAAACTAGAGGATTTGAGTGGTATAAAAAAAAAGGAAAAAATAATAGAAGAAAACCAAATATTCTTATAAGTAAAAAAAACAAAATAAAAATAATAATACATGTGAAATGTATTATGTTTACAACAAAAACCCCTGTCCACAAAAGGAAAAAAATAAGACACTACAACGCAATTGTTAAACCTGTGATTTTATACGGGACAGAAACCACTTGCATTCCTAGTCTGGAAGAACTACTAAGGATTGAACGGAGAATTCTGAGAAGGATTTATGGCCCCAAAAAGAGTCAAGAAGGATACAGGCTTAGACCCAACCGGGAAATCTATAAAGATACAAAGGACATAGAAACGGAAATCCGGGTCAGAAGACTGAAATTCTATGGACATATGATAAGAATGGTCCCGGAAAGACTAAATAAACAAATATTTCAGAAAATCTGTGGATATAAAAGCTCAGGAGGATATATAAAACAGATGAAAGAAGAAACGGAAAGATTAGGTATAATGGACCAGGACTGTCAGGACAGGGAAAGATATAGAAACAGACTTAAGGAATTGAAGGTTGTTGTGGGCAGGAGAAGTTCAAAAAAGGGAGTGGACAGAATAAAGAAAAAAAAGACACGCAGAAATAAGGAAAGAAAAATAGAAGGAAAGAAAAAACAAGAGAGGAGCCAAAAATTGATATCCGCCTGGTCTCCAAGGCCGTTTCGTGAAAAAAAATAAACAACAAAAAAACATGTGAAATGTAAATCATATTTAAAAACTATGTAACTGATAGTAAAAAAAAGTAAAATTATGGTTAGGCTGATCAGTTGTTGAGCTCTAAGTAATCGTTATGATCCACAGACGCTCAAATTCCTTAAATTATTTGTCTATAAGATCCTTCGAAGGATTCATTGGTCCCACATTGGCTATCAGTTGTGTCTATATCTTACCAATTTTGCGTAGTGATAAACAATGTGGTCATAGGTTTGTTCACGTTTTCCGTCGCAGTTACTATTAGTATAGGTAGCTTTTAGTTCCACCCTATCCTGTCAAAAGTTGGGTTAGTTATATATTTTTTTAAAATTATTAATCTATCGTCTTTTTAGTTTTATTGAATTCTTTCGTATGCCTATATTGAATATGTTACTCTTTCGTTCCAAGTTTGACTAGTTGTTCCTTTCTAAATGTAGTTGATTACACACTAATCGGTACTCAGAACTACACAGAACATTTTACTTTTGAAAAACAGATTTGACAAGATCTTTGACTCTAAGAGCATTGGATTTACTGAACAAGATTCATTGGAGCATCATAAGAAATAAATATATACAATTTTTAAACAATTTTAATAATCCAGGTTGAAAGTAAATAATTTATTAAGTTTAACTTAAATAAAATATTTTAAAGTTTATTCTAAAACGAAACATGAATGTTAAAATTAACTACTTACTGGAAACGAGTTAATCACAGACAGATATTAAGTTACAGTTCAAAAGTTTTATGAGGAAACTCGTTTGTCAACAGCGGCAACGCAGTTCAAATCACAATTAGTGGTTAACTTCAGAAGTTTGTATTAATTTCAACTTAAGTACGACTGAAATCCATAGTAGTCATGGAGGTAATATGTTGAACGATGTCAAATATTTGAAAAATTTTAATGACTACAAAGAGTAAAGTTTCAGCAACTTAACTTCGAAATGTTCAATATGACTTTCACTAGTCCACGGAATAATTATTACTCAAGTTGAAGACTTCTATATAATCATTTGGAAAAAAGGATTGGATGAAAGGGTAAACTGCTCATTTTTATCTAAGATTGTGCGTCAAGACAATCGTAGAATATATAATGCGGATTATTTGGATTGATTTGTTTTTGCAATAGTGTTTAGGCAAAAAGTGCCTAAAATTTAACAATCATTTACATGACAGTTATCAGACCTATTTGGGCATACGGAGTTGAGCTCTGGGGCTCAACTAAACCTTCTAATTCTCGTATCCAATCCTTATAATCCAAAATCCTCCGAGGCGTCTGAAAAGAAGATGGCCTAGAGACCTTTTAGTGTAAAATTTATTGAAGTGCTACTAGTGAATAGTTCTTCACATGTTATTTACATGCCATTGTATTCACGTTCAACACATTTACTTGTATATATTTTATACGGTTGTAAATTTCAATAAATTTATAATAAAAAAAAATAATTAACAAGAAACCTGGCTATATTTAATTTTTGTGTTAGGTCAGGCATTAAAGATTTGGGACTAAATTGGGTTCAGTGGAGGAAGGTATATAAATAAAAGTTGATTTTACCGATATCGAACACCCGGGGTTCTTTATGTGTTTCATGAATAATACAACTTTTTATTAAAAGATTTATTTAAATAGATTATATTCTTATTTTATAAATATATATACACTGTAAGGGATATGGAGAGAGCAAAATCGGAAGATTTACTACTTTTCATATCAGAATTGCTAAAGTAAAAAATATCATTATTATACTCTTTGTCCTCGTTACAGACTTTCTTTTAAAATAGATCTGGAAACCAGGACATCTCAATTTATATAATGTTCATAAAAAATGGTTACCTTCGAGAGTAAACGTTTAAATAAATAAAAAACTAAAAATGCCTGAAGCCACAGGTAGCAAAAACATCAGTTCCATCACCATTTAGTATTAGCAGTCCCATTATAGGGCCAGAAAAAAAATATATTAATATGGCGTTAATGCTATTTACTTATGAGCTGTGTTCTTTGTATCAATATGCTTATATGATTATTATGGTAATAAAAGCGGAAAATGAGGAAATAAAATTAATCATTATGGAGAATACTCATCATTATGCATCCACTGGTGGATATACATAGTATAGTTGGGAAGCTGTGTGTACATTCTGTTTTCCAATCATAATCATTTCCATTAAAATGGAAACCATTATGGACAATCATGTTTTTTTTTTTAATAAAAAACTAAGGTAAGGACCAATAATGGTTAGAGGGTATAATAACAAAGGTGTATTTACGTTTTAATATATATACATTTTTAAATAACAAACGCGGCTATAGACAATAGTATTAATGTTTTTATAATTTTAGACGTTTTTTGTTCTCCGAAAATACAGGTTATTTTTTATTTTATTACCTGTTTATATTGGCTTTCGACAACAAATACACTATTTACATCAAAATCCAAAGATTATTGTATTCTCCCATCTACACTGTTTAGTGAAACGTTTTATAAAATCCATTCAGTAAAAACTGAAATTCAGAATCTTTAGAATACTTATTTTCTTATTTCTTATACATATTAAGGATTACCTTTAAGAGGGGAGTTTATTTTTCGAAGTGACATGCGCCAAGTTTTATATATATATATATATATATATATATATATATATATATATATATATATATATATAAATCAAAATACATTTAAATATAAATCAAATAAATATAAAATATATACTGAAGAAATAATAAAGCAGTTAGGAGATTATAAAAAATAACAATGTAGCAATCTAAAATCAAATTTTATTCATCAATGAGTATAAACATTATGAATTTTGTTGGACAAGTGGGGTGTTTGGGGAGTATTGGGGGGGGGAGGGGAGGGGGTTGGCAACCCTGTTTGATTATGATCGACCCTTCGTTAAGTTCGTTAGTCCTTATTGTTTTAATTAATCATCCCCTAGTATCAGAACAAAACAGAAATTTAATTATAATAATAAACAATGTTTAATAAAATTCTTGTTAATGAATCTGTAATATTACACTGGTCAACAAAAACAAATAAATTGTTGGTTTCCTTTGACTATTTTATTGTTTCTAACTCAATTTGATACATATTTTGCAAATATGACAATGTTTCTCTAACAGCTTTTGTTTTTGTGTTATAGCTTACCAACCTTATTTAGTATTTTTACTTAGATTTTAAATTTTTGTTGGACAGTAAAATATATTCTGTTGTTGTTTTCGATAGGCATTTCAGGCGGTGTTGTGTGCTTAATCCATATTGTTTTCGCTATATTTGTGGCGAATATATATTTGAAAAATATCGAAAACCTATAACAGACTTTGTAAAAAACTGCATATCATCAATACTTCAAAATAGATTTGTAGAATCAGGACAAGCCATGGGTTCCTCATATTGTTTGCCTAAAATGTGTTGTGTGTCTACGGTTATGGTCTAGCTGGAAAAGAGATGCAGTGAAGTTCGTAACTCCCATGATTTGGCGAGAACCTCAAAACTATCTTGACGTCTGCTACTTCTGCGTTGTGAAAATAAACGAAATTAACCGTGGAAATCGAAGTAAGTGATCATATCCTAACTTATCTTCTGCTCAACGATCTCAATTAAAATCACGAGAGGTACAACCCAGCACATCTAAATCCTCAGATGATCCAAATTTCTGTGAGCGCGAACAAAATATATCAAGTGATGACTCTGATCCAGATTACAAACGTAGCCTTTCAGAACCTCAACCATTTAATCAGAAATAACTAAATGACTTAGTGAGGGATCTGAACTTACCGAAAAAATTTTCTCACCTCGTATAAAAGAAAAAATTTGCTTAGTCCCGAAACCAACATTTCTTTTTATCGTACCCCAGAAAAGGATCTGTTACCATATTTTTCTCAAGAGAAGGATTTAGTCTTTTGTAACGTTGCTGGTATTTTGCAACATGTGGGTTTAATAAACTTAATAAAGCATAAGGATTGGTGTATTTTTATGGACAGCAGCGAAAGAAGTTTAAAGTGTGTTTTGCTCCATAGCAGTAACAAGTACGGATCCATACCTATTGCACATTCGATGACTTTGAAAGAAGAATACACAAATATTTTATGCAAAGAGATTTACCTAAAGTCGTTTATTCAAGGAAATCCTATTAAAGATCATTTGATAATAATGTTCAATCAAATTTTGTTAACATTATATATTAATTTCCTTACATTTTTTAATCAAAACAGTAAAACTTTATATTTCACAAAATAAAGCTGTTAGCAATCTCCCAGTATTTTTTTCATAGCCAGGGCTTTTGAAATACCCAATAACAATAAAAAAAAAAAAAAAATGGAGGTAACAAAAATTGTGTTGACCAGTGTTATCAATTTTTTTTGACATGGATAGGTATCCATTTTGGCTGGGGCTCTATGCTTTTTTAGTGTCACGGTTTTTTGTTGTTTTTTTTCACAGTCAAAAGTGTAACAATTTGACTCGCTCTGGCTCTGTCAAAGTTGCTCAGATCATGAATTTTCTTAGTAGTCATTGTTTAAGAAATTTTAGAATAGAATAGTTTTTGTTATATAACATTTACTATATTGGAGCTATATTGGTTCGATTGAAAAAAGTTACGTTTTAATTTTTTTTTCACCCTCAAAAATGTAACATTCTGACATGCTGTAGATCTGTTGTTGCTCGGATTGAAAATTCGACAATAGTTTTCTGATTTGAATATATATATATATATATAAGTGAATCTATGTGAGAAAGAAAACTGCACAAAAGGAATGAGGGGAGCAGAATCTAGCGGCACCCCCAGTCTTTATTACTATTATTATTATTTATATTTTTAAATAATTATTTAAAAATATAAATAAATTTAAAAATAATTCAATTATTATTAAATAATAATTATATATATATATATATATATAATATATATATATATATATAATATATATAAATTTAAAAATATAATAATAATAATAGTAATAAAGACTGGGGGTGCCGCTAGATTCTGCTCCCCTCATTCCTTTTATGCAGTTTTCTTTCTCACATAGATTCACTCGTCTAATTGTAATTGGTAGATTTGAATAAATATATAAAGTCAAAAAAAAAAAGAAGAAAGCTATCATTTATTAATTAAAAATTTGACTGTTTAATAAAATCTCAAGCAATAAATTATTTTGAATGGAATAAATAATATGTATATTTTTAACATATCAAAAAAAAATTGCTTATTAACAATATTATACGTATGTAATGAACATCAATGAGAAATAAAATTTGACAATATTTCACTCTTGGAGGTAAACAATATGTAACAAAGCATAATGCTTAAATTATTTTTACTTCTTATTGTCCTTTATAATTGTTACGGATTTTTTTTTTAATTACCATATGTTATATGTATGTAATTCTAGTTTTGCTGTATCCATTTTAAAAATTAAAAAATTATTATTACTTGTTAATTTCTAGTACGTATCTAGTAATCTTAATAAATTTAATCTGATTTCAACGAACTGGTAATTTTAACTTTAATGTTTGTTACTAATAATTTCCTGAATACAGGCTAAAAACTTCGCTCAATGTTTTATGAAACTTGAAACCATCATTAAATCGTTCTGAAGTAAATTGCGAACATTCGTCTCGAATTCTACGATAAGATTTTTTTTTTTTTTTTTTTCAATAATTATAAATGGAATTTAATAAAAACTCCTTAGATATATTTTAATAAGAAGGAAATATTTAAATTATGAAGAATAAATACGTTATAAAGAAATAAATATTTTTTCAAGAATAACATTCTTTATGTTTCAGGTGTTAACTGAAAATTAAATAAATTATTTATCTTGGATGAGTCAGTTGTAAATTGTATTTTAGGAACTACATAACTTTTTAAAAATGGTCTTTGTCTTGTGCTCTGTGCCGCGGGAACTGAATGTTTAATGTAACCGAAAGAAGAAAATATAAATCCGACCGAGAGATGAAATTTCGATGTCTAAATAAATTTTTCCAGAGTTTGTTGTCTTACCTACCGTAAATTTATGATCACAATATTTACAAGATATGACAACCGATGTTGGTTTTGCAAATCTTTGAATAAATATAGTATAATTTTGACTATATATTTTAGCAACTACCATATATTTATGGGGATGGGTAAGCATTCTTTTTTTTTTTTTAATGAGAAAGTCAGTTTCATTCAAAATCTATGAAATAATTACTAATGAACATAATATTATTATCCCATCTACGTCTCGGTCTATCACTCTGGCATTTACACTACAGTTGAACACTCCCAAACATTCTATCCAATGCATTATTTTCAAAAACTTTAGGTCCTAATTTAAAATGAGTCATTTTTCTCACCCGTAAAAAAATTGTAGGAAGTTACATCTACAGTCCAGTTGCTGTAAGACAAATAGTCTAGGTTTTTCTAATTATTAAGTTTTTGGATAGTGAGCTCGAACTGAGTATGATTGAGACCGAGAAATAAGCGTTTACGGTTTTTATTTTTTATTTTTATTTCCTTTTTATTTTAATTTTTCATAGATAGTATTTTTATCAGTATTAATTACTAGACTAATATATTTATGAGGGTTCCGTTTAATTTTGTAGTTTTCGCATCATTACCAACCGTAACAAATTATCTGTGAAACACAGCATTGATATTTAATCAACCATTTTTAGATCTTTTCCGATTCGCATAATCGTTTCAAATACTTTTTTTAGTGCTGAGAGAAATGATAATGAAGAACATCTTTATTATAAGAATATCTGTATTCAATCTTCATTACCGTAAAATGTGGTCACATTCCTACAGTGGGGTGAAATTGGTACACAATTGTTTCTGCGGTGATTTCCTTCTAGCAGGTTGTTGTGTCGACTTTTGCCAAATGACAGCCCACGAGACGACTCATTCATGCGCTCTCATTTGGCAAAAGTCGACACAACAACCTGCCAGAAGGAAATCACCACAGAAAAAAATGTGTACCAATTTCACCCCACCGTACTAATGTGACCCCATTTTACGGTAATGTACGAAATACCTTAAGCATTACGTAATAAAAAGATTCGTCTCCTTTTCATTACGCTTAAAATAGATTGATTAACCATTTCAGTTGGTATTCTAAGCTCAACAACATACATACCTTTATAAATTATATATAATTTATTTATTATATACTTATATATAAAGTATGTTTTGAAAGATCGTTTCTCTATGAATATATTTTAAATAATATTTTATATTATTCAATATATATATATATAATGCGTATATATATATATATATATATATATATATATATATATATATATATATATACTATTGACACATAATAAAGTGTTTCAGGGCATTGATACTATAAAAATAAACATAACTCCATGAACAAACTTATCCACTCAAAAACAACAGAAGATAAGCTAATTAATTATAATTAAATATATAGTTGTAAATCGATTATAACATTAGTATATAGCATATTTCTTTAATTTTATATAAAATACATTTCAATTTAGCACTTTAATGAGCAATAAGTAATAGTACTCCAAGTTTACAAAATATTTTTTTAGTTTTCAATCAGTTTTCAGTACCAACTTGTATTCGATTTCTTGTCTTACGTTTGTGAATTGATATAATACATTTAATCTGATTTTGATTAGCTAGTAATTTTAATGTTTTAAAATATTTATAATATTCTAAACTAATTTTCTAATAAACTACACAACATGTAAGTGATTCATAATTCTTATTTAGGTTTACTTCATTGCTCGTATCAACTAAACTTATGTAGATAAGTTGAAACTACTTGAAACTTTAGTGAAAAAGAGATGTTTTCAATTTCCTTCTGTTTTAATTATATTCTACAGGTTTCTATTTTAAGAAAGGATATAATTTATATAACATCATAACATAGTTGTTTTTTTTTTATAATATCTTTTATAATTATTATTGTTTTTATTTTTTACCTTTTTTTACTGTAAATAATGTGTGATTTTAATCACTAAGCCACCTATATTGCTTATTGCTGACATTTGTGGCAGATTATAATAATTACTCAATAAGAAAGAATAAAAAATGTAACAAACGGTTTCTCAATTCTATAGAATAGGATTCTTTTCTCTTGCAAAAAAATGTTATAAATGCTTTTTAGATGCAGACATTTTTTCGAATTGAGAGACATCAGAAGCTTTCCATGTCCACCCTGGGCAGTAATAATTAAATTATACCTGTTGGTATGCGGAAGATCGGGTAGTTTTGATTTGTTTATATGTTTTTAGTGATTGGGTTGTGTACAAAATTCAAAATTTTAAATCTAATTAAAGCCTCAAAAATTTCGGCAATACTACATTTCGCTAAAACTTATTTCGTTCAAAATTCGTTCCAAATTATTCGTTCAAAACAATAAATTTGAGCAAGAAATTAGCTCTGTAGTTTTCAAATTTTCGGAATTTTCTTAAAAATAGCAGAATTAGTTTTATTTTATATTATTATAAAACGTAAAAATATATATATATATATATATATATATATATAACCTTTGAAAGAGTGCAGCTCAGTCCCCTTTTATGGTACCTTTCATTTCTTATTCGAATTGTAGAATATTTAGTGTTTTTCAAGTTTAGCTTTTCTTTAGAACAAACTGTTCTGTGGTGAAACGTAGCAAATATCGAAATTTTTGGATGGATTATAGTATACAAGAACAATATTGCAAAAAACCGCTCCTAACTAAAACAAATTACCCGGACCTTTTGGCAAACACCATTTTATTATTATTATTATTTTTTACTGAATTGTAAGCCATCTTCCTTTAAACAAGATTGGTAGTTGACCATCTAAATGGAAGGTTTAGTAACGAAGCAAGCAAAAATATCTGACGAAACGCCAATCTGCATGAATGTATTATTTCTAGAAATTATATATATATATATATATATATATATATAAAAGTTCGCGGGATAGTTTTATATTTTATTGATATATTATATATATAATAATGCGGAATGTAAAGGTTTCGCGGGACTGAGTTTTTAAAAAGAGGTTTTTATTGAATGACCTATACATTATACAATATCCCGAAAACCATCCTCACGCATACTTTACAACTTATCAATCTAGTCAAATCTCACCAAATAACCTTTACCCTTCGTCGTAAACCTACGACTTCCTGTCCTCCAGTATCCTTCAACAATATTCCACTGATCCCTGTTGAACAGATCCGCTATCTAGGACTTCAACTGGACAAACGTTTAACTTGGAATCCTCATACAAGACTTAAACGACAGGAAACTGCTCGTCGTTTTCGACTTCTTCAACATTTACTAGACAGACGTTCAAAACTCCCGATTTTCTACAAAAGACTCATTTACATGACAGTTATCAGACCTATTTGGACATACGGAGTTGAGCTCTGGGGCTCAACTAAACCTTCTAATTCTTCTCGTATCCAATCCTTACAATCCAAAATCCTTCGAAAAATCCTTAATGCTCCTTACTTTGTTACAAATAAACTTATTCATAAAGATCTTAATGTCCCATATGTTGCTGATTTAGCCCAAACCAGATACCTATCCTTCCATAGTAAGCTCCATAACCACTCCAATCCACTAGTCTCCCAACTTGCTTCCTATTCCATTCCTGATAATCCTCCGAGGCGTCTGAAAAGAAGATGGCCTAGAGACCTTTTAGTGTAGAATTTATTGAAGTGCTACTAGTGAATAGTTCTTCACATGTTATTTACATACTTTCAAGAACTTCGTGTTGAACATATGACGTCACAAAAAAAAAAAAAAAAAAAAAACTTAGAACTTCGTGTTGAACAGAGTGTCACCGAGCCCCCAGGTGGAGGTGGCCTTTTATAGGGTTTCTGGGAGTGGGGATATCATACATTTTATTTATATTGCTAAGTCCATAGAGGTACCCATAACTTCTCCCCCCCCCCCAAGTTCTGAGGTCTCCGATGGAACAAATATCTTAGTGTAAACAGGTTAGATTCTATACAAAAATAAAAGGTTTGAACCTTATACCCTTCTTAATACCTTTTACACTAAGTCATAAATATAATAGATAACATTCTATAAACAAAAGGGATTGGACCTTATAATTTAAGTTTATACAAAAATAAAAGGATTATAACTTGTGTACCAAGTTTAGGATTTGTACTATCTATAGTTTTACATAAATAAAAAGATTAAACTCTGTACTGAAATACCATTATCAATTTCCTATAAACAAAAGGATTAGACTTTAAACTTCCTGTTTTAGTCCAGTAAAATAAGGGTTTGCCGAAGAAAAAACTGCGGAACTTTTATTCTCAACGGATCTTTATGTTTTTTGGGGTGCTGAATCCGAATCTGAAGTTTGCTACCACGGCGACCATCGGCTTCATATTCAAAATCGCAAAAAACCGCCAAAAAAACCCGTTATTTTTTTTTTTTTTTTTCTATAACACGATAACGAAGCTTCTTTCGAAGAAAGTCTTTAAATATTAATTGTACCTGGAACTAGTACCTACATAATAAAAAAAAGAAATCCGAAATCGGACCATTTTTCGCGAAGTTACGTAATTGGGAAAAATGGAGAAATTGGCCTACTTGTCGTCAGCCCCACAGCTCCGGAAAACACGTTTGTCGTACTCTTTTGGCTATAACTCTGAAACTATTTGTCCGATACAACATTACTTTTTTTCATCTTAAAGCTGATTAAATTTACTATAAGAATCTATAAATGAAGTTTTAATCAAACCCCGTAAAATGTACATGCCAGCCCACTAATAAAAACGTACTGTTGTATAATCCAAGTGTTTTTTTGGCACATTTGTCGCTCTAACTGCTCAAATAATTGTTCGATCCCAAATTCCTTTTTTCTAACGCAAAGCTGATTAAATTTGCTATTATAACTTTTTTATGTAACTTATAATTAACACCATGAAATACCCACACCAGTCTACTGAACATGTCATAGTTTACATATTTTGCCAAAACATACATATTTAGCGTGCTAGCTTGGGTGGTTTAAAGGATTTAATATAATTTACGTATATAGCATCTGATAGCAAATTTAATCAGCTTTGCGATAGAAAAAAGGAATTTGGGATCGAACAATTATTTGAGCAGTTAGAGCGACAAATGTGCCAAAAAAAACTTGGATTGTACAACAGTACGTTTTTATTAGCGGGCTGGCATGTACATTTTACGGGGTTTGATTAAAACTTCTTTAAGATTCTTATAGTAAATTTAATCAGCTTTAAGATGAAAAAAAGTAATGTTGTATCGAACAAATAGTTTCTGAGTTATAGCCAAAAGAGTACGACAAACGTGTTTTCACGGGGCTGTGGGGCTGACGGCAAGTAGGCCAATTTCTCCATTTTTTCCAAATTACGTAACTTCGCGAAAAATAGTCCGATTTCGGATTTCTTTTTTTTATTATGTAGGTACTAGTTCCAGGTACAATTAATATTTGAAGACTTTCTTCGAAAAAAGCTTCGTTATCGTGTTATAGATAACAAAACAAAAATAACGGGGTTTTTTTGGCGTTTTTTTTTTTGCGATTTTGAATATAAAGCCGATGGTTGCCGTGGTAGCAAACTTCATATTCGGATTCAGCACCCCCAAACAACATAAAGATCCGATGAGAATAAAAGTTCCGCAGTTTTTTCTTGAAAACAGCCTTTTGCAGCCTTATTTTCCTGGACTATTTACTAAGTCAGGATTTGTTCACTTGAAAAATAAAAAGATTAAACCTTGTCCATCTCTTAATATTAACAATAAGCTTAAACTATAAAATGTTTATACATTACAGAATTCCTTACATGCTAAAGTACAATTTTCCTTACAACTAAAAGATCAGATAAAAAACGATAAAAAACAGGGTATTTCTTAATACTAAACAATTCATATCTATACATTATTTAAACAAAAGGAAAAATAAAATAAGAGTCTTTGAATTAGTTTCTTCTACTACAAATAATACTTTTAGATTCAAAATTACTCAATTAAAATAATAACATTTTAAATCAAAATAATAATTCAAACACTCCTTTAAAATAATTACAATAATTACAATTAATAATAATTTTAAAATAAAATACATACTTTTCTCAATGATCAATCAAAATAATATTTCAAGACAAAATAATAGTATCCTAATATTTATGATAGTGACTTCAAAATATTAATTACAAAATAAATCGGACAGAATATTACTGTGAAATAAAATAACAATTTGAATGATCTTTTACGTTATTAACATTGAATATAATATTTTACAACAAAATACAAAAGTCCGACTTTATTAAAATAACTACAGTATTGTCAATTTAATACAGATAATTCTTTCAATATAACATAAACATCTTTCCCTAATACCATTATATTTGTTACGTTTTATTAAAATAAAAGATTTTTAAAACATTTTAATATTGTTTAAATAAAATTAAATATTTTTAATCATAACCATTATCTGAATCATTTGAGTCATAATCATCCGAGATATCCGAAATATTCACGCGAATGGATTCATTGTCGTCGTCCGAAATAGATTGTTTCTTTTTTCTTTTTTTCCTAGTGGGACTTTTAATATTGTCAATATGAGTTTTAATTGGTCTTTTATCTTTCACTAGCACGTTTACTTTTTTTTTTTTAAATTTGTCCCTACTTTTTATTTTTGCTTGGGTATTTTTCAAATATTCTATATCACCTAATTGTTTCTGAATATCTAAAGGGTCCTCTCTATTTTTATTTAATTTTTCAGTCCTCGTTTTTTTTTCGTCATTTATTTTAGATCTAATTAGTTTATGTAATAGTTGTTGGTCCTTATGATATTTCAATACGTATTGTTCTGTCAGGTCGATATTTTCGTCTGATTCTAATCTGGAGGTTCCGAAAGTAATTTCATTGGGCGTTAATTTCAGTTTATTGTTTAATGTGTTATTGTATGCTATTATTGCTAATCTCAATTTCTGCTGCATCGAACATTTATCTTTTTCTTTTCCTATTATTCTTAATAATTCGTTTAGGGTAGAGTGGACTCTGTTCAATAATCCCAAAGAGTTTGAGTGGCTAGCTGAGGTATAATGTAAAATAATATTATTTTCTTCACAAAACTGTCTTACCAAATTATTTTTCATTTCCGTCCCTTGGTCTAATGATATTTGTAGAGGTGTGGGAAAGTATTTCATATAGTTAGTCAGTGCGTTACTAAAATTGAAAATATCTATCATTAACTTAAATTCTGTCTGACTATAAAACTGATAAAATGATATTTGTTCTAAGGTTTGAATGAATATTAACCAAATTACTCTGATAAGTCTATTTTAAATTTTTGAAGTGATTTTGAATTGAAACCATTCAAATCATATAATATCTGTAACGCTAACTTCATTTTATAAATGCATAGAAAAATGTTTATAACAATTATATTCAACTTCTTAAAAACAAAAATAAGCAAGAAATCAAGATTAAGGCTATAGTAATAGTTATTAGATTTTTAACCAAAAATGGCAATACTTAATCACGTAGATGAATAAAATTGCTATGCATATTGCATTTAAATTTAAACTTAAATCTGTGAAATCGTTTATCCCTTTAGTTTTATATTTACTATTTCAATTCCAGTTATTAACAGAACATTAAATAAAGTGATCATACCTCGTTTTGTTTAAATTGAATTGTTAGAAAAATAAAATAAAATAATTAGTTTTAATTTACAGATTCTTTTAGTTTCGTCGATACGATGTAATTGTTTAAACAGCAAGCATAATAGAAGCTTAAAAAAAGAACGAATACAACAGTTTAACCCTAAACGTATTTAGTAACGCATGTATGAAAGTTAACATTATTATCGGAGTAATAATCAAATAAATATATTCTTTAAATGACTAATTACCATTAACATACAATTAATTATTACCAACTAAATTATTATTAAAATTAAATAGTTACTTTTGATTTGTTAGAAGTCCATTGCTCTTTTCAGAATATTATCTATTAATATTAATTATAAACGAAACATCGTAATGAGAAGCAACATAAAACTAAATTTTGCAATCTAAATAAGTAAGTTATAATTTTACAGAAATAGTTAAAACGTATTATTAATAATTAATGATAATATTAATAAATTTAAGTATGGGCAAAAAAACTGGTATGAATAAATTATAAATTATATCATAGTTAAGAGAGTTATCAGATTGAAAAATATTAATAAAAATGGTATTGAATCTGATTGCAATAGTAATAGCATTACTATTGCAATCGGTTAACAGAAATATTTTTACACAGCAGTTGTTATGTTTTATTTTTTTCTCAGCAGTTAAGATAGAGAAATGATTCTTTTACGTTTAATTGAGTAAGGTATTTGATATAAAAATACTTTCGATGCTCAAACACCACCCGGCTTTAGGGTGCTCAAAAACTTCAAAAGGAAATCGGTAAATCCTTTTTTTTTATGAAAATCTCGATTTAACACACCATAAAACCCTTATATGGGTAAAAAAGTCAATAACTTTTTTTAGCATTTTGATAAAATTTCACATATAAGGGAGGAAAAATTTTAACTAAAAACTGATATTATTTTCAGATTCCTCCCGGATCTCAAAAAACATGGTGTGTTAAAAATCGAGATTTTAGGGCAGTGTTTTCATAAAAAAAAATAATTTGCGCTATCTCACATATTTCGCAATTGATTAAGACAAAATTTTAAGATCATCTAGAAGCCGTAAAACTGCATAGTTTAGCCCAAATCCGGAGGTTGTAGGATTTCCCCTTATTGAAATATCTCAAGTTTCCACTGATTTACAGCGGATTTCCTTGGAATTTTGTCATTTTTTTGATCTCAAAAACATAGTGAGTTTTTGAGCACCCTAAAGCCGGGTTTTTATGGTGGTGTTAATCGAGATTTGAGGGCAGTTGTTTCATAAAAAAAAGTTTCCACTGATTTACAGCGGTGATGAGCATCTAAACTTCAAAATTTTTATACCTTTGTCTTGAGCATAACGAAAGTATTTTTATATCAAATACAAATACAAAACTTACATAACTTCAATTAAACGTGAAAGAATCTTTCTCTATCTTGACTGAGAGCTGAGAAAAAAAATAAAACGTGATTTTCATATTTTATTTTTTTTTCTCGGCTCCCAATGCCCATTGGCGGCTATAACTCTAGTTTTGCACTATTATAGGTCCCTACTACCCACACACAAATCGGCATTCAAATCTGTGAGTTACAACTGCAAACGTCCCCTTGTTAGTTTTTTCCTATATTTATACATTTTTTTTGGTACAATCCAAAGTGGGAAATTATTTTTTGATTTATTTGGTCTGTTTTTTTACATTTAACAATTTGTGTAACTCTTCATGAACCATTTTCTCGCCTAAAGGAACATTTAGTTGAGGTTTAAAATTTTTTAACTTATTGCCGCAGTGATCCAACCTACTTTTTATGGAAATAGAAGCTATTATTTCTTTTAATGTCTTTCGGTTCAATTTATTAACCTTTGTTACTTTATTATTTAATTTTTCAACAGTTATTTTCAAATTATTTTTCGAAGCTTTTAAATTGTTTGTTTCTTTCAGTAAATTTGAATTTAAATCTTTCGTTTCTTTGATTTTACTAATTATATTTTTTTCTTTTCCTTCCCGTGACTTATTAACGGTTTTTAATGTTTTATTTAAATTACGATATTCATTTCGGACTGTTTCTTTATTTTTATTAAGTTCTTCAAGTTTTTGGTATTTAAAATTTTCGTCGTCTTCCATATTCTTTAATTTGTTTACAGAATTGTCTACACTTTCTTTTATTTCAGGTTTTAAATTTTCTTCGCGAATTAAGTTTTTAACACTTTCTTTTATTCCCGATTTTATATGTTCGTCGCGGAGTAATTGTTTTTTTCCATTTTGTTCGTCGATTTGCTTTGGTAAGTCGTCATTTAAGTCATGAATTTCTATTTGCTTATGTTCAATGGTCTGTTTAGAATTTAAATTATTTATATCTGGTCCGGAGGTCTGCTCGTGCTTGGGCCTAATTCTAAAAAATGATCCTGTCTTTTTTCCAAAGATTCAATACGTTCTAATAATAATTTTATTTTTTCATCTTTTTTCTTCCTCTATTGTGTGTACTCAATTAGAAACGGTTCTCATCGAAACTGTGTTTGAATCTACCTGCGGTTGTTGATAATTTTGCCTGAAATTTCTGGAGGGTGGTTTATTAAAAAATTTATGTTGCGACTGGGGGTCCCACGGTTGATTATAAATCGGTGTTTGATATTCAATAGCTCGCTGTTGTGGCCGGAAGTTATGCTGATTGTTATTGTTAAAAGAATTAAAGGTTGGACCTTGTTCATGCTGATACTAGTGTTGAGGATTATTATACGACGCATATTGCTCGTGGTGGTACTGATGGGGTCGGTAATTTTGATAATCATTGTGGTTGTTAAAATTTGGTCGGTACTCTTTGTTTTTAAAATTATTTTCGAAATTTTTCTTTTTATAATTATTTTGAGCTGGGTTATTTTTATACTGTTTTTTTTTTCTCCGTAAAGTCGGTGAACTATGTGGGCCGCGCTATTTCTTAATATTTCTTCTAGGTCTTCTAATGAATCGAATTTTATATGGTAAATAAAGTCAGTTAGTGCTGGGTGTAAACTATGTACTGCGTGGTGGGATATCTGCTTGTCATACCTATACATTTCGTCCTGTTTGTCTAATATTTCATTGTCTGAATAAATACGTGCGTATAAATCGCATCTTTATTGGCCCAGTCGTTCTAAGAAATCGAGTGGGTTTTCATTATGGTAAGTCCGCGTATTTAAAATTTCTGAAATTAATTGTTCCCTAGTTCTCGTGTCCTGGTACTTTTTCTTTAAGAATTTTATTATTTCTTTTACTGTATTAAATTCCTTGTCATATACGGCGACTTTAGCTTTTCCAGTTAGTTTATTTAAGATTGTTAAAACAAGTTTAGCTTGATTTGTATTTTTATGGGTATTATCATCTTTGCAATATAAATTGTATAAAAATTCGCTATTTCTAATAAAATCAACTAGTTGTAACGGATTTCCGTCATATTCCGGGATAAATGCTAAATCGTGATTTTTAATTTCAAGAGCCATATTATTTTCTTTTTTAATTAACGTAGAACCAGTTATTTTTAAGTTGCTTAATTTTTCTTCCAATATATTCATAAAAATGCTAAATTAATATTCTAAATCATTACACTTATTATACTAATTATATCTAAATTACAAAATTACTTAAAAATAAAAATAAATTAATTATACTTTTTCTTGATACAGCGTTGTCTTCGATGTCTTCTTGATGACGCTCCCTTTAGCTCCTTCCCGTCGATTCTTTAGCAAGAGGTTGTAGGTCCTTTTGGTCAAGGTATTGGAATACCAAAGCGCTCCCAAAGACTTGAAGATCTGCTGATGTACTAATACTCAGCTCCCAATCTTCTCATGCCAGTGGAAAGAGGTCTCGCTGTTCTGTACCTGAAATAAGATAGAACTGCCGCGAAGTTACGTTAACGCTTCCAAAAGTCCCTCCGTTCGGGCGCCAGCTAAATAAAAGGTTCGCGGGAATGAGTTTTTAAAAAGAGATTTTATTGAGAAGTACATACATTATATCAAGAAAAAACACAATTTACAACTTAATACAAGAACTTCGTGTTGAACATCTGACGTCACAACGCTTAGACGGACAGAGTGTCACCGAGCCCAGGTGGAGGTGGCCTTTTATAGGGTTTCTGGGAGTGGGGATATCATACATTTTATTTATATTGCTAAGTCCATAGAGGTACCCATAACTATATATATATATATATATATATATATTTTATAATGGTGAATCCCTTCAGATGAGGAACTTTTAATTCGAAATCAAAAAGAAGAAATTATATGTGCCCATTGCTTAATCATGAAGAAGAAAATAATAATCTTGGTAAAATAAAAATAATAATCCTATCAGATTTCCCAAACCATCTTAATATATTGACCGGTTACAACAAGCTTTCGAAAATATTAACACATATTTTCAAAACTATAAACTGAAAGTGAACATAAACAAAGTAGAAGCAATCATTTTCACAAAACGCAGGTTATTTATAGACCAATCATATTGAAACGCTAAAGACCCCTCGGTATAAATCAGGAAAATACCTCGGTTTAACGCTGGAGAGACAAAAACGTTCACTGAATATATAAACAAGAAAAAAAAAATAAAAATATATTTCAAATGTTACTTTATTTTAATAAAAAAAATCCTAATTAAGCCCCTCAAACAAACTTATTTTATACAAAGCCATAATTTGAGCTCAAATTACGTATGCTTCACCTGTTCGTAGCTCAACTTGTGCAACATTGAACTAGAAATGGTTCATGCATTTATGCATGAGGATCATCTATGATTTTCCTTGATACGCTAAAATAACAACTATGCTACTCGACCTTAATCTTCTCTCTGTCATATTTTCAAACAAACCAAAGCGTACTTTACAGATATATATATAATTTTTGTATAATATTAGTTTTTGATAAGTTGGTGATATAGCAATACTTTTCAATTCGGATTAGCTTTTGATTGGTATATCGGATGAAGCTTTAAATTATTATTGGAGATTTTCTATTTCTTACATACACTTCGAGTAATTCCTAAATGACATTAAAATAGAAATTCTCAAATAAAAAGTCATGGTAATTCATTGATCCTTTTTTTATTTATACTATTATATCAAAGGACAAGTCATTTTTCATTTGTGATTACGAACCGCGAAAATTACTTAGCCAGTTTGTACCAAATTTTAATTACACCATTTCCATAGTTCAAGAAAGTCAGCAAAAGGTGCTGAGTAAGGTTTTAAAATTGATCAATAGGCGGCGAGCGCCATTCAAAAGAGGGTACAATCATAAAGCTTTATGTAGACCTTGATATTGATCGTAAAATTTTCTTAGTTCTATTAAATTGTTATCACAAAAGCTATAAATATGTGACGTGCGGATACCAGTAAAGTTTAAAAATCGAACGATATTTGGCTAGCGCCATTTTACGACAGAGTTTTATTAAAACTATTAAACCTATCTGAACCTAATTTCAACTACCATCATCTTTATAGTTCTAGAAAGATTTATAGTAGTAAAGTTTACTATTATAATAATTTAAATGTATAGTGTTCAGTGACAGAAACGAGGTTTGTCATACTGTCATAAGCTTTTAAGGCTAGAGATTAAAATCAAACCAGATGAGTTCATTAAAATTATTTATGTCTAATCGCCTTATCAAAATGTTGATCTTTTGCCTTTTGATATCGTGTATTCGGCCTTTTGATTCATGGGCCTACATTTGTAAGCATTGGTAGGACAGTCCATTATCCCCAATAGTTTCTTAATAGTCTCTGTCCATCTGGATTTCCAACTCATGTATTAAAATTGAAAATTGGATGTCCAATTTTGCTTTTAAGTAATCTTCAACCACCTGATCAGTTTAGTAGTACCATGTTAAAAATTAAAGCTATGCGTAAAATTATCATTAAGGAAATGATTCCAAGTTTCATACTTCAATACAAGATTTTTATCTATAAAAACATAAAATCTTAATCAGTTAAATTCTGAGAAAACTTTTTTTTTTTTTCTTTTTTCTCTCATTTATTGATATTTATAACGGTACAAAAACATATACATCAAGTAAATGTGTTGATAGTGAATACAATGGCATGTAAATAACTTGTGAAGAACTACTCAGTAGTAGCACTTCAATAAAAATCTACACTAAAAGTTCTCTAGGCCATCTTTTTTTCAGACGCCTAGGAGGATTATCGGAAATGGAGTGGGAAGCAAGTTGAGAGATTAGTGGATTGGAGTAGTTATGGAGCTTACTATGGAAGGATAGGTATCTTCTCTGGCTGAGAAAACTTGAAGGCCGGTATACACGCTCAAGCCATTTGCGCAAAATGGCTTGTGAAATCCAGAATGTGCAAATCAAGTCGATACTGTTAACACGTTCAGTTTTGTTTGCACAAATGTGAAGTAAAAACCTCTCTGTTTTGTTGACAATAAAAAAAAAAAAAAATTGTGGCTAAGAACTATTAATTCTTGCAACACGCAATAATGGTATAATATCCTTCCGCTTGATGTCTAGATTTTAAAATCGTTAAACCCTGGAATATTTCAAATTATTATTCTTAAGGACAAAAACTTAAAGGATAATAATGGCGGAATAAAACTTGAAAATCGTTGAATCCTGGCGGAACTCAAACTAGTATCCTTACGGATGAAAACTAATATATATACTAATATATAATATATTATACTAATATATATGCCAATGCACCAACCTCAAGTCGAATTTCTGTCCTGACAGATTTTACTCAAGCCAAAATTTTAGGCTTGTGCAAACTTCAAACCTGCTTTTATATGCTCCAATTTATTTGCACAAACAACTATATGCAAGCTAATTGCGAAGCCGTGACGGGGGATGCTAGTATTATATAAAATCCAAATCATTGAATTAAAAAGATATGATTAAACAACTCAGAGATATTTCGTTTTTTTTTGTTTTCTTTAGCGTATTTTTTAAATGTTATGAGACGGATCAGCGATCGAACAATACATACTTATATAAACTTTTTCACACCAAAATGTACAATTTTACTGGAGTAATATGTTCTCAAAGATATTTTATTAGCCAGATATTTATTTATAGAAGCATTAGCGTTAGTAGTTTGCTCAAAAGACGCATAGATATACGAAAAAAAAGAAATTAAAAAACACATAATTTCCGCTACTTTTTAAGAACATTTGAAAGCCTGTATCTCAGTTTCCATTTACGTTACAGAGCTAATTTTCTGCTCAAATTGTAGTAAATTTAGTTTAAATTTGACCATAATACTTTTGGTGAAACGTAGAAAAGTTCGAATTTTTTGAAATCTTGAAATGTTGTAATTCGTCGTATTTACAGTGAATTTTTCAACCGGCTTCAAAAAAGAGGAGGTTCTCAAATCGTCTGTGTTTTTGTGTGTGTGTTTGTGACGCGATTACTCCGTAAATTATGAATCGTTTTTGATGGTTCTTTTTTTCATCGGAAGGATATTCTTCAAAGGTGGTCCCATAAATATTTTATTGAAATCAACTTAGTGATTTTAAAGAAAAATAAAAAAAAACTATGAATAAGAAATCACTGTTATATAACCTTCCACTATAAACATATTTCTCCGTAGAGATTAAATCTAAATTATTTACCTAGCACTGATATCAAGCAAACGTACTTCTAGAATATCTGTTGTAGCAAGTTTGTCAAATTTTGTGATAACAATAAGAGCAAGCAAAATTATATACTAAAACGGTGTTTCATCAAAGATACCGCAGAAATAAAAATATAACCTAGCCAGTAATCAATCGTTAGCTCCTACTATGACTTCTAAAAGAATTGTTCACAGTCTGATTTTTCCGTAGCACGGTTGCACAATATGTTTTGTTTATCAGAACTTTGTTTTCAACTGAAAGATGAGATGTCCTATGTATTTGTTTGTTGACTAAAGCGTCTGTTATGTCCTAACTTTTTGAGTCGAGTGTGAGGGTTCCATTTAAGTATTTTGCCTAAGTAGAAACCGCGAACTCGAACTATGACTGCTTTAATGATAAAACTATAGTTGACTGTTTAGATGAATGGACAAGAATATAATCAGGGATGCAGTCAAAGAGAAACACCACGTCTAAGAAGAAGTACTTTAATAGTGTGCCAACGTTTCATGGGTCATCGTTCGTCTCCTCTCCTGTGTGGTTCGGTGGCCCTGAAGGCAGACCTGCAAGGCAGGTAGAAACTTTAGCACGCATTAAATTATTTTTTCTTGTATTTAGACGGGGTGTTTCTCTTTGACTGCATCCCTGATTATCTTCTTCTCCATCGATGCTAGTTTTAAGTAGTGGACTATTTTAATTCTACCATATTTTTTTTTCCATAATTCGATCTACCATTAAAATTAAGGAATGTCAAATGTGGAAATTAAATAAGTACATTCATGAGCGGCCCGTAGCCTCTAAGTTTTTAACAATAGTTTTCTGTGATATTAAAAAAAAAAAATTCTATATTATAAACAGGAAGCGTGTGATTCAATGAATTGCCTCAAATCTTCAAACAGTTCCGCACGTTTTTCTTTCTAGCAAGGGTTAAGAATGAATCCTGAGGCATTCCAATAGAGAATGAAAGAATCATGAAAAGAATAAAAAATGGTTCATGCTCGCACGTTCCGTTATTGAAAAACAGAAAAAAGTAAGTTTCTTCAATCGGTTCTTACAAGGCATTGATGAAGGAAGTAGGTCTCCCTCCGCAGGCTAGGTTAGCAGGACAGGGCAGTGCAAAAACTGAACAAGCGGAGCTGGATTGGGATTCAAGAGTTACTTTACTCACACGCTTAATAAAATGGAGCAGTTACTCAGCAATAATAATATCCATTGTTAGAGCTATTGCAGTTTTTATGATCCGTGTTTTTGTCCTGGAAAAAATTGCACATGAGAATAAAAATCAACTGGACTGCAATTTTTTTATTAATATTCATATACAATGTAAATAACTGGACTCCAGACACGGTTTGAAACAAGCTCTGGGATATAAATTTATTTGCTATCTCTATTATCATTTTTTTTTTCAACGGTAGATTGATTCTTAAATAGGAAAACCATCCAGGACCTCACCCAAATTCCACAAAGTGGGGAACTAGCTTCGATTATAATGATATATTCAATTATAACGAAATATCTATGTATATATCTATACTTCACAATTCACAATTTTCGTTTGTGATCACTTACCCCGGAAACTACTGAACCAGTCTGTACCAAATTTTAACCACATCATCTTTATAGATCAAGGAAGGTTTACCTTTAATAAAATATAAAGACTTTCAATTTTATTGCTTTCCAGAAGTGATAAATATGTAGTGCGCAGTGAAGTTTGGTAATCGACCGATAGGTAGCGAGCACCATTAGAGAGAGGTAATAGGCATTATGTTGAGATATTTTTGATAAAATTTTCTTATTTTCAATTCAATTTTTATTAAAAAAGCTAAAAATATATGGAGCGACATGTGGACCCCAGGACAGTTTAAAAATCGAAAGATATGTGGCCATTCTGCAACAGAATTTGCAATGGTAAAACTATTAAACCAAAATATACCAAATTTTAACTACAACATCTTTATAGTTCTAGAAAGGTTTAATAATTATTAAAACAGATAGTCTTGAGTACCAGAAACGGTTTGCAAAACTGTCATATACTTTTATGGTTAGAAATTAGAATCCAACCTGATGGTTGGATAAAATTATTTCTGCCAGGTTGGATATCTAATTATGCTTTTACGTACTCTTCAAACACAAGCTGAATACAATTTTAACCAGGTCAAAAAATACATCCATGCGTGAAAATATCATTGAAGCAATAATGCTTGATTCAGATTTATTATCGATAAGCAAACAAAGTTCAATTATTAGTTAAAATAATCTAATTGTAAGATCTTTATTTATGAAAGCGGGCAAAGCCGAAACAGAACTAAAAACAACTATTTTTAAGAAAAAGAAGAGAAATTACGGAAAGTTAAACTCAAGTCAGACCCCATCAGTACCACAGATAATTCTGGGTAAATGTATATACGGAAGTTTATCAGTAGCAGAGCTCCAATATCAGAGGAACACTCAATAGTTAATTAGGAATATGATAGGGGTTCGTTATACCTTGACAGTGGCCTGTGAACATCCCTCTTGGCTCTAAGTGGTTTTGACGTTTACTCTCCAATACTTGATGTGTTACAGGAAATTTAAGTGCATTTTGAAACGTTATTAATTGATCAAAGTTAGCAATATTAAGCTACAAAGCTAATTTCATAATTATAAGAAGCTACTAAAACTATTATTTATTTGTTTGTGAGCAAATAAATAAATGAAATATATATTATATATATATATATATATATATATATATATATATATATATATATATATATATTAGTAAGGTTAGTAAGGTTCTTGAGGTTCAGTCAATAAATAAAAAACAACTATTTTGGCGGCGTTTCGAGACTATATTCTTCTTATAATCATGCTCTGCATCTTATTGTTAGTAGGAATGTCCTTGTATTATTCGCACTCGCCAGTTTTCTGTTGGGCTTCTGAAGTTCCTTCATCACTGTGATTGCTTCAGGACCGTGGGCTGTCTTAATTTCATCGTAAAATCCCATTCTTCCACTATAGATATTTTCCAGTATTGACTAATATGGATAAATTTCTTGACTGTTACTGTTATATGTTAAATAAAGTTCTTGAGATTCAGTCAAGAAATAAAAACAACTATTTTGGTGACGTTTCGAGACTATATTGTTCACATAGCCACATAGCCCTGCATCTTAGTAGTAATGTCCTTGTATTCTGATTCAATCCTTGTATCTTTCAATTCTGATTCTGATATATAAGATGCAGGGGCACTGATATGTTGTGCAGGGGCATTGGCTCGTTAAAAAAAAAAGGTTCCAGTTGAACAAAATCGGGGTACTCAGCACTCAAAACTTAACTCTGCCTACCTTTTCCCAGTAAAGGTTTGAGTCCAATGTCCGACCATCTGGAACGATCAAAATGCAAAACGCCTTCGAAGTTTCACTAATCTCAAAGCATCACTTTATTCCGAAAGTGTTTCAAACCATACAAAGTGCGATAGTATTTCGATGGATAATCGACTCTCCTTCTATAGCACAAATTTCTTCGGCGGCAACTTTTGAACTTTGACCTTTATTCTCCTTTATTTTTTTATTCTGAAATTTCACGAGCGTTTTGAAAACGTTAACGATCTCAACTGGTCAACTCAAATCACTAGGAATTAAAGGGTTAGTCAAAGCAAACATTGACACAAAGCAAACAAATCGTAGAAACAAGAACGTACAGGTTTAATTACGGGTATAAGTTGGAATTAAGGGTTGTATTTATGCACAATGACTATCGTAACAACAAATTGTATATTAGAGGTAAATCCTTCAAATTTAAATTTTGTGGTTGTAAATTCGTTTTTAGTGTGTTTTATTACGCCTTAGAATACTTATCGACTAAAGCGAGTGGCCTTAAAATTTTGTTTGTGGAAACCGATACCTTAACTCTCAACACAGGGACTTGCAACCCCAAAGGGCAAGTTTCAACCTTCTCATGTAACTGAGCCTTTGTTATTGTAGTATATTATCTTCCTGAATGTAATAAACAAAGATATATATTGATCTCTGAGGTAATCAGGTCTTGGGCGGTCAGAGATATTTGGATGTACTACTGTTGTAAGTTACATCCCAAGCTTTCTTGAAGAAGTTGATAAGCCAAAATTGTGCCTTTTTCAGTTGGAAAATTTTTAATCGTTTTGCAATTTAACATTTTTCACATAGTTTTGAACATTTACTAGACAAACGTTCAAAACTTCCGATTTTCTACAAATCTACATTTGGACCTATGGAACCTTTGGGGCTCCACTAAACCATTAAACTCGTATTCAATCCTTGCAATCCGAAATCCTTAACGCTCCTAATCATTGTCACGAATAAACTTATCCATAAAGACCTCAATGTTCCATATGTTGCGGATTTAGCCCAAACCAGATACCTATCCTTTTATAGAAAACTTCATAACCATTAAAATTCACTAGTCTCTCAACTTGCTTTCAATTCTATTCCGGAACACCCTCCGAGGCGTTTGAAAAGAAGATGGCCGTGGGACCTTCTCAAGTAGAACTTTTATTGAAGTGCCACCGGTGGTTAGTTGCTTCACAAGCCAATGTCATTTTATTATTTTAGCTTATTATCACATTTACTGTACGTATGTTTTTTTATGTGCCGTTGTAAATTTCAATGAATAGATAATAAAAAAACTTCTTTCAAAGCAGTAATATCTTTTTTTTTTTATGCTAATATTTTAGGAAATACAATTCTTAATCATGAGCTTGTGTGTTTCCTTATTGTGTCCATTTCTACATTATCAGATAAAAAAGTCACTGAACATAGTTCAATCAATAAACTTATTGTAGATTGCATGAAATATGCAACTATTTTTTACTTTAGGGCTACCTTATTTTATTCGATTTAGCACCTTATTAAAAACAAATAGCAGCCTAAACATTTGAATTTTTTTTTTTTTCATTTCGCTCTCAAAGTTTGACCTTTCCCCATCATCTGATAAAGCTGATTATGGTTTCATTCGATTCAGCAGCTTATACAAAAAAAAAGAACGTTGCTTTTTTTTATTTGTTTTTTTTTTTTATCTAAAATTTTTATGTTTATTTTTTTGATGATCCGATAAAAGGGCTTCGAAATGTATAGGGATTGTTTAAAGGGCTCTGGAAAATATAAAAATACTTAAATTAGATTTAATGAGAGGGATGGACGTGCCACCCTTAGATTTGTCATCAGTGTGAAAATTATTCAATGACAATAATAAATAATGGGCCACGGGAATGACGGAAGGTAATGTCCAGAGTAATAAAGAAACGACATTAACAAATTTCTCTTTTACAAAATATTTGATATACCAAACAACAATGTCTTCACTTTTAAGATGTAATCATGAAACTATTTTAATGTTTTAAATCCATACAGAAAATCGTTAACACTGAGACCATTGGAATGACGGTGATAAACATAAACTTAGCTTTCCGATTAAAGAAAATGGCGGCATGGACTGACAAACTGAAGGAAGGTAATAAGGTCTAAAACTTCACTGGAAGGTGTTGCTGATATTGAAATTAACACTTTGAATCACTAAATCCCCATTTGATGGATAAATTAATTGATTATACATTGGCCCACGGAATGACGTCCTTTGACAACACAGTGACAATTTTCAAAAATGTTTTATAAATCTATCATTTAGACCAAACTATTTTATACTCCTTCCTTTATTTAACAATCAAGGCAACACATTTTGGGAAATAATTGAATAAAATCAACCAAAGTACCTAGTTTGAAAGAAAATCGTTACTGGTAACAACCATGGAAATGACAAGTAGCATAAAAATCAATCTGATTTGATCACAAAAAACACAAAGCTTTGTTATGATTTTCATTTTATATGTAACAGGTCAGTTCACAGAAAAATTTTATATCTAAAAAAAGAGGACAAAAGGCTGTTTTTTTTCACTGAACAGACAGTGACATGAAGTTGCCCATAGTTTGAGAAGCACCCATATATATTTTAAAAAAATATATAGTTTTTTATATTTAAATAAAACCCTTACTGAACCAGTTTGGACCTCTTGAGCAGAGCTTGGGGGTCTGCCAAACCCAGATACGTTCATAAAATAAACTAACTCTACAAACAAAACTACTTAGATCAATACTAGACACGACTTAGAGTACGCAATACACAATGATTCGCTCTTACAATTTGTGAATCATTAGTAAAAAGGGAATACAAAGTTTTCTATACAACTGTATCTTAATCCACTTGTGCAAATAATTTTTTTTAGGGGGTAACAATTCCGTCTAGTCGTAAACAAAGCGCAAAATATGAAATGGATTTTACTTAAAGATCCTATCTGTACTGTTATATAAAAGGACAAGCCATTTTTTTAATCGCACATCAGTGATCACTAAATATCCGGAACTAAAATCCAGTGGCAAAATAATATATTGTGGGACCTGTGGCAAAGCTGTCGGCAGCGAAAGAAAGTCACAAGTTGATGTACACTGTAATTCGAATAAGTTTTTAACTTGAATTTTTATCCCTATTTAATGATTTAGAGCATAAATGTACGGTTATTTTTATTTGTAATTGCAATATACATATTTATATTCCTAAGTAATATGTACACATAGCTTATGTATAACATGTACAATAAAGAGATGCGATTTGTTCTTATTGCGTTTTAGACAAGGACTATTTAACTACTCCCTTACTAAGGACCGGATCAATAAATTTTAAGATAAAAACCACTTTTTGGAAAGAAATGTAACTAGCAAATTGTTTGTTCAACATTTTTTTACCATTTGCATTTTATTTTGCATGATTTTAAGTTTTTATTGCACGATTTTGCACGATTTCAAGTTTTTACTGCACATTTCAGAATACTTCTTGCACGAAAATCCGGGCTTTAGTGATCACTAACAACGAAAACTATTAAGCCAATAAGTACCAAGTTAGCCACATCATCTTAATAGTTCCAGGAAGGTATGGCAATAATAAAATCAACTGGTTTTATAATAATTTGTCATTAAAAAAGCGACAATTTGTAGATAACAGTGAAGTTTAAAGATAGACCGATAGGTGGTGAGCTTCATTCTACATGAGAGGTTGTATAAATATAAATTGGATGTAAAATTATGTCAGTGCAATGGTGCCAGGTTAAAAATTACGGCTAAGTGTGAAAATATCATTTAGGCTATAATTCTCACTGGAACAGCGACTGGAGAAATCGCATTTATATAGAACTTTGCAGAACTGGAAACCATAACAAACATCAAGAAATGTAATTTATTCGGATAACTTATGAATTTATTTTTTCCTTTTCGCATGCTTTCATCAAATCAAGATTTTTAACGATACCTAAATAAAAATTCGATTATTATTAGTGTTTAAGGTAAAAGGATTACTTTGATTTCTATCCATTTCATTTCGACTACCAGAGATCAATGACAAAGTATAAATACATCTTACAATATTCACCAAACACATATTTCCTCGATATATAGGCAAAGTCTTGCTTTGGTTTGAAACTAGGTCGAATGATGAACCGATGCAATACTGTCGGGGGGGTTGAACGATAGCACTGTTTCCGACAGAAGTGAACAGCTTTGTTCACTGGGCCATGAAATGTTGGGGCAAAACAGGTCTGCCTCAGCTGCCAGATATTGCTCAGCAGATAAACCCAAGGCTGAGGGGGCTTTAGGCTCTCCATTTTACAACAATAATATCCAAATATTTATTGGTATTAATCATAAATTGATTCAAAATAATTAAGCAAAATTGACTGGATGGATATCTTACAATGTTGGGAAATATAATTTGTTTGGATTTCTCGTTATGTTTTGTATCAAAAACTCCTGAAGTTTAAAATTTCTTGTAAATAAATGAATTTAACTTGAATTAGAAACATTTGTAATATATTTTTTTAAAAGTTCAAATTAAATCTAAAATGGTAAATAATAGTTAATATTTTGATAGAGTATTTAAGAACAAAAATATTGCTGTTATTGTTATGCTGATGTATGAAATAGTTTAGGGATGTTTTTTGAACTAATTACATATATAGATAATAACTGATAAAAAAAAAAAAAATATTAAAATTATTTTACTATAATAGGGTGTATAAAAAAAATGACGATATTTTGTATTACTATTTCTTTGAATAAAATACAATTAATACCCAAGTATAGTCCATTGTTATCTACCGTCATTACCCATCTGCTAGCCAATTGCTCGATGCCACGCTGATACATTCCTTGGAATAACCGTCAAAGAACTCTTGGACAGCATTTTCAACTTCCGCAAAATTATCAAATTTTTTCCCTTGAAGAAAATGGGCCCTGGATCGAAACAAGTAGTAATCCGAAGGTGCGAGGTCTGGACTATATGGTGGATGAGGCAGGAGTTCAAACCCATGAAGTTCTGTAAACTTTTCTGCTGATTGTTGAAGAGTAAGTTCGTGAGGGACCAGTCTACAGGTTTTTTTTCACCTTCCCCATGAAGAGAAGATGGCGACTAATAGTATCTATCGACACACCACACTCCCTGGCAAGCTCGCGAGTACTTGTGGACGGATTTGACTCAACAGCTTCCTTCAGAACCTCATCAATATCCATTAATGGCCGTCCGGAGCTCTTCTTCCTTTCCAACGTCGTACCTTCTCTTCTAAATTTTTCAAACCAACGCCGCGCAGTGTGCTCTTCAAGGACACCTTCCCCTTCATATTTAATAATTTCACGAGTTCCTTTAGCGGCTGTCATTATTATTAAGTATTGGTAAATCATTTCTGATAGCATTAAGATATTTACAGACTTTTGAATTCTGGAATTTGATAAAACGGTCATTTTTTTTTTTATACGCCCTATTGCAAATGAAATTTAACTTTGTCTCAAAGAGTATTTGATCCCATTACTTAGACAAAATTATTTTATTATATTTACATTTCCAAATTATCTAAAATAAAGAAAGAAAAAGGTGTTTATAATTATTACAAATATTAGCTAATTTATATTAAAAAAAAAAAATCTTAATTTTAGCTTTTATCTTCAGATCTGCAGTTGAAGAAAATACATTATCATTCTAGATCATCATTGGTTAATAAAGAATGAAAACTCTTAAAATATTTTATATTTTCTGACAAGAAATATTCCATTTCAGCATCTCATTGATTTTTAAAAATCAGTTGATTGCATCTGTTTAGGTCATTAAGATTACTGCATATAATTTAAAAATGAATCGCTTCAGTTAATAACTTCTGTAAATCCTAAAATATATGATTCACCTCATCCAAAACAGCCACCAAGATACTCTCATGTCTTTTTTTTTTAATTTTATAAATATTTTTAGTTTCTCTGCTGAATTAATAATCTATTGAATATAACAAACAAATCTTTGAGCATCACATTTTTTTTCGTTATAGACGGTCAGTTAAGCTTTTGCTAAATAAATTTTCTGGAAACCGCTAGAGCTTATTTTTATTTATAATTTAGTTTATGTAACTCAGCTCTTTAATTTTCATTATAATTTCATTTTATTATTATTATCATATTTTCATAGTGAATCCCTTCAATGTGCTATTTTAGAGCTAGGTATTTCAAAAATACATACATGAATAAGAACAATAACATCGAGAGGAAGCTTGGAAAGGAATGATTTGGCTGGCTGGTAGAGTAGGTTGTAACCTTAATGAGTTCGTTGTCAAGGTAAGAACAAGTTCTCGCAACCGTCTTCACCAGTCTCCAAGTTTTTTTTTCCTTTTGTTTTAAATCAATTTATTCCTTTTTAATAGTATTTTATGTTTCATTTATGCAAAGAGTGAGAGAATATTTATTATTTTTTTTTTTTTTTGGAATAAATTATATTATTTCAATAGACTATTAAATGATATATACTAATATATGATTAGAAAACTCCATCGAAGTTTGGACACGAAAACCAAAATCCACGAGAATTGCATATTTAATACATTCCATTCCTAAATATACTAACATTTTAAATAAAATAAAAATAAAATCATATCTAAATAGAGTTTAGACTCATTCAATTAGGTACTTTGTTGATTTCGATCATAGTTCCATTCTGTTTTTAATATCTATTTATTGAAATGCATTGCTATACACACAAAATTATATCTAGTAAATGTGAAGATAACGTTTATAATAACACACCAATTGCTTGTAAAGCAACTATCCATTGGTATCACTTCAATAAATGTTCTTGCATAAAATAAAGCTCTTAATGCCATTTTCTTTTCAGACACTTCGCAGTGTTCGGAAAAGTAGCAGGAAGCAAGCTATGGATAGTGGATTTAAAATTGTTTAAAAGTATTTTCTGTTGAAGTAAATATTTTCAATCTCTAATAAACAACAGTATTGTATTATTTACCCATGATTGTCTGTTAAGGCTATTTGGCCTTTATTTTGAATTAAAAGCTAGAAGTTAGGAAATTATTCTGGCGAACATTAGCGAATGATTATCAGGTTTTTTGTTTGTTTTCTATTTTAATTTACTTTGTGACAAGGCTCTCTTGCAAATGTTGTGAGGTACTCTCGTTCTTAGTATTAGAGGTATTTGTTAGGGTAAGAGTGTCTCTAAAATCCATGATTTTTTTTCATTTACTGTGACTGTATTGGCACTTTAATTCTATTTGGTAAATACTTTGAATAAATTAAAAGATCAGTCATATAGTAACCTCTTTTGAATGGTCATAGCCACCTATCGGTCAATTTTCAAACTTTCCTGCGTACGTTCATAAAACTTCCACATATTTATTGCTTTTTAAACAACAATTCAATTAAAATATGTAAATTTTATTATTTCTAAACCGTCCTTGAACTATGAAGATGATCTAGTTAAAATGTGGTGCAGATTATTTCAGTAGTTTTTGCGGTTAGTGCTCACAAACGATAAATGGCTTGTCTTCTATATAATAGTATAGATATTAGAATTTGAATGTTTATGTTTGATAAGATACAAATTAGCACAAATGAGGTATATTAAAAATCTACCTCTGCGTTTGGTTATTAAATAAATTTGTACCAATACGACCCATAAAAGATCCGGGTAAGCTGGACTGAATAAGGAAATAATAGTGGGATTCGAACCTGGGCTAGATAGTTACAAGTCTTACAGGGTGACTCTTCAGCCATTACAGTAGAGCATCGATTATCCGAACTAGTGTTATCAGGGGTGGTTCGAATAATCAAAAATTCGGATGGTCGAAATTCATTTAAAAACAATTATTATGTGTAAACAGCATCTTCCAACAGTTCACTTATGGTTTATTTTCAAATTTTTGCGACTCAAACTGCCCGTCTCACTGTAAAGATTATGGGGTACCTGATGATTTTTTTTTAGCCACGTAATGATTTCCATTTCGTCTTTAAATGAAAAGAGCTCTCGTTACCTTTTCGTTGGCATGGAGAATTACATGTAATTTACAAAACAAAAAGTGATCAATAAGGCGATGTATACCTAACAAAGAACGATTTAAGACTTACCAACAAAATGATTAGGAAGATATTTAGAGAAACAAATGAAAATGGTCTAATTATGTATACAGTTCAGTTAACAAAATTTTAGGTATTATAAAAGTTCATTTTTTGATAAATAGAGCTACCCTAATAGACATTCATGAAAAAAATCATTTAATTCAATTTAAAAAAAAAATTAAAAATACAAATAAGTAATTAGATGATTAATTTAATTAAATTACAATCCAAAAAAAAAAAAGGTTCCGTTAATTGAACGTTCCTATAATTGATGTTCCGATAATCGACGTACCACTGTAATACGCCTTTTCTCTTATAGCTTCCTCTTTGTGACCTTCATCATCGAGTTTTTGAAGCAATTTAAGATCTACATCTATCTTAGGTCACCGTCCTTAGATAGAGCTCCTCCTAGGTTGATACACTATAGATATATAGAGCTGTATAGTAAACTCTATGGCTTTGCTACCTCCCAGTCCACATAAATTTTCATGGCTCTCCGGTGGGGCTCATTCTATAAGTCAATACTGTATTAGCTGCACCCCAGGGCCTCTTTCGTTGTCAGAATATTTAATTTTGAAAATTGTCTGCGCTTATTAAACAAGAATATTAGAATATTTTTTATCTAGTTAGTAATGCAACAGCTTATATGTACGTAATTTGTTTGTTTTTTTTCCAAGCCCCTATTGGATATAAACATGTATTTATTGATTTCTTGCGGTATGGTCTTTTTCTGTACTAGGTACATTGTAAGGCCTACAGAAAGTTTGTGAAATCATAATGTGTGGTTGTTCAGAAAGATAAATGATGATGGGGTGGGGCTCACCTAAACCTTGTTGTTAACTTAAAACTAATTATTTTTTTTTTTTTAAATACTTACTATTTTTTTAATTTATCTAGAAGGAAAATTTCTGACCAGTGGCCAGTGGCATCAGATTGGCCCGTTGGTCCAGTGGGCTGTGATTGGTCCGTTGGTGTCTTCATTACGGTCCGGTTGTTAGTTTCCAGCGGACCGGAGGTGGCGTTGGTGTCAAGGTTCTGAACAGGGGGTTCGTTAAGAACTGCAGGGAGTCCTAAAACTTGACGTGCCGGCGCTGCGGGATGGTCGGCAGATCGAAGATCTCGTGGAGGTCTTCTGGCTTCTTCTTCTTCAATGAGGTAGTCTTTGCGATTTTCTTCAGCATGGAATCCTGGAACCGCTGCAGGTGCAGTCTAGTTCCGTCTGAAAGGCGGGTGAGAAGAGGAGCACCGTACAGGAGGGCAAGTCTCAACATGCTTTTGTATTTGCAAAGTTTGAGACGGAGGGAAAGTGCTGGAGAGGATAGGAGGTGATGGAGGCGATAAGATAAGATATGTACGTAAAGAAAACCACTTCATTCATATACGAGTGCTTTTCTTAAGTTACCCATGATGCAATACGACCACCTTTACCCAGAATGCCTATTGGAAGTGACAATTAACAGCTGTGAATGATAAGAATAGATTATTATTATTAACCTGTACGGCTACATTAATATTAACTCTGATTAATATTAATTATATATTTTGAATGTAAACAGAAGAAGAGAATAAGGGCTTTAAATGTAGTTTCCTTTGTTACGGGAGAGTGAATGTCTTGTATTAACAACTAACAGCTTATAATTAATGTAAATAAAACCTTTGTTGCAGAGATAAACAAAATTAAATCTTTATTTCGCTACCTAATATAAACCAATTATCATCATATGTATTAGTCATTAAGATGTTTAATTGAAAGTAATATGGTGTATAACAAACAATGATTGATTTTAAACAACACCTTATTAGTATTAATGCAAAGTGTATTAATTTGTTTCCCATCCTGGAACATCCCTTTAGGATGGATTTCAAAACATTTCTGACCCGTTTCGTTTTCTTGGAATTTATTTATCCCCCCCCCTTTAACTAATGGATTATGAATCGAAATAAAAAATATCTGATGGAGCAAGGTCCGGACTGCGTGAGATTGGATGAATACGAAAATTGTTTTATTGAAACAGAAGTCCAAAGCTAGTTAATACTACGATTGTCTCGAGTACAGTGAAACTTTGACTATACGGATTAATTGGGGCCATAACTGATTCGGATACCCAAAAATCCGGATAATCAGATTTACTATTTAATTAGGTTATTGAAATAAAGAATACAGACATATGTAATGTTTTAACTATCCGTTTCATTGAATAATTAAAAATGTGGCTGTTTATAAAATTTATGTAGCATATTTATGTAGCAACAATGTTTAGTTAACATTATTCATCCGTCTATTTTTTCCCAGATTCGCCCTTCGTAGGACATTCTACAATTTTTCGGACACAGTTAATACAACACGTCTTCTTTTAGGTGCCATAACTTTTTAAGTTTATGAAGAGACCACTCGCGACGGCAATTGTGCCCAGACTGGGCAAAACGCGCGTAGGATGGATGTGCTGTGCTTCTACAAATTCACTGAGTATGTTTCCTCAGACTGTTATGAGGTGTGTGGTCTCCGGCCCTAATTCTGAGACGCAGTTCCGGTAGCTGCTGATTGGTCTTTTTAGTATTACGCCTTTTATTGTGTCATGAAAACTAACAAGACGGGACCTGTCGTATTTTACATGAACTCTACAATATATGCTAATAAACTATTTAATTATATATATTTTGTCTTCAAATTAATCCGGATAATCGGATGTCCGGATAACTGGAGTTTCAATGTACATTATACCTGAATGTTAGCAATAAAGGTATGAGTTTATTATGCGTCCATCAAATTCATGATGGAATAATTCTTCGTAGTATGAAGAACTTAGGAAAACTACCCCATTCCTAAGCGGGATAGACTCATTGGGTATATGTATTCAATCATAGCTTAATATCAGTCATAATTAATTTCTTGAAATCAATCACCTAATTTAATCATGATATAATTAGGTGATTGATTCCATGAAATTAGTTGCCAAATAGCAATAATTAAATTTTGCCTAACTCTGGCAGGGATGACAAAATATAATCTACTCAAGAAGCATTATAAATAGTTATCAATCAACGTATGTTATTCAGTAGGATTACTTATTTCTCTAAAATCTATCCTTTTCCATTTTTGTTCGGTATTTATCTTTCATTTTCTATTCATTTCTAATAAATATTGAATAAATAATCCATCATATGAATAGACATGAGTTTCATCATCCATTACACAAGAAAAATAATAATTTTTGATTAAATTCCCTTACGAGAGAAGAAGATAGGTTCCCGTACTAGGCCAGTTGAACAAATACGACTATTCTTTCTCTAATTTCTTTGTTTTAGATCCCGTCGGTAGGGGTGATTACGAGTGGTCCATTGCAATGTATAAATATATATAGAGAGAAGAAAATGTGTAAATATGGGCACCCCCTTTTATGTAAATATATATATATATATATATATATATATATATATATATATATATATATATATATATATATATATCTTCAAAAAGTTACCAAAACTAGTTTAAAACTGGATTAAACAATTCGAAATGGTAGAGAATTTATTTATTATAGGAAAAAAAAATTATTCACAGAAACCTGGGAAATTTGGGAATATTTTATCCACAACTCTCCCCGAGTGTCTTCAGAGAACTTTTCATCGCAAAAGGTGCAAGTTGTGGTCTCTAACAAGAGATGTGTCGAAGTTCCCGGGTAAATCATATATGTCCATATTTACACCAAGGAAGGGTGCCCATATTTACAACAACTCCACCTAAGAAAGATGGCCACTATCACATGTAAAGCGTGCGAGACTAAAGGTGTGCTTCAAAAAGTAGCTTAAGATCTCCGCTTTCCAGATATCATTGTTAAATTATGTTTTAATGAACATAATAAAATGAAATGAAAACGATTTCACATTTCTCTAAAGTATACAGTCCAAAACGAAAACCAATTTGTACAATAACTCAAGCTCAAATATTTACACCTTTTCCTCCCTCTCTATACACACAAACACACACACACACACACACACAACAGAGAGAGAGAGAGAGAGAGAGAGAGAGAGAGAGAGAGAGAGAGAGAGAGAGAGAGAGAGAGAGAGAGAGAGAGAGAGAGAGAGAGAGAGAGAGAGAGAGAGAGAGAGAGAGAGAGAGAGAGAGAGAGAGAGAGAGAGAGAGAGAGAGAGAGAGAGAGAGAGAGAGAGAGAGAGAGAGAGAGAGATGCGGGGGAGTGCCGAACCTCCTCGTACCTAAATTACGAAATTTTAATTAAATATGCTTTTTTTATTTTCTTAAAGTAAAAAATTAATTTTTTTTTCGTCCTAAATCTCAATTATGTTTTTACATATACATTTTAAGTTTACTGTGTACGTTTTATATCAATATATATTTTAAAACTATTCTCTCATTTCTAGACACACGGTTGTAGAATAATAATAAGAACCTTCTTCTTAAATATAATAAGAACCTATTAAAGTAGAATAAACTACTTTAAAATAGGTTGACAATTATTTCTTCTTATTTAAAAAGCAAAAAATATACTGTCCTTTCGCTAAAAGTTTTTTTTTTTTTTTTTTTGCATTTATTTTCGGTATATTAATCGGGGGTTATAATGAGTTTTGGGGGCTGAGAGAGCCAATAAAATGGTAATAGCGTCGACCACTGAACAACGCGAGTGATTTGACTCGCGGGAGCAGACTAGAACATTACGTAATAATGGGCAATGCTCACCTCAACGGAACTTCAACTAGCCCACCCTTCAGTTGTATGTCCGGTATATTATTAAAAAAAAAAATTCCCTAAAAATAAATCTTTTTTATTAATCCTGGTGCCTGTTATGTTACTTTCCCAGCACAAAACATTATTATTTTTTTTTTTTTTTTTTTTTATTCTTTTATAATAGAAATTTACAACTGTATTACAAAACACATCTAGTAAATATGCGGTATATATGAGATATAATGACATGAATACAATTTGCAGAGGAACTACCCATTGGTAGTACTCTAATGAATATTTACAAAAGAAGATCACGAGGCCATCTTCTTTTCAGACGCCTCGGAGGATTGCCAGGAATGGAATGGGAAGCAAGTTGTGCAACAAGTGGATTTGGATGAGCAGTGAGTTTATTATGAAAGGAGAGGTATCTGGTTCGTGCCAAATCAGCGACGTATGGGATATTAAGGTCATTGTGGATGATTTCATTTGTGACAAAGTAGGGAGCATTAAGGATTTTTCGAAGGATTTTGGATTGGAGTGATTGGATGCGGGAAGAATTCGATGGTTTGGTGGATCCCCATAACTCTATTCCGTATGTCCAAATAGGTCTGATAATCGTCATATATATGAGTTTTTTATAGTAAATCGGGAGATTTGAACGTTTGTCAAGTAGGTGTTGTAATAGTCGAAATCGACGTGCAGCTTCTTGTCTTTTCAATCTTGTGTGAGGATTCCAGGTAAGTCTCTTGTCCAGATAAAATCCAAGGTATCTTATCTGTTCTACATTATTTAATGGTACTCCATTAAAGGATACAGGAGGACAGGATGAGGTAGGTTTTCGACGAAGGGTAAAGGTTATTTGCTGGGATTTACTGGGATTTATCTTAACTCTCCAGTTATGACACCATTCTTCAAGGGAAGTGATGTGTGACTGGAGTGTCTGGGATGCAGCAAATGGATTATCATTGACTGATAACACGCTGGTGTCATCAGCATAGGTTGTGAGGATAGTATTAGGATGGGTTGGGATATCAGCTGTATACACTGTATAAAGGATGGGACCCAGGATACTACCTTGAGGAATACCAGCGGTCTGGGGAAAGATAGATGAGTATTTAGAATTGTGATTAACTTTAAATACTCTATCAGAAAGGTAGGAACGGAGGATGAGGAAATATGTAGATGGTAGGAATTGGCGAAGTTTGTAAAGCAGACCTGGGTGCCATACTCGGTCAAATGCCTGTTCAACGTCAAGAAAGACACCCGTGCAGTACATCTTGCGCTCCAGTGCAGATGAGATAACGTCCACCACACGATGGCATTGTTGGATAGTGGAATGAGACTGGCGAAATCCAAACTGGTGATCAGGAATAATGTGATTGGAATCAAGGATGGGATAAAGTCGTTTCAAAAGGAGCTTTTCAAGGATTTTGCCCATGATAGGTAGGAGGGAAATAGGTCGGTACGAGGAAGGGTTTTCTGGCGGTTTTTTTAGGTTTTGGGATCATTTTTATTATTGATGATTTCCAGGAATCGGGAAAATATGTTGTACGGAGGACAGCATTATAAACGTAAGTTAGGAATAATACTGCTTTCCTTGGAAGGTGTTTGAGGATTCTTGAAGTGATAAGGTCGTGTCCAGGAGCTTTATTGGAGGGCAATTTACGAATGATGGCTATTATTTCTGAAGGGTGGAAGGCTTTAGGAGGAATGGTCATTTGGAGAGGAATGGCCAGTTCTGCTTCAATAAATTCTACATGGTTAGGATTTAGGATATCAGGATGAGGTTTAAAAATATTGTGTAATTGTTCACCAAATACCTGCGATTTCTCTAAATCAGATTTGGTCCAGGTTTGAGCTGGAGTAAGGAGAGGATGATTGAAGGTTTTGAATTTTAACAGTCTTTTGGTGGTGTTCCACAATGATTTATCGGAAACAGTTAGTTGTTCAGTTTGTTTTTGTAAATTTTCAAATTTTAGTTTTTTAAGTTCTGATTTAAGTCTGTTAGTCAATTTATTATAATAGGTTTTGTCAGTTGGATACCGAGTCCTATGCCATTTGGCCCTAGCGCGACGTTTCTCTACTAATAAAACGCGAATATTCTGTGGTAGGATATTTTCTGAAATTTTAATTCTATTTTGTGAAGTGTTTTCTGTTATGCAGGTTTGAATTGAATTTGTAAAATGTTCTATTGCCGAATCTATTTCTTTACATGTTTTTAGTGGAGTTTTTAAGTCAAGTTGGTTTTCTAAAGCCGAACGGAATTTGTCCCAGTCTACTCGTCCAGTTATTAAGGATGGAGGAGAAGGTTTGATAATAGGAGTAGAATGTAATGTAAGCAAAACTGGGCTATGATCTGAGGAAAGGTCATCTAAGGAATCTATTGTAGTTAGGGAAGTAGGAAATTGAGAGGTGACAAATATGTCGAGGATATCTGGGCGTTTTTTTTAGGGATGTAGGCCAGTAGGTAGGATTGTTAGGTGAAAGGATGGGGTAATTGTTTAAGGATGATACACGGGAAAGTATACTACCTCGGGAATTGGATGTTCTACAGCCCCATCGCTGGTGTTTGGCGTTGTAGTCCCCACCTGCAATGAAGCGCCGCCCAAAGGATTGGAATAAGGATTGCAGAATATTTTGGGAAAGGCTATTTCCTGGAGGACAATATACAGCTGAAATAGTAAGGTTAAATGGAAGGGTGGATAGGATTAGTGAGGTAGACTGAATGGTGTCAGTTGGAGAGGAAGGAATCAAGGTGTGGGTTAGTGATCTATGGATAAGAATGCAAGTACCACCGTGGGCTGTTTTGTCGGGGTGGTCAGTTCTGTAAGTGATATAGTCTTTGATGTGGAAATAAGAGGTAGGCGTCAGGTGGGTCTCGGTAATTAGGGCAATGTGAATGTTATTGTCGTGTAAGAATATGTCTAGTTCATTTCTGTGATTGAGCAAACCATTTGCGTTCCATAAAAGAACTGCCAAGGAGTTTTGGATCATCGAGGAACAATGGAAGTGATTTCTGACAGGGCTCTTGTGAGAAGGGTAACTAAGGGTCTGATAGTTTCTTGGAGTTCACGGAGGAAGGATGAAAGAATCGATGAGATATCACCAAAACTTTGGGAGGAAGTAGGATAGGGTTCTGATATTTGAAACGGATGATTACACTGGCTTGAGGACGGTACCTGGAATGGGATTTGGCTTGGATATTGTTGAGGAGATATGGTTTGCCCATGTATTTGTACTGGAGGCTTGATCTGTTGGTTCACTTGTTGTGGTGTCTGTTGACAAGTTGATGGGGAAGGATTGATTATTTTGGGAGGTCGGGATGGAAAGGATGGTTGAGGCGCCTGATTTTGTGACCGTCGATTTCTTCGTTCGACCGTCGTGAATTCATTGGTTGGTTGAAGAGTCTGAGATGAACCTGCTGCTGAAGTTGATGGCTGAGGTTCAGTGAGTTGAACGGTTGAATGGCTGGGTTGTTGATATTGAGGCTGTTGTACTTTTGATGTTGAAGGAAGTGAAGGGAAGTCTTTGAGAGAGCTATTGATGACTGGGATGTTTTGATTCTGGGAGGATGATCCTACAGTTACGGATGTATGAGGAACTGAATTTCTATTAGTAGCTGAGTTGGTGCTTCTTTGCTTTGCTTTTGCCTAAGTTTTGTAAACTGGCAACCTTTATAATTAGCGGGATGGCTCTCACCACACAGGACACACAAGGCTGGCGTTTCACGTGTTTTTAAACATGATTCTGTTAAATGTGGTCCTGCACATTTAACACACCTTGGTTGCCGATTGCAATAGGTCTTTGTGTGTCCCAGGTTTTGGCATCTGGTACACTGAACTATTTCTTTTTTGAGTCGAGGAACTTCAAATTTTACGACGGAGTATACCAATCTTTTGATATTAAAAATCTCAGAATTGTTCTCTGCCGGCTCCAGATCCACGAAGAACAATGGGAGTTTGTGCTTATCAATACGGTGGAGAACATTGGCGACATGCCTGACAGAATGACCTAACTCCTCTAGGTCTCTTTTGATTGCGTTGGGAGGAACAGATTGATGAAGCCCACGCAGTACTACTCTGTAGGCCTTTTCTTCTTTTAACTGGTAACAATGAAATTCTATATTATTATTTTTCAGATGCGCTATCAGTGATTTGTAACTTTCCATTATTATTTAAATGCCTTATCAACTCTGGAAGGGAAGTCAGAAAGGTCAATCGATCAAACGAATTCTCTTAAAGTTTCAAATGACGCAAAGCACTTAAGGAGTCACTAATCTATACTCGATATCAGGAACTAAATAAACAAAATAAGTGTCAAATTACTTTAAAGAAACTTAATCTTAATTCATTTTTTATTTATTTTTTTAGACATGAATACTTTACTTATTGACAGATAATGCAGTCTTAGTTGTCATTATTAGTACAATGAAATACTAAATAATCACATATCTGTGAAAATAAAAAGTAATTATCTTCTTATTTTTATTTATTGTTAATTCATTTTATATAAAAAAAAAAATAAAATAATATAAAGAAATAGCTGGTAGCCAAGAAATATGAACAAAAATCGTATAATATAATATAAAACAGTTTAAAATTACTTATATTTAGATTAGTGAAACAAATTGAGGAAAATATATATAACAAAAATATCGTTTTAGAATGTCCCTGTCCTTATCAACATAGTAGTGTATATATATATATATATATATATATATATATATATATATATATATATATATATATGCAACAATTAAAAAAAAAAAAAAAAAAAAAAAAAAAAAAAAAAAATGGTTAAAATCAAGCATTAAAAGTAAACTAAAACCAATAACCCCAAAAGTAACTATTCGAAATAAACGCTAAAAGAAATAATTGTTATTGCCTGATCAGAGAATAATGTTTTTTCTTTTCTTTTATTCTTTGATATGATTCTTCATTATATGGATACATCGATTCTCGTTCCATTATTGAGAATCGATGATCTAAAATCGATTCCTAATATCCGATCGATACCGCGACATTGGCATTTGTTTTGGGATAAATGATTATGTAATTATCATAAATCGATTCTTCTCCCCACTAATATACATAATTGTACATAAAAAACATAATAGTCAATCTACGAGTTGTTTGCGTACTAGTATCCTTTGAAGACCAAACATTATTGCTGCCTGTCAAGGGGCAGATAGTTGAAAATGTGTTCGTTATTGAAAGGAGAAAAAATAAGATTAAAATTGAATCTGAAAATAAATAAATTCCGCCAGACATTAGTAACATTGTATTTTAGGGAAAATAATGTCCCAGAATAAAGATTTTTTTTTTTTTTATTTTATTAGATGTTTATCATTGTTTTCAATCTATAAAACTCAATTAAAACCGATCCTGATAAATATCAGGGCATATACAACATTTAGTGGAAGGTTTTGGTAACAATTCCTTAATCAGTAAATTGTAGTAATTTGAAATTTTTATGAACTTATAAACGGAATTATGAAATAATTTATATGTTTGTACTTTATCAAAATAATAATTTCAATAATAACTGCTATTTCCTGTTGTTTATTTTAAAATTATTTCTTGAATAATTATTGTTTTTATTATATATAATGAGTTATTAAATTTTATTATAATATATATAAAGAGTCGATATATTTTTTAGCCATTTTACAAAACATGCTGCATTTTTTTTTTTTTTTTTTTTTTTTTTTTTTTTTTTTAGAGTCTAAAAGTAGGTATAACCAACAAGGTGGACTCGCAATACAGGTAAATCATTTGAGTCAAGGAAGCGTGGTTACTGTTAAAGTAACTGGCTACCGACCTCACTTCTCAACGGAACTCCTTGGATTAATGTTTTGTCCAAGGAGCAACAGGAAAATGGGACATGTCTATACATAGTTTGACTCTCCATTTAGGATTACTTATGTATTGTTTGATTAGATAACTTAGCTTTATAGTAATCTTCAGGTTATTTATTTATATTTAAACAAGTATATGAATAAAAAAAATATATATATATATATATATATATATATATATTAAAATAATGCTAACAGTTAAGTATTTACGAAATAAAAACAGTAAATTAAGTTGAATATTAATTTCATAAAGAAAGGTACAAAGAGTTAGAAGATTTACAGAATAATAAAACTCAAACAAGATGAATAAAATAAATATTACAAAAAATTTTTAAAAAGTTAAACATAAAAGTTGTGAATGATGAAAAGATTAAGTTATAAAAGAATGTTTGCAATCTTTGATTTTTAAAAAAATTATTTATCAAATTGTTTATTGAATAATTATTATATTATATACAAGCTACTTTTTTTAAAGGCAATGAGAAACATGAGTGACAATAAATCCTTCCATACAACATGCACAATGAAAATAGATAAAAAAAAAATAAAAATAAAAATTTCTGACTATACAAGATACGAAATATAATAAAAAATTATGTAAAATAAATTAGAAAATAACATTTTGAAGATTAAAAAAAATTGAGAAAATAGAAAACAAGTGAAATCATAATATAAATACAATATTCACAACTATCCCAGGGAAAACCTAAACCAACTTTCCCCCCCTCTTAGGGAGCTTTCCCCCTCAAAGAGAATCCAGCTTTGCTCTCTCAGCTGCATCACTGGTGTCTAAATCCAGTGAAGGTCGAGGCAGAGAGCGCTATGTCACTGTTTCTTAGGGCTTGATTCGTGAAGCTGGCCATTACCAGATCTCCAAAAAATAAATGTTTATTATTTACAATATGCTTCGGAGCCAATGCCGTTTTAATCTATGAGATCGATGATAAGGATTTGAGAAACTTGAGAATGCATAAGCCAGAGGGTTAAGATAGTTAAAAAGGTTTTGATGGAATTTTCAAAAGACTCAGGGGTATGATTTGTAGAAATTGGCCAACTTGCGATCAGAGCCACTTCTCCGCGAAACACGTTTGTCGTACCGTTTTGGCTATAATTCCGAACCAAGAATACTTTTTTTCATGTTGAAGCTGGCTTAATGTAAAATTAAAATCCGTATAATTAAGTCTCCAAAAATACGCAGGAAAGAACGCTTAAAAAAATCTAGTACTATTATAATATCCAAGATTGTCACATTTTCACTCCTCCAGTAATCCAAAAATGCAGGACCGAATCAAAATTTATTTTCTTCACCACAAAGCTGCTTAAATTTGCTATCATAATTTATTTATAAAATTTCAATAAAAATCGGTAAAATACCAATGCTAGAACGTTAAAAACCGCGAACTGTTGTGAAATCCAAGTATTTTTGCCACATTTAGCGCTGTAACTCCGCAAATACTTATCCGATCCCGAATTTGATTGTTTGCCCTCTCAAAGGTGGTTAAATTTACTATTAAATCATATATATTTAATTTATATTCAATTCCGTAAAACACCCACGCTAGCACGCTAAATATGTATGTTTTGGCAAAATATAACAATTATGAAATGTTCAGTTGGCTCGTGTGGGTGTTTTACGGGATTTAGTATAAATGACATATATATGATCTAATAGTAAATTCAACCATATATTAGACATAAAAAGCAAAATTTTGGATCGGACAAATAGTTCTCAAGTTTAAACGAAAAATGTGCCAAAAAACCTGTATTTTACATTACGGGGTTTTTCGCGTGCTGCCATGCGTATTTTAAGGGACTTAATTAAAACTTCATAAATAGGGTCTGATAGTAAATTAGTTAGAAAAAATAAGTTTGGGATCGGAGCAACAGTTTCGGAGCTATGAAAAATGTGCCAAAATACTAGGTTTTTAAATCAGTGTAAGATTTTACTGGAATGTGTAGTTTAAGGGACTTGATAATAAGGATTATAATTGCAAATTTAACCAGCTTTAAGATGAAAAAACAGTAATCTTAGATATGACCAATATTTTCGGAGTTACAGCTAAAACAGTAGGACAAACATGTTTCGCGGAGAAGAAGTTGGCAAATTTCTTCCGCAAGTTCTACGATTCTTCCCAAGACCATAACTTGGCGAAAAACGATCTGATTTCGGAGTGGTTTTTCTGCTTTTTGTAGATATTGGTTCCAGCTAAAGTTAATATTTATAGCCGGTATTTTTGCGATTTTGGATATGAAGCCGATGACTGGCGTGGTAGCAAATTTCAGATTTAGATTCAGTACCCAAAAAAAAACATAAAGATCAGTTGAAAATTAAAAGTTCGTCAGTTTTTTCTTCGGCAAACCCTTATTTTATTGGACTATATAGAATATATACAGAACTGGTCCCAGAACACTACTTAGAAGAATACGAGCCTCGATTTGATAGCAGTTAGAAAAAATCATTGATAATAAAAAAAAAAGTAATCTTAAATCTAATTTTTTATACCAGATACTGTAGAAACCTAAAATCGACTTATGATAGATGATCTATCTAAGAACCCATGGATTGTGATTTCATTATTTTATTTTTCGTTTTTATGATTGAATTGACATTGGAAGGTTTTTCTAAAAACCATTATTATCAAAATGAACATTTAAACGCAAGCTAGATTTAATCTCCAAAGTATTTATCAGTTAATAGCAGTTTCGTTTTATCTATGACTAAAAGAAGACCTGCTGGCCTGGGCAGTGTTCTTGTGATATGGTGATTTGCTACGCAACCTACTACACAGGAACTCTGCTCCGTTGGCTGCTCAGATAGGCTTGTTATAAGGCGTGAACACCTCTTGAAAACAATAGTGTTAGTTAACACAACTATCTATTAAAAAAATAAGACGGTTAGAATTAGATTTACGTTGCTAATAAATAATATTATCCTTATATAACAATTAATGTGCTTTATTTATTAAGAGACGTGCTTACTGTTCATGGAATTGGCTAGTAGTCGCACATCAATAGCAGCTTAAATCCAAATTTCAATGTACTGTTTATGAATATACAATTTTTTTTTTTAAATTTTAAAAATGCCTGAATCCTAGGGGTTTTACAACAAATTCAAATAAGGTTATTCGCATAAATAGGTTTATTTTAAAGGCCAAAATCTACCGAAATGTTCAATTATTGGATCTAAGAAACCCAAAGTTAAAATATTACTTTCTTTTGTACCAAGCGTAGACACTTGTTTGACCTTCCGTAGGCAAATATAAATAAATTATTTGTTTATTGTTCTTGTATACTTCTTTTATTTCGTATCTATAATTTATTCATTTTATATTTAATCCAGTCAATGAATGCTGAAATGAGGGGTGTGGAGTGCATCAAATAAGCGAATATTTTAGACCTCAGGGCTACGTTAGCAGTAGTTAAAACATAAACATACTAAAAGTCCCCGCCAATGGGGGGTGAGATAACCGTGGGGGTAAGGAGAGGAGAAGGTCCCATTTCTGGGTTTTTCGATATCTCTAAATCTAGGAAAATATTTTTCAAATAAAAATTAAACCTTATTAAATTTTCTATAAAATTAATTTTATACAAGTTTGGAAGCATTCTTTTGGTTATAACTACGAAACTAATTATTCCCATAAAATACCAATCCCATGCTGAAAACCGATTACTCTATTGAAATCCAAGTTGTTTTTGCACATTTTTCACTATAACTCCAAAACTTTTTGTTAGATCTGAAACTTCTTTTTACCAACTGATATCTGGTTAAATTTACTATAATTATATATGAAATTTTGATTAAGTCCCATAATGTACCCAAGACAGTCCACTCAAAATGTCAAAATCGTCATATTTTGCCAAAAGATACATATTTAGCGTGCTGGCTTGGGTGTATTACGGAACTCAATCAAAATTTCATATTTAGGGCCTGGCAGTACATTTAACCAGATTATAGTTGAAAAAAAAAAATGTTCCATATCGGCCAAATAGTTTTGGAGGTAAAGTGAAAAATGTGCCAAAAAAAGTTGGATTTCAAAATAGTACCGGGTTTTCAGCTTGCTGGCATGTGAATTTTACGTAACAATCAAAACTTAATATATTATAAATTTTTCAGCTTTTAGATGGAAAAAATAAATTTAGAACTCAAGAATTTGTTTTAGAGTTATAGACAAAAGAGAACCGACAAACATGTTTTCGCGGAGAAGTGTGATACCAGTAAAATAGTGCTGAACTTAAGGCCGTAGATTGCATTAAATGTGCGATAATCTTTGACCACAGATTGATTAGGAGTGGTTAGAATGTTAACGTAAGTCCCCGCCCCTGGGAGGTGAGCTTATAGTGGGGGGTTGGGGTGAAGGTACCATTTTGAGGTTTTTCGATTATTACTATTATTAAACAGTGGGCTCCAAGAAAATATGCTGCAGATCAAAATTAAAGCTAATTAAATTTCCAATAAAATTGTTTTTATACATATTTGTCGATTTTTTAACGGTTTTCGAGATATAAGTTATTAAAAATCAACAATTTTCGAGAAAAAAAAAAAAAATTACCTCAATTTTTGCTAAACATTTACTTCTAGTGCTAGAGACGCATATATGAAATAAAAGTAAATTTAATGCTCTACAACTTTTGTTCTGACATTTAGGACTTATAGTATGTTTATCTTCTAACTACATCTAACGAATCCCTGAAGTAAAAAATAATCTCATATTTGATGCACTCTACGATATGATTATTGACTGGAATAATTCTACCAATTGATAATTGATAAAGTTAATACCACGAAGGCCGTCGATTAATTAATTAAAGCACTTTGTAAAATCTCAGTGTGCATAGTGTTACCGCTTTTATTCCCAATTGTTTTGGCAGATTCCAGCAATTTTTGGAAAATAAAATAAAAAACTCAATTCCTCTGAATATGAGTTTACGAGGCAATTCTATTCTATGACGCTATTGTTCTAAAACATATTGTTAATCTATTACTTGTGTCCATGAACAATTTAGAACTGGCTTTCAAGGGTCAATAGTATCAGAGCGTCATTAATGGTATAGATTAAAGGACTATAGAATTTCATAGCCTGTTATTTCAATTCAATTCTAATCAATTCACAGTACTTTATTTAACAAGCCTGAAAAAATAACATATTGAATAATGTTAATTTTTCTTAAGGTTTCTCTATTCGACCAGGTGATATTTATATTCTTACTGTGAACAAAGGATAATTAATGCGGTGTTTAAAAAAAAATGACCGTTTCTTCAACAAATATTTGCATTATTGCTTCTTTGATATAAAATACAATTAATACTCAAAGTATAGTCCATTGTTATCTACCGTCATTACCCATCTGCTAGCCAATTGCTCGATGCCACGCTGATACCATTCCTTGGGATGGCAGTCAAAGAACTCTTTGACAGCATTTTCAACTTCCGCAAAATTATCAATTTTTTTCCTTAGAAGAAAATGGGCCATGGATCGAAACAAGTAGTAATCCGAAGGTGCGAGGTCTGGGCTATATGGTAGATGAGGCAGGAGTTCAAACCCATGAAGTTCTGATAACTTTTCTGCTGATTGTTGGGGAGTAAGTTCGTGAGGGATCAGTCTACAGGTATTTTTCACTTTCCCCATGGAGAGAAGATTGCGACTAACAGTATCTTTCGACACACTCCCTGGCAAGTTCGCGAGTACTTGTTGACGGATTTGACTCAACAGCTTCCTTCAGTACCTTATCAATATTCAATAATGGCCGCCCAGAGCCCTTCTTCCTTTCCAACGTCGTATCTCCACTTCCATATTTTTCAAACCAACGCCACGCAGTGATCTCTTCAAGAACGCCTTCCCCTTAATATTTAATAATTTCATGAGTTGCTTCAGGGGCTGTAAAATTCTTTTTTCCAGTAATGTCTTAAAATTACATGAATTAGGTAGGACACTGTAATGTTTCTTCTTTGAAATAAATAACTGAACTAAGGCTTTTTTTTGAAGAAGTACAGTGTTAGAAACAAGCTTAAAGAATGCTCTAAGGGGATTATTAAGTATTGGTAAATAATATATACTCGTAGCAATTAGATATTTACAGACATTTGAACTCTGGAATTTGATAAAACTATCATTTTTGTTTATACGCCCTATTATATTCAATTAAATACTCAAAACAGATTTGTGGGAGAAAAATATGTGGCGTTTAATGTGAGATTCGTAAGAATTATTATTGATTTATTTTCAAATAATCCGCCCATACTTAGGAAGATAGGTTGAGATTTATATTCTATTTGTTTGGTACAATCATAATACAGGTTTGGAATATTCATTTTCTTTAGACAAGTGCTTGCCCAGTAAACAAAGATAATCCTCCTGTCTTGGTAATGGATTACAAACAATGGTTATACAAATGTATTTAAGATGAGCTTGCGTTTCGTAAACTAGTAACAACCTATTCTTGGTTGCGTTTTGTAAAGGAATGTACAAAATTTACAAACTTTTCATGGATACATATATTAGTTTAATAAATGCAGATGTTTCGTTCAAGTGAATTGTTTCAATTTTCTGAACATCATAGTAAATTTAAAAAAATCTGCATTTTAAATTTAGCATTAATAAATCGTGTACTAAAATTTTAACTAATTGTAAGTGATTTATTTTTTTGATGTCTCTTGCCCCGTTTGAATTTTCTTCATGCGCGCAACCCCCCCCCCCCTTCAGTGGTGAAACCCCTGCTCTAGATAAAGTAGTGCAGAATGATAATGGTTTTGAGACTGTGCAAAGTTTAATTTCCCTCCGAATAGTTCCATGAGAGACTATAATGGATGGTGTTCCATTAAAAAAAAAGAAATGGTGCTATTAAAATAGTTGAACGATCTGCCTGAATTACAAGGGTGCCAAGAATAGTTCCATAAAATTAGGCAATAGATTTCCTTTAGTTTAATGACCTAGAAGATGAAAAATTTCATTAGGGTTCCAAAATTAAAAAGAGAAAAGAAAAAAAAGATCGGCATCAGCTTGTATCGATTTCTCATGAGGAATTTAAAAAAAAAATTAAATTTAGCTATATGACATTAGAAACAAAATTAAATCATAACTAAAAGATACATTTTATATTATTTACTGAAAATTTAATTGACATATCGACGATGACCCAAACTTTAGGTCCATCATAAATACGATAATCGTAAAGGAAATTCTTATATGCTGGATATGTCAGAACCGAACTCCAACCCCTCAGGACAGGGTTTAATAAGTGTACTAATTTGCTGTTATTATTATTATTGTAGAGCTAGGACGTCCCCATAATAATTTATTAATATATGAATAAATGTTTTAATTTAATAAATATTAGTTGAAGAACGTTATAAGTTATAATATTATTTTCGGGTTTTATTTTGGCAAAACTGATATTTAGGTACTAATGCACATTGAAGTAGGTGAAACTGCCTTGCAATTTTTTAAAATGTAAACGAGAAATTTACAAAAATATAATTTTTTTTTTTTTTTCAAAACGCTTTACTAGTTGGAACGAAAATTCTGGTTTTGCAATCCCAAAACATAACCAGTTGAGATAAAAACATTCTATATTTTATCGGAAATTGTTCCATTCGAATACGAAGATACTACAACTACTCACGATCAGAGAAGAGCGCAACAGAACAGATTTTTCGCTAGCGTTAGTTGGATTTGGAAAGCGAGTACGTTGTCCATTTTTTTTGTCTTTTTTCTTTTTTTTTTTGATGAGCCTAATATACTTTTTGCAGCGACTAGTTATCTGGTTACTGAAATATATCATAAACCATATGACTGCTGATTATTCATTAACGCAAAAATTATTGACAATAACCGAAATTCAACTCGGAATAGTCGGTTAAGAGAAAAAAAAAATTGTATTTTAGGAATTTTTTTTCCACAGTTATTCACAAATTAGTATTTATCTCTGTAATGGAATCATAACTAAGTCCATTAAACACAAATAAAGATTTCAAAAAATAGCTTTCTGGTGATACTTAAAACCCAAAATTATACATACTTGACTGACAAAATGCATTTTAGCGACTATTCACAAGTGCCACAGAAGTAATAAATTGGTATAAGGGAGTTTGGTACCGTTACACAAGCGTGTCTCTAGCCCCTACGCGCGCCCAGAATACCTTTTATCAATTCTAACCTCGTTCCGATTTATTTCGATGTTTTAGTCGCTACTTTCAGAGGGGGGAGGTTATTCTCCTCCATTTATGGAAAAACTCTAAACCCCTATTCAAAGTAATATTAATTTATGTTTTTCTTCCGATATTAAAATGAGAAATAAGAAAATAATGAAGTGGAAATAAGAAAAAAATCAAAATATAAGACACTCAATCAATGTTCAATTACTATTATATTAAATCAGAATTAATATAGTGCTAAATCACCAGTAATGTTAGCTCCTGATAAGCTTTATGATGTCAGGAAAGTGTTAGTAACATATTATAGATATACAAAACACAGAATCTTTGTTAAAAGTTATGTAATAAGAAAATATAAAAGTTGTAATATCCTTTCTTACATTTATTTTTAGATTGATGTGTTTTATTGAATTGATAATATAATCTGTCTAACTTTAGGGCAATAAGTAATATGGACGAAAAAGAATCCATTCACAAAACCTGGATACTGAAATTTTCTCTCTTAAATTGATACAAGAAATATAAATATATAGAACACCAAATCCATGTAGAAATTAATTTTCTTAACTTTTGTAACACTATTACACAATAGAGAAGAGGAAACAAGAAAACATGAATTTATAAAACACTCAATCCTTTATGAAACTCATGTTGTTAACTTCTGTTTCTCCTATTTACATTTAAGAAGACTAAATATCAATATAACACACTAAACAACACAATCCAAGTTGAAATTGTAGAAGTGATTTTTTTTATGTAAGGTTATAAGACGTCGTTTCAGACTACTTCAACATTTACTAGACAAACATTGAAAGCTCCCAATTAATTACAAAAGATATATACATGACTGTGATTAGACCTATTTGGACGTTCGGAGTTTAGCTTTGGGCCTCCACTAAACCATCCAATTCATCTCGTATTCAATCCTTACAATCCATAATCCTTCATAAAATCCTCAATGCTCCGTCACCAATAAACTTTTCCATAAAGATTTTAATGTTCCAAATGTTGCTGATTTAGCCCACACCAAATACCTATCCTTTCATAGCAACTTGCTTCCCACTCCATTCCTGATAATCCTCCGAGGCGTCTGAAACGAAGATGGCCTAGAGACCTAAGTGCAGAATTTGTATTGAAGTGCTACTGATGAGTAGTTCTTTTCAAGTTTTAACATGTTATTAAATGTTGTAAATTTCAATAAATGTATGTATATAAAAAAAAAAAAAAAAAAAAAAAAAAAAAAAAAAAAAAAAAAAAAAAAAAAAAAAAAGTGTATAAGAATGAAGTAATAAATGTTCTCGAAGGGAAGCGTAAGAATCGAACTGGTCGGTGTGGTACCCAGGAATTTGTTTATGTTACAAAGTAATTTGTGAAAAGTATTGAAGTATTGAATATTCTTGACGTATCATAGATACCAGCCAGTAGGAGACCACGCAATTGATGAGTATTAGTGAGAAGGATCGCCAGTTCGTGTCTTAACAGAAACTCAATTTGAAAATGATCACAGATTATTCAAAGGGGTCAGTTATATTTAAATAATAAAAAAAAAAGGACTCCTAAAAAATCTGATCATCAAATACTTAGTACAAGTTCACTGGAGTTAATTAACTAACAAATGATTTTAATAATGATAAAAGCGAAAGTAATCTTTAAAGTAATAATTAATTATCACCTTGCGTTGAAAGAAGGGGAAATAATAACAGAAAACTGGCAGGTCATAAACTTTAATTACAGCCGTTACCTGGAGAAGGATCAGAGCTAAAGACAATTAAGTTAAAAATAAGAAGAAGAGGTGAAATGAAATAAAAACTAGATAGGGTTAAAAGGTTTTATCGGCACTCCACGTCTTAATTAGAGATATAAACTCCCATCAATGGAGATTAATTCAGAATCAATACACATCTCCATTTATATTAAATACTCTATTATATTTCCCATTGTCGGTTCCATTTCAAATCGTTTCACCTTTCTGCGGGTTTTTTTTTTTTAATAGCTTACCTCCTAAAACTTAGAAGAAATCACTATAAACCGATGGGAGATAAACGAGTCAATATTTTTTCAAAGTCAACGATGAAATTAACATTGAGAAGAATATTCTGCTAGATTTAAGTTAAAGCGGATCCTAACGAGAAGAACTTTTTTGTAATATGAATATTCCGTAAGATAGGGAAGAAGAGGCGAAATTGAAGGACTTGTAGTACACCATGATGGTATAGAAGAATCAATACAATGAGGATTGATGAATTAATTGCCACTTCTATTAGAACTATTTTATTTGAAAACTGAATGATAAAAATTCAGACGTTTTGACTTGTAACACATATATGAATGCCGATTTCAGTGTAGGTAGTAGGGTCCTAAAATAGTGCGAAACTAAAGTTATAGCAGCCAATGGGTATTAGGAGCCGTGAAAAAAAAAAAGAAGAAGAAAATACCGTTTTATTTTTTTCTCTGCTCTAAGCCAAGATAAAGAAATAATTTTTTCAAGTTAAACTGTAGTTTTGTTTCCTATATGAAATAAATATACTTTCGTTATGCTAAAGGCAAGATCCAGCTTTAGAGTGCTAAAAATGACAAAATTCCAATGAAATTAGATGTAAATCAGTGGAAAATTTTCCTCTCCTATATTATATAAAAAAGTTTTGAAATGATATATTTCAATTTTTACACATTAAATTTCAAATAAGACCATTTTTAAAAACTATAAGTTGGGGGAGTTTTGTTTTTTACCAAAACCTGATATTTTTTTTAGATTATTTATCAATCTATGGGTTTCAATGCTATTTAAAATTAAAAAATTGGTGATGATAATTTTTAAACTAAAAACAGCAGAATATACGCTGATTCTTGTGATGCAATTACTATTGTAATCGGTTGAACGCAGCAGTTGTTAAGGCCGTCGGATGTTGATGAAATCTCAACTTCAAAATTTTAACGTCCTCGAAAGGAGTAAAAAATTTATATTTTATTTATTTATAAAATTTCACATATAAGGCTTTTTTGGTGCGTTAAATTGAGATTTGAGGTCAGTTTTTCATGAAAAAAATGTCCACTGATTTACAGCGGATTTGTCATTTTTAAGCACTCTAAAGCCGGCTCGTGCCTTGAGCATAACGAAAGTATTTTTATTTCATATAGGAAACAAAGCTACAGTATTGTAGGTCCCTACTACCTACACAAAAATCAGCATTCAAATCTGTGAGTTACAAGTCAAAACGTCCCCTTGTAAGAATGCAAAACGGACTTCTTGCCTTCGTTTTTAAATTAATTCAAAAAGTCCGTTTCGCCTCCTCAGAACTGACGATGAATATTTATATTCAAAACCGGTTTTCAAATGAAATAATTCCAGTAGAAGTGGCAATTAATTAATCAATCCTACTTAAATTGAAGCAGATCCATGATTCGATACTAAACAACTCGCCAACATTGCATACCAACGTGGTTATTATTTTTGCTTCATTATTACTATTAATTGCACATAAAGCGGTGATTGTATTCTTTCCGGAGCTTTTACCAATTAAAAGTTTATAACTTTTGGGTTTTTCGTATAATGGTCATAGTGTCCAAAATAATCGCTGGCTGTACCTCATCCGATTTATCAAAAGAAATTCCTTCTATAAAGGAATTTACTGTTGTTTCTGGAATCAATCCGCTGTATGAGATAAAAACCGGTAGATTTTTTAATTTATTCAAATTATATATGGACTTCAACTCCGCTGACAGATTCGGATAACTGGAGATTTTCCTTATGATTGTCTTCAGGACATTGTCATCATCGGCTAGTGCTACCTAAAATTATAAGTAAGGTTTTTTAATATTTCTTTATCCCAGTACAGCCTGCATTTCTCCAGCTGCCAATATCCTTGAATGATAATATTAAAACTTTGACAAAATTTTTATTTTATTTTTTACTTGGGAAGTCCTTAAGAATAACTATTATGAATAGAAAAAACAAAAATCGTCTCTGGCTAGGAGACATATTATACAAATTAAAAACACATTAAATAAAAAAAAAAAAAAAAATACATTGGTTTGAAAACACAAAAAGATATTTAAAATTTAGTTATTAGATGAACAAGAGATAAAATAATACTACCTACGATCCTTAAAATGGCTAAACTGTAGTTAAATTATTAAAACACATTTTAATAAAATAATTAGAAGCAAAGACAGGGACCAGGGCAGACCAACGTGGGGGTTAAGAAACTTTGGCAACCTTGCTTCCCCTCCTCTCACCAGCCAGGTGCCATCAACCAGTGCTCAAGCTATAGAGCAGGGGTGCTCAAACGGTCGATCGCGATCGACAAAGAAAAGCCGTGTTGTTTCTAGACGAGAGACAGTACAGTCTAGTTTCGGGCGGCGCGTTTGACGGGAACATTCGAGACTTTCGTTCACGCCGATATAAATGTTGCGCCTGCAGGAATTGGAGTCATTCTGAATTGTAACTTGATGGCGATCCTACGTCGATACAAAGTTTATTATTAAATAGTGGAAAATGAGTGCAGTGAAGAAATCTAAAACGTATCATTTTAATAAGGAATGGGAGGAAGAATTTTTCTTTTGTATGGTGAAGGGTAAGTGCATTTGTGTTATTTGTCGTGCGTCAGTTGCAATACCTAAGCGTGGTAACTTAGAGAGGCATCATAAAACGGTTCATAAAAACTATGAAAAGGATTTTCCGCTACCGAGTGAATTAAGAAAACGAAAAGTAAGTGATTTGATATCTTGTTTGAAAAAAGAACAATCCATGTTCACAAGACCAGCCAAACAATCAAAAGCTGCTACGATCGCGTCATTTAAAATATCTCATATTTTGGCGAAACACAAGAAACCATTTGAAGATGGATCGGTGGTGAAGGAAGCATTTATTGAAGCGGGTGAGACTTTATTTGGAGATTTTAAAATAAAACAGAAATCATGTCTGCTATTAGAGAACTTCAGTTATCTCGTCCGACTGTCACAAGGCGTATTGAAGTCATGAGTCAGGACATCGCAGATAAACTAAAACATGATATCATGGAATGTACATACTTTTCTTTACAGTTCGACGAATCCATCGATATGACAGACACTGCCCAGCTGTGTATTTTTATTCGGATGGTATTCAATGACATGTTGGCTACCCGTGGCGAAGATATATATGATGTTTTCTTCAATTTTGTAAAAAACTACGAGCTACCAATATATAAATTAGTGTGCATTACAACCGATGGAGCACCAGCAATGACTGGAAACAAAAACGGTTTTGTGGCATTGTGTCGAGCTAATGAAGAATTCCCTTCATTTTTTTCATTCCATTGCATTATACATCAACAAGTTTTGTGTTCAAAAGTTTTAAACACGGAGGAAATTATGGGCTTGCAACAAAAATTGTGAATTCCATCCGTGCACGTGAATCTTTCAGTTGCAGTTGGAAGATAGGGAGTCAGCTGAACACACTGATTTAGTTCACAACGTCAGGTGGTTGAGTCGCGGAAAATTCCTAGAAAGGTTTCAAGAATTATTGCCCGAAATAACAGCTTTTCTAGACGAAAGAGGTCACTCAGATTTTGAAAAACGAAAAATGGCTAAATGATTTGGCATTTTTGACAGACATCACAATGCACTTAAACACCGTTAACTTGGAGCTTCAAGGTAAAGGAAAAACTATTATTGAGATGATTAGCGCAGTAAAATGATTCAAAAAAATTGCAACTTATGATAGATCAACTGAAAAGAAAGGATTGAAACATTTTCCGTCTTTGAAAGCAAGGATTCCTCAGTTGAATTATGATACGTATGAGGCTGAATTATCAAATATTTTGGGACAATTCGAAATGCGTTTTTATGATTGCAGTAAATTGGAAAATATAGCATCATTTATGAGTTATCCTTTTTCATGTAAAAACATTGAGGAATTAGCTACTGAAATAGCAAGTCAGTTTAATATGAACTCATGTTCTGTTGAAATGAGTTGGTGCAGATTATATCAGATATACATCTCAAAGCTACAGCATCTGATACAAATTTCTGGTGTTTTATATCTGAAGATAAATATCCGAATGTAAGGCAAATCGCCCTTCAACTGACGGCATTTTTCGGGTCAACTTACTTGTGCGAGTCTGCATTTTCTGAAATGAAGATAATTAAGTCAAAATATCGCAATCGACTAACTGACGATCATATGTCATCATGCTTGAGATTAGCACTCAGTGGTTACGTACCATCTTATGAAAAGTATGCTGAGGACATGCAGTGCCACGCTTCAACATCCAAAGCCACTCCTTAGTTAAGTTTAACACCATATGTAACTCTTTTGTTTTGTAACAACAAATAAACTCGCAATTTTGAATAACTATGAGTTTTTTTTCATTGATATTGTAGAGAAGAACCTAACTAAACCTAACCCAAACCTTGACTAAAATAATGTACCTATATTGTGCAGAAAGCTAATATCTATATATGCTACGGTACACCCTACCTAGGTAGGTAGGGTGTATCGTGTATGTACGACAACCCTGCATCACACACACTTGCAGTCTCAGAGTCGATCGTAAGTAGTCTAAAAATATTGAGGTAGATCGCCAGCAGTTCAAGTTTGAGCACCCCTGGCCTAGCAGTAGATGCAGTCAAAAGAAGATCGGTGCTGTGTATGAGAGAAGAGGGAGGACATTTTGAACAATTATTGTAAATTAAGTATGTAAATTTTAATTAAACTATATTAAAATAGTTCGGGAAATATAGACAATTATTTGTCAAAAATTAGAAATTTCTTGATAAAAAATAAAATTAAAAATATCTATAAAACGGATGAGAATCGAGCTATAGTTCATATGAGATTTCTTGTTGAAAATGATGCCTAGAATCGCCTCTCGAAGTTACTGCAGTCTTATTCTGAACACCCTGTATAGTTTTTACTTTTCTTATTTTTCTAGGCGTAATTCTGGGGGATAAATTTCCTCTTAAAGCCTTATAAACGAGATAATTTATGCACATTTGTATTAACTGGAATGTCAAGATCATGCCACAGTTCCAGCAAATATCGTAACTACAAGTAGGAAAAAATATAAAGTCTAAAAAAAGGAAAAAAAAAGCTCTAGGATTCTATATATTCTTTTTTTCTAGTTAGAATAAATGTTTTAAAAATTACATAGAACTATTGAGTGTAATGAAACCGGACGTAAAGCTTCCTTCTTTCCCAATATCCGGTTCCGGTCAAATTGCCTCCACGATCAGGAGCTTTTAACGAAGTCATATTCAGGCTATTGAATACACCATGATTATGAATATTTGATTTTAAATCCTTAAAATCAAGGAATCAAAAAAATAATCAGAACTTAAGAGTAAGTTTAAATCATTTTTTAATGCATTTTTTTTTTCATTTTATAGTCTCAATTCCTACTGGTTTTTAACTAATCAATATCTTGCGTTGTGATCAGGCTCCTGTTCAATTGAATAGTACCATATGCTTTGCTTGAATTGAGGATTCAAACCGAATTGAAATTTTTTTTTTGTAAAGAAAAAATTCAGACAATCCTTTATAGTTTTCCAGAAAATTATTTTGTATATACAAGTGAGTGGAGGATCAAGATGGAAGTGCCTTAAACTGAGATCTATCGATGGTTGTTACAATAAATGTTATCACCTACTTATGTGGATCGAGAAGAGAACAGTAGCTGTCGTTCGGATACTCTATAGCAGGGGTGCTCAAACTTGAACTGCTGGCGATCTACCTCAATATTTTTAGACTACTTACGATCGACTCTGAGACTGCAAGTGTGTGTGATGCAGGGTTGTCGTACATACACGATACACCCTACCTACCTAGGTAGGGTGTACCGTAGCATATATAGATATTAGCTTTCTGCACAATATAGGTACATTATTTTAGTCAAGGTTTGGGTTAGGTTTAGTTAGGTTCTTCTCTACAATATCAATGAAAAAAACTCATAGTTATTCAAAATTGCGAGTTTATTTGTTGTTACAAAACAAAAGAGTTACATATGGTGTTAAACTTAACTAAGGAGTGGCTTTGGATGTTGAAGCGTGGCACTGCATGTCCTCAGCATACTTTTCATAAGATGGTACGTAACCACTGAGTGCTAATCTCAAGCATGATGACATATGATCGTCAGTTAGTCGATTGCGATATTTTGACTTAATTATCTTCATTTCAGAAAATGCAGACTCGCACAAGTAAGTTGACCCGAAAAATGCCGTCAGTTGAAGGGCGATTTGCCTTACATTCGGATATTTATCTTCAGATATAAAACACCAGAAATTTGTATCAGATGCTGTAGCTTTGAGATGTATATCTGATATAATCTGCACCAACTCATTTTCAACAGAACATGAGTTCATATTAAACTGACTTGCTATTTCAGTAGCTAATTCCTCAATGTTTTTTACATGAAAAAGGATAACTCATAAATGATGCTATATTTTCCAATTTACTGCAATCATAAAAACGCATTTCGAATTGTCCCAAAATATTTGATAATTCAGCCTCATACGTATCATAATTCAACTGAGGAATCCTTGCTTTCAAAGACGGAAAATGTTTCAGATCCTTTCTTTTCAGTTGATCTATCATAAGTTGCAATTTACTTTATCATCTCAATAATAGTTTTTTCCTTTACCTTGAAGCTCCAAGTTAACGGTGTTTAAGTGCATTGTGATGTCAGTCAAAAATGCCAAATCATTTAGCCATTTTTCGTTTTTCAAAATCTGAGTGTCATCACCTCTTTCGTCTAGAAAAGCTGTTATTTCGGGCAATAATTCTTGAAACCTTTCTAGGAATTTTCCGCGACTCAACCACCTGACGTCCGTGTGAAGAACTAAATCAGTGTGTTCAGCTGACTCCCTATCTTCCAACTGCAACTGAAAGAGCCGCCGTTGCAAGCTACGTGCACGGATGGAATTCACAATTTTTGTTGCAATGCCCATAATTTCCTCCGTGTTTAAAACTTTTGAACACAAAACTTGTTGATGTATAATGCAATGGAATGAAAAAAATGAAGGGAATTCTTCATTAGCTCGACACAATGCCACAAAACCGTTTTTGTTTCCAGTCATTGCTGGTGCTCCATCGGTTGTAATGCACACTAATTTATATATTGGTAGCTCGTAGTTTTTTACAAAATTGAAGAAAACATCATATATATCTTCGCCACGGGCCTTCCCCTTCAGAGGAATGATTGTCAAAAATTCTTCCTTAGCCAACATGTCATTGAATACCATCCGAATAAAAATACACAGCTGGGCAGTGTCTGTCATATCGATGGATTCGTCGAACTGTAAAGAAAAGTATGTACATTCCATGATATCATGTTTTAGTTTATCTGCGATGTCCTGACTCATGACTTCAATACGCCTTGTGACAGTCGGACGAGATAACTGAAGTTCTCTAATAGCAGACATGATTTCTGTTTTATTTTTAAAATCTCCAAATAAAGTCTCACCCGCTTCAATAAATGCTTCCTTCACCACCGATCCATCTTCAAATGGTTTCTTGTGTTTCGCCAAAATATGAGATATTTTAAATGACGCGATCGTAGCAGCTTTTGATTGTTTGGCTGGTCTTGTGAACATGGATTGTTCTTTTTTCAAACAAGATATCAAATCACTTACTTTTCGTTTTCTTAATTCACTCGGTAGCGGAAAATCCTTTTCATAGTTTTTATGAACCGTTTTATGATGCCTCTCTAAGTTACCACGCTTAGGTATTGCAACTGACGCACGACAAATAACACAAATGCACTTACCCTTCACCATACAAAAGAAAAATTCTTCCTCCCAATCCTTATTAAAATGATACGTTTTAGATTTCTTCACTGCACTCATTTTCCACTATTTAATAATAAACTTTGTATCGACGTAGGATCGCCATCAAGTTACAATTCAGAATGACTCCAATTCCTGCAGGCGCAACATTTATATCGGCGTGAACGAAAGTCTCGAATGTTCCCGTCAAACGCGCCGCCCGAAACTAGACTGTACTGTCTCTCGTCTAGAAACAACACGGCTTTTCTTTGACAAGTGCCGCGCGTTCCTTTGATAAAGCCACCTTTTGCCGCAAGCAGTGTTATTTTATTACGTAATACCATTTTGTAGTTTAGTTACCTACCTACTTATTAAAATTTTTTTTCTTCTCGAGATCTACCCAAAAAGCACCGCGATCTTCTTTTGACTGCATCTACTGCTAGGCGAACTTCATCATGATTTTGCCGCATTGTATCGCAGCAGTTCCCTCCTCTGTAGCGACATACACTCCAATAGATCTAACATTTCAGTGTTACTTATCTATTAATAAAACATAATTTATGAGTGCTGCAATAAAATGCCGATGTTGCATCTCCCTGTTTTTTGTAATTAATAAGTGATTTCAGTATCAATTTTAGAAATTATCACCATTCGATAGGTGTTTGTGTGTAGAAGTTTTTTTTCCAGTAGTGCACATTTGTAACATGTAATATTTTTGAGAAAAATGCAGTCAAAGTTTTGGAACGGAATCAGAAACTTGCTATTTCATACGTTTGTATCAATAAGTTAAATACGGGACGCTGCTATTTTAAATAAGTTTAAATACGTTTATTTTAAAGGAAATTTAATGTTCTTTCAAATGAGCATATTGAAATCGCCCTAGGTTTAATAGTTTGGGAAATATAGACAATTATTTGTCAAAAATTAGAAATTTCTTGATACAACTTAAAATTAAAAATATCTGTAAAACGGATGAGAGTCGAGCTATAGCTTATATGAAATTTTTGTTGCAAATGATGCCTAGAATCGCCTCTCGAAGTTACTGTAGTCTTATGCTGAACTCCCTGTATAGTAGCATAATACTCAACCCATTTCAGTAGAAATATAAATTCTTGTATTTAATCAACTATGAACGTGTACAAAATAAATAATGCACAGTCTCAAATCCTTTTAGTCAACTACGACGAATAATAAGTAAAACTGTCCGACCCAACGATCTCAACAAATGAATGGGTGGCGGGAAAAACGTGGTATGTTAGTTTTTTACTCTGTAGAAGAGCAGAAAAACTAATATATCATTACTGCTGTACTAAAATGGACCTCAGAGTGCAAAAAAAAAAAAAGTTTTCAAGAGCGTAACAATAACGCAAACCGAGAAAAGTACATTTGACTGTTAAGTTTGATAAAAGAAGAATCAGTGATGCATTAAAAAACAAAACAAAGAAAAAACACGTCCAAGTCATCGTTCCTCTCCTGTGGGGTGTTAACGATATTCAGGCTGTTCAATATTCGATGGCCACCCTCTTTTTTTTTCCCACTTTTTTTGAAATTTTGAAACGAAACTCTCAGGGTCTTAACTGTGTCAAAAAAAGTCTCCTTTCAGGTTATAGTCTGCTCTCCAACCTTCTCCAGTATTTTTTACGACGTATATCGATAGAAAATCAAATTTTGAATCGCTTTTATACCGGTAATTTTTTTTATCCAGGGCACCGTTTCGTTGCAAATCGCTAAAAATCATTTAAAGAAAATAAGTAGTCTAAAACTGGGATTGTAAAAAAAGAACTTTGAACAAAAATATGAAATTAAGGCCTTCCCGCGACTGGTACGACGAGCGGCGAGAGCATGTCGACTTGGAAGGTTTCCTCCGAAAGGCTCAAATCGTCGACAAGCCCGTGATGAAACTAATATCATTTATGTACTGGCTACGGTGGAAGCGTATCCTCATCGGAGCATTCGAGACATAGCCAGGGATACCCACTTAAGCATTGGAACGGTGTGGGCCATACTAAAACAACACCATATGAGGCCGTACCGCATTTTACTTCATCAGGCTCTAACTCCCCAACATGCTGAAAGACTGAGGCTAAGGTTCTGTCATTAACAATATGAAAAAAACAGGTACCATATGAAGCTTAACATTAACCATTATTACAGCAACCCATTTAAATCACCGAAATTTACAAAAAGTTAAATTTTTAGAATAGGGAAAAGAATATTAGCCTTGGATTTGGACGTTATGTTTCTTGTTCTTATTTCTTCATTTATTATATGCATTTATCACTATTTATTATTATCCTGCCCTTCGATAGCCCGACACCCCCAGCAATTTGGCCCTCCCGTTAGAAACTATGAGTACTTGTTTGAATAGAACATCAGTTTCCGGAAAAATTAAAGTGTTCTGTAATAGAATCCTCTGAGAAGACAATTTTAAGATTCGGAAAAGAGTTAGCTCAAAAAACAAGTCTACAACTCCGACGAGAAAAACTTCTACTTTAGTCTATTACGAAACAAATTTTTCTTACGTAGGAATGAAGATTCTACTCCTTGCAGAATATTACTAAAAGATCGACTCATATTCCTGCCATGTGCTAATACCATTGCAATAATTAGATATGCATAAATACAGTTTTTTGCTTCAGAATAATTTTTAAACATTTGTTAACGCAATCATTTGTAATTTTGTATGTTGTTTTTTTCTTTAACTCCAGTAAAAAATCACTATTTTCGGTAATCTAGCACTCCTCTGATCCCATATTACGAACAATGAGAGTCGGGGTTGCCTAACTTAAGGAACTAGGTTCGATTCCGGCTGAGGTAATTATTTATAAGTCATGTCAACTGAGGACGGTACTGGGCAAACCGTCCGTATGAATAGATTTCCTAAAATGAGAAACAATCTGCCCGTTGGTCTCTGACCCCAAGTACTGATCGCAAGACCCTTCAAGATTTGTATCGGTAAATGTTTTGATTTTTTTTTTTATTAACGTGATGTCTAAGAACACTGCTTGAATATTATGATAAATAGGCATACAATGAAGGATTTCATCCATCAAAATTGAAGTACATCTGGGAAGGATTGCTGAAAATAAGACTTGAAATTACGGTTTAAAAATAGGATAGCTATATTGAAATAGATATACATATAAAAGGAAACTGGCGGTGCTTAAAGGATAAAAATGATGAAAGAATCGATTGGATTCAATGTTTGTCCGCATAGCAATTTATTTCAAAGTTTCATTACCTTTGAAGTTCTGCTTACTTTGCAGAGTCTGTAAATATAACTTGGTACTATGACATATCTATGTGATCCCAGTTTATTATTTATTTTAAGCTTTAGATTTATGATCATTACGATGCTGTTAATGATTGTTTACAAACGCTTTTATTTAAGGTAAGAAGTGCTACTAATCTTAACTTTGCTGTATCCATATCTAATATTTTAACTGATTAATCCTCATATCTATAACATTGTCCACATTATTATATTTAATTTCTACAAATTTTCTGAAAAGAAAATAAGTTTCGAGACGAGAAGATATTATTCAAAAATGTTAATGTCAGCTTTTGAACATTTTTTGAGACACAACTTATATTATGTTGTAGCGGTATCCTCGGTTAGGACTTAGCAGTAGCTCTCCGAGGAGGATACTTAGTTTTAAACTCTGTAAATATTTATTTATTTATTTTTGTGTATGTTTGTCTTAGAACTACTTTTATGTGTTGCGATACCATCCGGTTTTGTTTGATAGATAATGATATTGTAACCTCTCATTTTGTTGTTCACGTTAAAAAAATTAAGCGTCTTTTGCGTTAAGCTTTGAACTCGTAGTTTTTGTCTATCTGATTAAATTTTACATTCAAACCAATCATTCTCGACAATATTATTAAATGGAACATGGAAGCTTTTAGAAATATACCCCAAGCATAAGTCTGGACCGAAATTGGTTCACTTTTAATTGTACAAAAGGTAAAAATAATGACAAAAGGCTTGTTATTTTCATGATATGTACTTGGTTTGTTATCACGCTTCACAGACTCTACCACATTACTTGTCCACCTTGCATGGTTGACATAACCTCTGGAACTCCCACAAAGTTCATGACAAATCACAATTCGTTTACTCTTTGACATGAAACAGGTGCAGTAGCTTACTTTGAGAGCACATTGATTCCAATAAAAGACAATTTAACAAAAAGGATAAGACATTCATACTCACATTCTATACTCTCACTCTCAAAACATTCAAAGTTACAACTCAAACACAAAATTAATACTTATACTTACTTTCAGGAACCTATTTGGATTTTTACGTCACAGCTAAGAAGACAAATATAAAAAACTCCAAATTTTTCAGGCTAAAACATTCAGTACTATCACTAAAGCAGCATGGTTCGTTAGCAGGATACTGATCTAACTACAGAACTATAATTAATAAATTTATATTGCAACACAATAATTATTTGTTTCCTTGCTTTTACCCTAAATACATAAATAAAAAATATTCTATTTAAAAAATATAACCCGTTATATTACTATTATTTTATTTTACTTATTACGTTATTTTACTTTTTTTATATACTATAAATTATTTATATACTATTACGTTATTTTACTTTATTTTTTTTTTAAAAGCTACTTTGGCACTTGGATGCGTTGAATGTGAAATTGTCTATTGAAGCGACTGTCCATTTTTGCTAAATTTTCAAATTTCAAATTATCTTCTACTAAAAAATAGTATTTATTCCCGTACTTTTTGTTTTCAAACATTTTTTTTTAATACGTACGATTTAGTTTGATATTACTTCAGAGTTTCCTATATTCATGTTCAATAAATTTATGTACTGTCGAACAGTTAATATTAAAGCAGTATAAAAGAGTATAAAATCATAAATAAACAATTCTATTTTTTAAGCAATGAGATTGGGTGATTGGATCTTTGGACATTTTATATTGTTTAGATGTAGTTATTTACTCGTTTCTCACCTTTATACATTACTCATAAAGAAAAAAAAAGTTATATATATATATATATATATATATATATATATATATATATATATATATATATATATATATATATATATAACCTTTTAAGTGATTTGATTTCTTTTTCTTGTTATGAAAAAATAAAAAAATTTCACTTTTCAGTCCGAAATAATAAGGTTAATTTGGGAGAAACGAGGATAAAAAGGGTTCTCTATACAAACCTTTCATCAGTTTTATTCTGGCTGTGGCATGAATGGAGTTGGTTCTGAAAATCCCTCTCCCATTAAAAAGAAAAAAAAAAAAACATAGTTTCATAATGATATGAAAAGTTATTTTTAAGTAGCATCCCCCGTCGCGACTTCCTCTCTCATTATTAAAGAACATGTATAATTTTAACTAACAATGGATGTTTTATTTGTTTATCGATTAAAATCTTGTATTGAAGTACACTATTGAGGATTATTTCCTCAATGATATTTACTCGCATAGCAGTAATTTTTAACCCGGTTAAAATAGCATAACTACGCAATTTTGTAGAAGCATACTTGGACTCCCATCTTTTAACTTTAATATATGAGATAGAAAATCCAAATAGAAAAAGACTAATAAGAAACTATTGCGAATTTCACACAATATAAACAAGCAAAATATCTACATTTTAATTTGGTAATAATTTGTATTCGACAGAAATAATTTTATTTATTACACCTGGTTGGCGAGGCGTAGGGATGTGGCGACCCCATCGCCCAGTCCAATGGATTGCAAATAGCCGCTGGTCCTCCAGGTTGGGGGAACACTTACACTAACACTCATTCAATACACTACTTACAGCACACTACAACACCCTGCACTTCAGATCAAGGTCACTAACAGTATACACCCTAGGGCCACCTTACCTAGGAAGCCGCCCTGGATGGGGGTGCAGGTCTGCAGGCACAAAGGTGGTAGCCCCACCAGCAGACTAGGGCACGTAGTGAGGGTTGATAGCCCCGCGGCCTGAAATCTTAAACTATTGAGAAGCCCCACACAAAAGCCTCGGATATTGATAAACAATTACGGAAAAAACACGGCAAACGTCACAGGTTTAATATTGGATACTGGAACACTCTTTCATTGTATAGACCCGGAGCACTTAATGTGCTCTTGAATGAAATAGATCGATATAAACTAGACATAGCTGCCAGTATTCAGGAGATACGATGGACCGGCCAGGGCACACTGGAGAAAAGGGACCACACTGTATACTACAGTTGCGACGATCGGCTACACACCTTTGGGACAGGATTTATTGTAAGAAAGGCATTTAGGAAACTAGTGATCGGATTTAAGGCAGTGAATGCAAGAATATCTATACTGAGAATTCGTGGTAAATTCTACAACTTTTCTATCCTAAGCGTGCATGCTCCGACCGAGGAAAAAAGCGAATATGAAAAGGATGAAGTTTATGATACGCTTGAGGCTGTGTTGGATCCCGTACCCCGCTATGACATGCGAATCATTGTAGGTGACCTGAACGCCAAGGTGGGTCAGGAAGATATTTACACACTAACCATTGGTAAGCACAGTCTGCATGAAGTAAGCAACGATAATGGCCAACGTCTTATTAATTTTGCTGCATCCAAAGGCCTCAAAATTGCAAGCACATTATTCCCACACAAAAAGATTCACAAGGGAACCTGGACCTCACCTGATGGACTCACAGTCAACCAAATTGACCATATGCTGGTGAGTAACAGACACATCAGTAGCGTCACTGATGTTCGAGTGTTCAGAGGAGCTAACATCGACTCTGACCATTTCTTCAGCATAGCTCATGTAGCAGCAAAGATTGCTATCAAACGACCCCGGCCACATCATAAAACAAAGAAATTTAATATCGCAAAACTAAAAGACCCCATTATTAAGGAGACATATGCAGCAACATTGGATTCAGAGTTAAGATCTTTGCCACCAACGGAAGACAAGATAGAGGACATCTGGACCAACTGCCGAAGAACGATTGAAAAAACCGCTGAACTTGTTTTAGGGCCGGCTGAGAAGGAGACAAGAAAACCTTGGTTTGACCAAGACTGTCAGAAAGCTACAGAGGTTAAAAATGCAGCATATAAGCTGACGATTAACCGTCGTACGCGAGGAACGGTGGATGAATATAGGAAGAAAAAAAGAGAAGAGAAACGCTTGCACCGGTGGAAGAAAAGAAAAGAGAAAGAAAAAGAGTTGAAAGAGCTGGAAGAATCTAGGGCCATTGGAGACTCCCGAAAGTTCTATCGAAGCGTTAACAGAATCAGGAGACCATTTAAACAAATACCTTTGATATGTATGGATCAGAAGGGAGCTATCCAGTCTGATGAAAGAGCCTGCCTTTCAGAATGGAGGAGATATTTCGAAGAGCTCTTGAATGGTCAAAAATCAGATAAACAAGTGGACCAACAACTCCTACATATGGAACCAGATGATGAAGTAGAGCCACCAGACGAAGATGAAGTCATGGATGCCATTAATAGGCTGAAGAATAATAAGGCCCCAGAGATTGATAGTCTTCCTGCCGAACTGTACAAGTATGGTGGAAATGAACTAATCAAGCTCCTCCATAACCTACTAATTAGTATCTGGACAGAGGAGATCATGCCCACTGATTGGAAGAAAACGGTTATCTGTCCAATACACAAAAAGGGCGACTTATTGAAATGCTCTAACTATCGGGATATTGCTCTACTCCCTTGTGCCTATAAAATTCTATCAAACATACTGTTCCAGAGACTTCTTCCGTTTGCAGAGCGAGAACTAGGCCATTACCAGTGCGGATTTAGACGGGGAAGGTCCACGATCGACCAGATATTCTGCCTGAGGACAATCCTGGAAAGAGGTCGTGAGTACAATATCAAAACTCACCACCTCTTCGTCGACTTTAAATCAGCGTATGACACTATTAAGCATGAAAAGCTGTATGAAGCATTAATGCAGTTCAGAATCCCGATAAAGCTTATAAGACTCATAAAGCTAACCATGGAAAAGGTGAACTGTGTCGTGAAAATCCGTGGCAGCACCTCAGAAGAGTTTACATCTGAAAGATGCGTGAAATAAGGTGATGCTCTGGCATGCCTACTGTTTCTTCTTGCACTGGAAAAGCTGTCCGAGACACTAGCATCCAAACAACAGGGACAATATGGAATAGAATGGTGCAGATCCTCACATTCGCAGATGACATCGACATAATTGGACGCTCTCAGCAGGTGGTAGCCCAATACTTTTTAGAACTGGAAGCTGCAGCCAAGAAACTGGGTTTGGTTGTTAACGAGGAAAAAACCAAATACATGATAACCCAGGAGACCCCAGTACAAGAAGGTGTCATGGTTCGATTCGGTGGTTACAAGTTCGAACAGGTATCCCAGTTTATATACCTGGGATCGTTGGTCACAAGCAATAACCAAATGGGCACAGAAATAACAAAGAGAATATTGGTTGCTAACCAGTGCTACTTTGGGTTATGATGTCATATGAGAAGCCACTTAGTGACCCAGCGTAGCAAAATAATTCTGTATAAAACGCTTATCCGACCTGTTCTGACATACGGGTCTGAGACCTGGACAACCACAAAAGCAGAGGAGCTGGCTCTCCTTATATTCGAAAAAAAAATACTCAGAAAAATTTATGGCTCAGTTCTTGTTGATGGGGAATGGTGGCGCCGAAAGAATAAAGAAGTTTACGACAGGTATAATGAGCCGGATGTCGTTAAATTCATTAAAGTAGGGCGACTTAGATGGGCGGGTCATGTTGCAAGGATGACAGAGGATAAGATCCCGAGAAAAGTTTTTACAGAGATCCTGCATGGAAGCCGACCCATTGGAAGACCCAAGTTAAGATGGAGAGACTGTGTGGACAGGGATGCCAGGGGACTGGGTGTGAGAAACTGGATGGCAGCAGCACAAGACAGAAACGCATGGCGGTTGCTCTTGGCGGAGGCCATGACTCCTTAGCGGGTTGTAGTGCCGAATTAGATAGATAGACACCTGGTTGGATATGAATTTCTAACCATAAAAGTGTGACAGTGTGGCAAACCTTGTTTCTACCACTCAACATTGTACATTTAAATTTTTACTATTGTAAATTTTAGTATTGTTAAACCTTCCAGAACTATGAAGATAATGTGTTTCAAATTTGGTACAGATGGTTTCACCATTGTAAACTCTATTACCGAATCGTCGATTTCGGTCGATTTTCAAACTTCACATCCTCACGTCACACCGCATAATAGAATTTTTAAAAGCAATTTGATTGAATTAAATACTTCTTATCAGCTTCAAGCTGTATGTAGCACTGTAACTTTGTAACCACTCGTGTAGAATGGCGTTCGCCATCTATCGGTCAGTTTTCAAACTGCACTGTTTCCCACAAATTAATTCGAAATCCGGCAACTTTATTATTGCTGAACTTACCTAGAACTTTAAAGATGATGTGGTTTAAATTTCGTACTCATTGGTAAAGTAGTTTTTGCGTTTAGTGATCACAAACTAAAAATAACTTTTTCTTTTATTTAATAGTATAGATTTATTTTTATTATTATTACTAGCATCCCCGTCGCGGCTTCGCCCGCCCTCATAAGTAAAGGTAATTTCAACTAAAAATTAAAGTTTTAGTTGTTTATCAATAAGATTCTTGTATTTTAGCATGTGGTTGAGCATTATTTCTTCAATGATTTTTTCACGCATAGCAGTAATTATTAATTTCTTTTATTATTGCATTGATTAGGTGGTTGAAGATTACGTAAAAGCACCATTAGACATAAAAAGTTTTTATTTTAATGTATGAATTGGTAATCACGATGGATAAAGACTATTAAGAAACTCTTGCGGAAAATAAACTGCATTATCAGTGCTTACGACAAAAGGCCCGTGGATCATATTTTTACAAACGATATAAAAAAGCAAAGGATCGACATTTTGATTTAGTAATAATTTGTATTCGGCAGAAATAACTTTATTGATTTCATCTGGTTGGATGTTGATTTCGAACTATAAAAGTATATGACAGTGTGGCAAACCTCGGTCCTGCCACATTTAAATGTTAGTTATTGTAAATTTTACCATTGCAAAACCTTTCTGGTCGAACCGGATAGTTTCAGTTTACCATTATAAACTCTATTGTGGAATGGCGCTATACACAATCGGTCGATTTTCAAGCTTTACTGGGATCCACATATCGCACACCATATTTAAATATTTTTTAAATAATTTTCTTGATAGTTTAAATAGTACATTTTATCATCAATTTCAAGCTGTTTTGTAACCTCTCGTGTAGAATGGCACTCGCCACCTATCGGTCAATTTTTAAACTTCACTGTTGTCCACATATTATCTTTTTTTAATAAAATATAAATTAAAAATTGGTAGATTTTAATATTGCTAAACCTTCTTGGAACTATGAAGATGATGTAGTTAATATTTAGTACAGATTGGTTCAGTAATATTCGTGGTTAGTGATCAAAAATGAAAACTGGCTTGTCCTTTTATAGAATAGTATAAATTATTATTATAGTAAATTTTCTAATAGTAAATCTTTCAAGAACTATGAAGATGATGAAGTTAAAATTTGGTTGAGATAGGTTCATTAGTTTTACTAAAACGCTATTGTCGCTTGCCACATATTCGATTTTTAAATTTCACTGGAAACCACACGTCACACTACATATTTATAGCTTTTTGGATAACAAATTAATTTTATTTAGTAATTTTATTATCAATGTCCTAGCTATATTTAACACCGGATCATTGTAACCTCTCTTGAATGGCGCTCGCTTTACTACACACCACATATTTATCGATTTTTAAAACAGTAATTTAATAGAAAATATATAAATTTTATTATTGGTAAACCTTCCTTGAACTATGAAGATGATGTAAGTTATATTTGGTACAGAATAGTTCTATAGTTTTCGCGGTTAGTGATCACGAACGGAAATGGCTTGTCCTTTTATATATAACTTCATCATCCCCCGTCGAGACTTCGCTCTTTCTCATAAGTGAAGATCTTAGATAATTTTAACTAATAATTTATTTTTTATTTTTTATGTTTATCGATAAAAATCTTGTATTAAAGTGAACAACTAAAAATTATATTTTTGATGATATTTTCACGCATAGCAGCCATTATTAACTTTGTTAAATTTAGATTGATTAGGTATTTGAAGATAACATAAAGCATAATTAGACATCCAATTTTCAATTTTAATATATGAGTTGGTAATCCAGATGGACAGAGACTATTAAGAAACTGCATTATCAGTGCGCACAAATAAAGGTTCAAAGTTCATATTTTTACACACAATATTAAACAGCTGAGGATCGGCATTTTGATTTGTAATAATTTTCATTCGACAGAATAATTTTATTGATTGGATCTGGTTGGATTTTAATTTCTAACCATAAAAGTATATGGGGGTGTGGCAAAACCCGTTTCTAACAATTAACATTGTACATTTAAATTTCTATTGTTGCTAAACCTAGAACTATGAACATGATATAGTTAAAATTTGGTATATTTCACTCCATATAGCTGTTTTTATAACGATTTAATTGAAAATAAGTAAATTTTATTATCAATGTCCAGCTCTATTTAACACTGTACCTTTTAACCTTTCATGTAGATAGCAATTGCCGCCATTTTTGAACTTCACTGTTATCCACTTATTATTCATTTTTCAATAAAGAATTAGTTGAAAATCATTAGATTTTACTATTGCTAAACCATTCTATAAAGATGATGTAGTCAAAATTTGGTAGAGATTGGTTCAGTAGTTTTTGGCGGTTAGTGGACACAAACGAAAAATTGCTTGTCCTTTTATATAATAATATAACCTTATACCGCCAAATGTTAGAATCGTATAGAGCTAACAGATAATTGTGACTTAAAGATAATATACAAATAATGTTGTGACTATAAATTAAGATATAAGGTATCCTATTTTTTTTTGTTGGATCAAACTGCACACGGTATGCAAATTTGATTAAAATCGGTTCAGTAGTTTAGGTGTTAGCCGGCCCCTAGGCGGCGACACGTAATTTATATATATTAAGATTTCCTCGACAAATAAAAAACATATAAACGAATATATCGTCCGCTACTTTTTCGAATTTACATTTTGGAACTGAAAGAATCAAAGTACATTAATTAATAATTAAATTAAATTATCTACTAGACAAACGTTCAAACCTTCCGATTTACTACAAAAAACTCATTTACAAATCTCTCATAATCAGACCTATTTGGACAAATGGAGTTGAGCTTTGGGGCTCAACTAAACCTTTTAATTCTTCCCAAATCCAATCCTTACAATCCAAAATCCTTAATGCTCCATACTTTGTCAAAAATAAACTTATCCATAAATATCTTGATGTCCCGTATGTTGCTGATTTAGCCCAGACCCGATGTGTCTAAAAAGATGGCCTAGAGACCTTCTAGTGTAGAATTTTTATTAAGTGCTACTGATGAGTAGCTCTTTTTAAGTTTTGGCATGTTATTCTAATCATAATCAACCCATTTACTAGATGTATATATTTTTTACAGTTGTAAATTTCAATAAATGATTAAACCAAAATTAAATTAATAATTAATGATTATTTGAAATAAGCTAGCTCGAAAGAAAATAGGAGTTTCAAACGTAACTTTTTTAATTCCAACCAGTAAAAACCTCCAAAACAACAAGTTAATTAAATAAATTATAAAAAAAATAAATCACTCTCTATGTTTATGCCCTTTAGGTATTTACATTATCTGTAGGTATTATAAATCCCGTCAAGACATGGAGTAGTTGTTATTTACATTTAGGCAGTTGTTTTTGTTGCTCTTGTTGGATTTTATTTGTTTACTACATATGCAATTACTTTTCTGCTACTGTCAATCAATCGGTGTTATCTAACAGTGCTAGAATTTAAAAGTTCTTTTATAAATGTGGAGTTAAAGAAAATTGAGTGATTGTTTCTTCGATGATACTAAAGCGGATTATATTCAGTTTCGTCAGAGAGTATCTGAGCAGTGGGATTAGAACCTGAAAAACTTTCAATAAATCTTAAAGGTAATCTCGGTCAGTTAAAATCCAGGTATGTATCCAGCAATTATAATAAAGTGTGTTCGTTAAAAAAACATTCGGATTGGCTAGAAACCACTTTTTATTTGACAACGAACGATGATGATTACCAGCAGGTCCGTCTACTTCCAGTCAAAGTGACCTAGGCGATCGCAATCACGGACGTCCAACAAAAGCTATAGTGAATGTTCTGAAAGAACGAAACGTCGTAAAAGAAGTGTCATTAGGGCCAATATATCTTCATTAGAAATGAGCCTCTCTGAAATGTTGACATTTAATTTAAAGCAAAATCACGAAGTAAGAGAGGTGAAATTATCGATGCAGCATTGAAAGCTACTAAAGAAGAAATGGATGACATATATAACTTGATGTTCAATAAAACTCAAGCTCCTGAACTAAAATCAATATTATTCACCTATTATAGAAATAGTTTATTTTACATTATTTTAAATAAAACCTACCATCAAAACAGAAGTCGTTGATCATTAAGGTAGTAGGGTATTTGTTTTTTTTGTAAGTATGTTAAACAATCAAAAGTTTTTTTAACTATTAGCTAGTCCGCTTTAAATTTTTTAAATATTTTTTGCGTTAGTTGCACTTCATTTAGAACATATTTCGGCCGACAAAATGATTTTTTTGCCGTACAGCATGTTATATATAAAATCATTTCGGCGACCGAATCAATTTATTGCTACAACATGCTGTACATCATGACAAAACATCATCAAGAGCATACATCGTTTTCTGAAATTACATCATGTACCTGAAAAATCACCAGCAGATCTAAAAAAAAAAGTGTGAAGTAATAATTTACAAAAAGGAACGGTTGCGATTTGGAGGGGGGTAATAATGAGGCACGGATCGGAAACGGATATAATTTTGGATTTAATTAGCACAAAATAATGGACATCGACGTGATATAAGTTTCGACATCGTACTCCATCGTCCTTAAATACTGGCTATTTTTCCAAAAAATTTACTTTTAGTTTTTGAAGACTTATTTTTAATAAGTCTTCAAAAATGCGCTTAATTTTGAAATAATCGATCGTACATGATTTTGCTGTGTTAATATATAGAAACAGCTCATTTGTATCATATTACATTAAAGAAATATCACCAACAATGAGGGTTTACAGCCATTTCATTTAACCGTACTCCTTGCATTTAGGTCGACAATTCAGTAATTTATTATGAACTCTTCCACTTTCATGAAAATTTTTAAATATTTTTCCGTATATCCCTTTTACGACGCGTTTCGTTCTTTCAGAACATTCACTATAAGCTTTTGTTGGACGTCCGTGATTGCGATCGCCTAGGTCACTTTGACTGGAAGTAGACGGACCTGCTGGTAAATCATCATCGTTCGTTGTCAAATAAAAAGTGGTTTCATAGCCAATCCGAATGTTTTTTTAACGAAACACACTTTATTATAATTGCTGGATACATACCTGGATTTTAACTGACCGAGATTACCTTTAAGATTATTGAAAGTTTTTCAGGTTCTAATCCCAACTGCTCAGATACTCTCTGACGAAATGAATATAATCCGCTTTAGTATCATCGAAGAAAAAAACAATCACTCAATTTTCTTTAACTCCACATTATAAAAAGAACTTTTAAATTCTAGCACTGTTAGATAACACCGAATTGATTGACAGTAGCAGAAAAGTAATTGCATATGTAGTAAACAAATAAAATCCAACAAGAGCAACAAAAAACAACTGCCTAAATGTAAATAACAACTACTCCATGTCTTGACGGGATTTATAATAACTACAGATAAATGTAAATACCTAAAGGGCATAAACATAGAGAGTGATTTATTTTTTTATAATTTATTTAATTAACGTGTTGTTTTGGAGGTTTTCAATACATGATGTAAATTCAGAAAATGATGTATACTCCTGATTATGTTTGTCATGATGTACAGAAGTACATTCAATGATAACAATGTACCTATGTACCTGAAAAAACCACCAGCAGATCTAAAAGAGTGTGAAGTAATAAATTACAAAAAAGGAACGGTTTGGATTGGGAGGGGGATAATAATGAGGCACGGATCGAAACGGATATGGTTTTTGGATTAATTAGCACAAAAAAATGGACATCGATGTGATATAAGTTTCGGCATCGTACTCCATCGTCCTTTTAAATATTGGCTATTTTTCCAAAAATTTTTACTTTTAGTTTTTGAAGACTTATTTTAATAAGTCTTCAAAAATGCGCTTAATTTGAAATAATCGATCGTACATGATTTTGCTGTGGTTAATATATAGAAACAGCTCATTTGTATCATATTACATTAAAGAAATATCACCAACAATTGAGGGTTACAGCCATTTCATTTAACCGTACTCCTTGCATTTTAGGTCGACAATTCAGTAATTTATTATGAACTCTTCCACTTTCATGAAAAATTTTTAAATATTTTTCCCGTATATCCCTTTTACGACGTTTCGTTCTTTCAGAACATTCACTATAAGCTTTTGTTGGACGTCCGTGACTGCGATCGCCTAGGTCACTTTGACTGGAAGTAGATAGACCTGCTGGTAAATCATCATCGTTCGTTGTCAAAATAAAAAGTGTTTTCTAGCCAATCCAAATGTTTTTTTTAATGAAACACACTTTATTATAATTGCTGGATACATACCTGGATTTTAACTGACCGAGAATTGCCTTTAAGATTTATTGAAAGTTTTTCAGGTTCTAATCCCAACTGCTCAGATACTCTCTGACGAAACTGAATATAATCCGCTTTAGTATCATCGAAGAAAACAGAAAACAATCACTCAATTTTCTTTAACTCCACATTATAAAAAGAACTTTTAAATTCTAGCACTGTTAGATAACACCGAATTGATTGACGGTAGCGCAGAGAAGTAATTGCATATGTAGTAAACAAATAAAATCCAACAAGAGCAACAAAAACAACTGCCTAAATGTAAATAACAACTACTCCATGTCTTGACGGGATTTATAATACCTACAGATAAATGTAAATACCTAAAGGGCATAAACATAGAGAGTGATTTATTTTTTTATAATTTATTTAATTAACTTGTTGTTTTGGAGGTTTTTCAATACATGATGTAAATTCAGAAAATGATGTATACTCCTGATTATGTTTGTCAAGATGTACAGAAGTACATTCAATGTTAACAACGTACCTATGTACCTGAAAAACACCAGCAGATCTAAAAAAGTGTGAAGTAATAAATTACAAAAAGGAACGGTTTGGATTGGGAGGGGGATAATAATGAGGCACGGATCGAAACGGATATGGTTTTTTGGATTTAATTAGCACAAAAAAATGGACATCGATGCGATATAAGTTTCGGCATCGTACTCCATCGTCCTTTTAAATATTGGCTATTTTTCCAAAAATTTTACTTTTAGTTTTTGAAGACTTATTTTTAATAAGTTTTCAAAAATGCGCTTAATTTTGAAATAATCGATCGTACATGATTTTGCTGTGTTAATATATAGAAACAGCTCATTTGTATCATATTACATTAAAGAAATATCACCAACAATTGAGGGTTTACAGCCATTTCATTTAACCGTACTCCTTGCATTTTAGGTCGACAATTCAGTAATTTATTATGAACTCTTCCACTTTCATGAAAAATTTTAAATATTTTTCCCGTATATCGGACGTCATTTAAAACATATTTCTGCAATAAAATAATTTTGGCCGCTGAATTGGATTTTTTGCCCACTGTGCAGCGTAGCAAAATAATTCTGTATAAAACGCTTATCCGACCTGTTCTGATATACGGGTCTGAGACCTGGACAACCACAAAAGCAGAGGAGCTGGCTCTCCTTATATTCGAAAAAAAAAATACTCAGAAAAATTTATGGCTGAGTTCTTGTTGATGGGGAATGGTGGCACCGAAAGAATAAAGAAGTTTACGACAGGTATAATGAGCCGGATGTCGTTAAATTCATTAAATTCATTTTATGAATTTCTAACCATAAAAGTGTGACAGTGTGGCAAACCTTGTTTCTGCCACTCAACATTGTACATTTAAATTTTTACTATTGTAAATTTTAGTATTGTTAAACCTTCCAGAACTATGAAGATAATGTGGTTCAAATTTGGTACAGATGGGTAGTTTCACCATTGTAAACTCTATTACCGAATCGTCGATTTCGGTCGATTTTCAAACTTCACATCCTCACGTCACACCGCATTATAGAATTTTTAAAAACAATTTGATTGAATTAAATACTTCTTATCAGCTTCAAGCTGTATGTAGCACTGTAACTTTGTAACCACTCGTGTAGAATGGCGTTCGCCATCTATCGGTCAGTTTTCAAACTGCACTGTTTCCCACAAATTAATTCGAAATCCGGCAACTTTATTATTGCTGAACTTACCTAGAAATTTAAAGATGATGTGGTTTAAATTTCGTACTCATTGGTAAAGTAGTTTTTGCGTTTAGTGATCACAAACTAAAAATAACTTTTTCTTTTATTTAATAGTATAGATTTATTTTTATTATTATTATTATTTCCTCGACAAATAAAAACATATAAACGAATATATAGTCTGCTACTTTTTCGAATTTACATTTTGGAACTAAAAGAAACAAATTACATAAATTAATAATTAAATTAAATTATCTACTAGATAAATGTTCAAACCTTCCGATTTACTACAAAAGACTCATTTACAAATCTCTCATAATCAGACCTATTTGGACAAATGGAGTTAAGCTTTGGGGCTCAACTAAACCTTTTAATTCTTCCCGAATCCAATCCTTACAATCCAAAATCCTTGATGTTCCATACTTTGTTAAAAATAAACTTATCCATAAATATCTTGATGTCCCGTATGTTGCTGTATAAGAAAAAATATTTTCTATTAAATTTCTGATACGGGAGCTGTCGTCAAATTTTCGATTCGAGCTAGAGTGTGTCAAAAAATCAAACACTTAAAAAATGTCGACAAAACGAAACGGTTTTCATTCAAAACAATATAGCTCCTAAACAGTGTGTCATAACGATAAATTGTATATATAACAAAAAGTTTTCTCTAATTAATTTCCAAACCAAAAGAGCTAGAGATTGTAAAAATGTTACATTTTTGAATGTGAAAAAAACGTTAGCCCGAACAATAGTAGACCCCCAGCCAAAAGACATATCCATTTCAGATCTGACCTGAACACAAAACCAGGAAGATTATGTCGCTAAATATCACTCTACAGTACTTTTTACTCTTAGGCGTATCATATTAAGTTCTTTCTCAATGAAATGTCGAAGATCCTAAAAAAAAAAATACTTTGTCCAAGCAGGCGCGTCAGATATACTATGCTGCATAACAAACTATCAGAGATAAAAAGAAACTCAAGTACGTTTGATGAAATAGTACTACTTAAAATTATTTATAACTAGCATCCCCCATGCTTCGCCTGCTCTCAGAACTAAAGAACTTTGATAATTCTAACTAATATTTAAAGTTTTACTTGTTTATATAAATAAAAATCTTGTATTGAAGTATGCCATTAATAAGCATTATTTCCTCTATGATATTATCACGCATAGCAGTAATTTTTAACCTCGCTAAAATTACACTGATTAGGTGGTTGAAGATTATGTAAATGCATAATTAGACACCCAATTTTTAATTTTAAGGCATGAAATGGTAATCCAGATAGAGACTATTAAGAAAGTTGCAACTAATGAGCTGCACTGTCATTGCTAACAACAAAAGGTCAATGAATCATATTTTAAAGAATCGATATTTTGATTTGGTAATAATTTTTATTAGGCAGAAATAATTTTATTTATTTTATCTGGTTGGATTTTAATTTTTAACCATAAAACTTTGATAGTGTGGCAGACCTTGTTTATTAAACACAACATTGAACATTTAAATTTTTACTATTTCAATAGTAATTGCAAACTCTGTGACAATTGGCGTTAGGACTTCAAAATACGTCATTCAACATATTTATAGATTTTTCGATAATATTTTAATTAAATTTAGCAAATTTTGTTATCAATTTTTAGCTCTATATAACACCATATCTTTGTAACCTCTCTTAAATAGCGATCGCCACCTATCGGTCAATTTTCAAACTTCACTGTGCACCACATATTTATCCTTTTTTCAACTACAATTAATTAAAATATATAAATTTTATTAATGCTAAACCGTCCTTGAACTACAGAGATGATGTGGTTAAAATTTGGTTCAGATTGGTTCATTAATTTTCGCGGTTAGTAATCACAAACGAAAACTGGCCTTTGATATAATAGTGTAGATTATTATTTTTCATTAATAGTAGTTAAATAATTATTATTTCGTCAATATAATGTCTTATAAAATTGATTTAGAAAAAAAAATATCTTATTTTAATTAGATAACTGGACTGCTATAAAACAATATAAAATAACTGAACACAGAAATAAGAATTCGTTAATTAATCTAGCAACGACATATAATTATATTTTTGTTCTGTCGCTTATATCCTGTTACATGGTCATGTTAAACATTATTTATGAATAATTATAACTTTAAATAGAATAATAAAAAATTAAAACTGACGAATCAAACTTTTATTTTTAAAAACACACACTCTTTTTTTTATGTTTTCTACCAACGCTTCCTACAATAGCATAAATATTTGGGAAGCGGAATTCAGGTGGGATCAACTTGGGTTTCAAGCTTATCCGTTCGTTAAGAGAATTTCATTTCAGAGAGAAAACTAACGCTTTATTAATTAAAACGGCTTCCCGTGGCTTTATTTAAAATAGGATTTCCTCATAAAAGTATCCTTAACACGAAGTGTAGAAATATTTACTGAGTGCTGTTACATGTTAAAAGGATAACATTTTAAAAATTAAAATTAAAAGTTCCTACACATAATTAATGGATAATTACACATAACTGATCATCTTTTAATATCTACTACAATTAATAAAAAAACACAATTTTTTCTTGACAGGAAAATACAATAGATCATATATTTCTATAATCTACTGCTTTTGTATATTTTCATTCAAACCAATATAGCTTCTAAACGGTAGATATTTGCGACAAATGTTATATCACAAAAAATATTTTCCATTAAATTTATAATAGAAACCTGTCGTAAAATTCCAGAATCCGCGCAACAGCAACAGGGCTGGAGCGGGTTAAAATGTTACATTTTCGAGGGTGAAAAAACCGTTACATAAGAAAACTAAAAAGGCATATCTGAGTCCATTATGTAGTTTTTAAAAACAATAAATAACCAACAAAATTTTATGACAATAAAAATAAACGGAAAGTCTTGGGTACAGTTGTATTTAAAAATGTTCTATTTCTCAAATTTTCTACTATGTACTATTTTTTCAAATTTTCTATATCTTAAAAAAAAATCATGATTTTTTATTTTATAAGAAATGAAAAACAGTTTTTCTCATATTTTTATTTTTTATATTTTTCAGATCATGGCCTGGGGTTGTATCCTACTACTCCTACTGGTCGTCCAGCTTGCATCGTTATCAAGAGTAACAGGTTAGAAAGTTATGATTATCATCACAATTTAATTTTATTAGGGTGTATAAAAAAGACCGTTCTTAAACCAAATATATGTATTATTATTTCTTTGATATAAAATACAATTAATACTCAAAGTATAGTCCATTGTTATCTACCAAAATTACTCATCTGCTAGCCAATCGCTCGATGCCACGCTGATACCATTCCTTGGGATGGCTGTCAAAGAACTCTTGGACAGCATTTTCAACTTCCGCAAAATTATCAATTTTTTTCCCTTGAAGAAAATGGGCCATGGATCGAAACAAGTTGTAATCCGAAGATGCGAGGTCTGGACTATATGTTGGATGAGGCAGGAGTTCAAACCCATGAAGTTCTGTAAACTTTTCTTTGGTTCGACGGGAAGTGTGTCCACGAGCAGGTCTTTTTCACCTTCCCCATGGAGAGAAGATGGCGACTAACAGTATCTTTTGAAACACCACACTCCCTGGCAAGTTCGCGAGTACTTGTGGACGGATTTGACTCAACCGCTTCCTTCAGAACCTCATCAATATCCATTAATGGCCACCCGGAGCCCTTCATCCTTTCCAACGTCGTATCTCCACTTCTACATTTTTCAAACCAACGCCGTGCAGTGCGCTCTTCAAGGGCACCTTCCCCTTCATATTTAATAATTTCACAAGTTGGTTCAGTGGTTGTGAAATTTTTATTCCAGCAATGCCTTAAAATTACGAGAATTTCGTTGGACACTCATGTTTCTTCTTTGAAATAAATAACTGAACAGAGGCTTTTTTTTTTTTTTTTAAAGTCCAGTGTTAGTAAACAAGCTTAGAGAATGCTCTAAAGGGATTATTAAGTATTGGTAAATAATTAGTAGCATTAAGATATTTACAGACTTTTGAACTCTGGATTTGATAAAACGGTCACCTTTTTGATACGCCCTATTAACATAATTATATGTATAAAGGGACAACCATATATATTGATATATATTTACATTGAGCTCAACCCACTGTTAGACGCCTGTATTGTTGACAAAAACGTATATGTTAGGATAGTGCCAAAGAATATCTTGTGAATACCATAATTTTCTGGAGTTCCCCCATAATCATTGTTGGAACCCCCGAAAAATTGAGTGTCTTTTGAATGAGACCCTAAAAACTAAAACGAAATAAACAAAAGAAAAGACAAAAATAAACTAAGGTTCCGAATATCAGTATCTATTTGAGAAAATTGAAATTATATACCAAGCATACATAATATATTTCTAAAAACAAAACGAACATTAACACTATTTACAAGACGATGAATTAAATAACAAAATAACTAAATAATTATTGAACTCTTTGAGATCAAAACTTAAATTAACCTATTAATTCAAGTTCTATTCATTATATTAATTCAATACCAAATTCAAATTACTTAAGAATAAAATAAAATAAAAAAATAGGATATTGTTGCTGAGTGAGCCTGACAGAAACAGCTGGACGACTATGACTGGACACAGCCGCAAAGAGATGTCGATGATCGAGATCGGAGGTCTCCAAACTTTTCAGCCTTCGGGCCATACTGATTACTTCCAAAGGTTCCAATACAAGGGCCAACACCGTTTTAATTTTCCTGCCAGTATCTATAATTTCCAGAAAGGTCGCCAAATACGCGCCCTGAGCGAGCATGCGCTTGCTGAATTCGCTAGTTCAATCACTATTGTCTTGAACTGTATTGTTGCGACCACGACGCTTGAAGATATCTTGTGGCCACACGCGGAAATAGCTAATGCATTTCCTTTAACTTCAAGAAGTGATCGAAATTTTTTTTAATGAAAAGCATCGTAATCCATCCTAATTACAAAATAGCTAATGGCTGCTGAAGTTAGCATTCTACCTACGTCGATTTAACAATGCACGAACTGAATTTGAGGTTGCAATGAGAAAACCAGCTTTTACCTGATTTATACACTTATATCAAACCGTTCCAGCAGAAAATAATATTGTTTCAATCACAATTGCGTAAAAAGTGTGTCACAAATTTTAAAAGATGTGAAATATTTAGCCACACTACTGAACTTTTCCGTCGATTTTGCAGTCATCGCTTTTAATATAAATTTTGATACTCATTTCTTAACCTTTGATGCCATTGCGAATATTATAAAAATAAGATTTTTAAAAATCCTTTTTATACCTTCGTTGAAACACTAGCCCCAGATTTTTCACTTTGTTAACCGATGAACATCTTAAATCTCTTTTAATGATTAGTAAATTATTTTTACTCCGTAGTTTGGAGACCACTGATCTAGATGGCTTCAATGAAAACAATCTTCAAGAAGATACGGGCGGTGGTCTTCTTGGGAGGTGAACCAAGAACTGGTCGGGCCACAACTTCATTCATATCAACGATGAAACAACATTGTCTTAACAGTGACACTAACTATTCGCCATCTTACATTGCACTCCAATTAATTAGCAATTTGGACTATCATATGGCCGTTGCTAGGTAACGGCGGCCAAAGTCTACAGCCGCGACCTCCTATATCGCTCACATCACCAATAATATATTGTCTATTAATTCCACTCGGATTGCAAATTAATGCAACGACCATTAATAAAAAATACAGATTATTGTAATAGCGTTAACAATCATAATTGCTCATAATAGTGTTTTTATCTAACCTTGTGTTGCAGTATCTTTTAATTTTTGATAATCAACTGCAGAAAGGTTTCTTTGATATAATTAATATCATCAAAAACTACTTCTGTTCAATTTATGCTTCTATGAAAATGTCTAAACGTATTCCTTATGTTAAAACGAGCTTGCTACAAAGCAAGGACTCTTGAGAGAAACGTCGTTGCCAACCTACTTACTCGTCTAAAGATATTTTAATTGGCTACCGTAAGGCGCTAGTTAGTGCAGGCTAAGAAAGCTGCATTCTGCGAAAGTAGGCAACGTTCAAGTCTGTTAAAGACACTTCTTTATTATTTTGCTTTTCCAGTCATTGCCACCGGGTTTGTTCGTTAGTTATATTGTTCTGATGTTGTTTATTTGAGTATAAGGTCATCATATAATCCAAGTAGTGAAGAAAGGACACTTTAATTATCCAAGACATAATTATCCGGTAGAGATTACTTCCATAAGGTTGAAAGACCTAAATAAAATTCATCCCACCATGTTTGATTTGTAACGGCAATGTATCTGAATTTTGAATGTTGAGATGGTTCTTATACAGTCTAGGCACTTTGTACCTATAAACGTTCCTATTATTCTACTGAATACGGTCATAAAAGCATAGAATATTATGTAAAAATCAATAATCGACTATTGATAATTTTGGTGCGCTTAAGGACGAGGAAGATACAGACGATATCTGAGTTCAAAGCTCCCAGTTGATTACAATGTAACTCAAAACTTATAATAATAATATATTTTACAAAAATACTTTCTTCTACGGACATTACGATTAGAACAATTTATCAAATTGTATAACATTACTTGATGATGATATTACTTCCGGTGCGCCGGTAGAACCGAAGCTTCCTAACAAAAGAACTGAAACTAAACCTTTCCACTACTTTCAGTTTTTATTCTTTTCCTTCAAAAATATTCAGTGCGATACATGCACTTCTTATAATTTACATATTTAATTCATTAAAAATATATTTCAATAATAATGTTTTTGTGCCTAAAAGTACACAATTTAATAAATATTTTATAAAGTAAATTTCAGTACAAATGAATGAAAAATCTTCAAACACTTCTTGTAAATGAAAGAAAAACATTTTATGAAGTATTTTGAGCAGTATTATGTTTGCAATGTTTTTTGGAAGTACATACTATACAATTTTGCATACACTCATTGCTTGTTGATTTTATATAATAAAATTAATGATAATATCAGTAAAGGTAGTAGTAGTCTGTGAGTGTGTCAGTGTTGTATATAGATTTAGAGAGCCTTATGTGTAATTAAACCTAGCATTAAGTTATTTAGGATTAGTATTACCTTATTGTATAGTATAGAGCCTTAGTGTAATTAGATTGTTTATTTCGTTTAACGTTACTTTTATGCTGCTATGGCTAATCGGACGATGCTACGGTGGGAGTCCTAAATTTTGTCTATCCAGGTATAACTAGGATAGGGATCTTTAACGAGTAACTGACATCGCACAGGCTCGAGACCCCGATTTTACGTCCCTTCCGAAGGACGGCATAGCTAAGGATTTTTTTTTTTTTTTTTTTTTTTTTTTTTTTTTTTTTTTTTTTTTTTTTTTTTTTTTTTTTTTTTTTTTTTCCCTTTAAAAAATCGTAAGGTCATCTGCCGGACTGCGAACCCGCGATCTTGGGTTTAGTAGGTTGCTATGCTAACCACTGCATTACAGGTTACCGCAGTGTAATTAGATATAAGTTAATTGTATTTTTATATTAGAATAAGAATCCAGTTTTACTTAATAGTTTGTAAATAAATTTGTATTTAATATTTAAGCGTAGTTTGATTAACCAGTGGCCCGTAACAATATAACGTCAGTATAGAAGCTTCGCTTCAAAATTTTAAACAATATATTCTGCCTTACTGAATATTTATCTGATAATCAAACTAAACATTACAGAAGCGGACAGCAAAGGTGACGTCCCGCTCATGTAGGATCAGCTTAGTGATATTTTAGCCACTCTATTTTACCTTATAATAGTTTATATTTATTTTCCTTAAATAATTAATTATTGTTACGGAATTAATATATACCATTATTCATCTCTGTTCCTGAACGTCTTGGGCAATACGAAATGACTCGATTAGAACAATTCAGTCAGTTGGGCTATTCGAAGTTAGTTGGAATCCTCTTAGCAGAGGAACAAGCTTGGCGACAAGTACACTATCCATTAGTAGCGAGAGGTACAATCCCCCAACCAATCAACCTCAACCAGCTGATGAGCAATAAACAATCATCACTAATCTCCTTGATTGCGAATCAGTGGCAGTCGTAGTTTCGCTAAGCCCGCCTCCCGCAATGCTTACACTCTGCTTTATCTGAACTAATTGCAATCATTACAATTTGGTATATCATGGTGTCTACCAATTTCAGCTATCAAATTTCCTGACATATTCCCGACTTTTTCAAGAATTTTTCTATAAATTCCCGACTTTTTCAAAAATATTTCTAGAAATTCTAGCCAATCGATATTTTAATGCTGTTTCAATAATGATCTAAACAAATTAATCTAAGCATACTTTGCTACTTAACATATCACAGTTAAACAATATAAATTTATTTATTTTATTTTAAGGTGCCGTGTACTGCAACATGGCCAGAGGCACCAAATTCTGATTTCTTGTTTATCTAAGTGGAATTAAAGATTCTGCAATTCTTGAGGAACTTCAGAACATCTGGTTGATAGTTTTTGAAGATTGTACCCAGGTCTTTGTTGAAGATGGGTGTTCCAGCTGTAGGGTGTAGACTGCAATTACTAAATATGTGATCTACTGATAGAGGAACATGGCACCTTGAGCACATGGGCTGTGAAGTACCTTGAAGTAGGTGTTGATGTGTGAGTCTTGTGTGCCCGATACGCAGCCTAGTCATCACCACTTGTTCCCTCTTAGAGCCGTTTAGCAGTGGCCATGGTTGACCATTAGGGCAAATCATTTTAAGTTTGTTACTATCCGGAATCTTGTTCCAATAATAAATCCACGCAGCCTTGCACTTATGTTTAATATATATTTGATGGTCGCTGAGGGCAATTGGTAAGTTGGGTACAGGAAACATATTTCTCGCCTCTTTAGGAGCTGCATCAACAAGCAATTTTTTTTTTAATATTTCAGATTACTCTAGATAAATTTCAAGAAACACATCAATGTCGAGTATTGCTATTCGGTTTGAAAATAGTTACGAGGTTACACGGGGTTGTCGGATAAAACTACTTCAAAAATATATGTCCGATCAGATAGTTCTTTTTTTTTCCATTTGAAAGCTGGTTAAATTTACTATGAGACCTAATCGATGAAATTTTGATCAAGTCCCATGATGTACTCACGCTATCATGCTGAGAACTTTTTTTCAGTATATTTTTTGCTATAACTCCGAAACTATTTGCGAGAAATGGGTGTTTTACGGAACTTCGGTTCAAAATTTCATATATAAATTGGATAGTAAATTTAACCAGTGTTTGAACGAAAATTTTTTTTTTTAATCGGACAAACAGTTTCGGAGTTGGAGTAAAAAAAAAAATACAGAAAAACGTGTTTTCGTGGAATAGTGTGACTCACCGCCAGTTAGCCAATCTCTTCAATCTTTCCCTCCTCTGCAGCTTTAAAACTATTGATTTGAGAAAAAAAAATTCATAGGATCAATTTTTCTTCCAAATGTGATTGGTTTGTTGTTCCAAAATGTGGTTTGGTTGGTTAATAATATAAAGAACACAAAATGTACCACAAATAACGGATTCTGAATTATTTGATCAAACAGCTGTGAACTTACGATTTTCAACATCCCCTCTACCCCATGCGATAACCTGAGATATACGACTGAGATATATTTATATATATATATATGATATTTGTTGAAGCTAGTATGTAAGTATATAAAACAATGTTCGATGATGACGTAATTCCCAATCATGCTATCTTTTTCTTTTTCATCAATAAATTATTTAACAATAACAAAAATAAATAAATTTTGATATTTTGATAAATAAACCATAAAAAGACAGAACAATATTTTTTCCACTTAAATTGTAGCAAATCTAGTTTACTTTAAAAGTATGTAGAGTGACTACACCTATCAGACGCTTCCTTAACTGACATATTGAGCAAAAACTGAAAAAAATCTGAAAATTTTAGCTTTAACAAAGACTTTTTCCCGCCTCTCGCAAATTTTCTGTAAATTCCCGACTTATTCCCGAATTTTTCCCGACCATACGATGATTCCCGACATATTCCCGAAATTCCCGACTAGTAGACACACTGTATATCGATTTATTTCTATTATCAACTTAATGAATGATAGAAAATTCAATTAATTTCTTGTAGTTTTATTTTCCTTGTTTTAAACAAATTTCCAATAATAGGTTAGAGCAGTATTTCAGTTCGTTTATTGATGTATGTAGGAATTTCCGGGATGTACAGCCGATTCAGGAAAACTTCTCGGTTTTTTATTGTTGTTTTTTATGTTTTCCATGACTGCCGAATTCTTCCCGTGTACAATCCCACCTACCCAAAATCTTTTTATATATTTTGCTGATTTGGCCTAAACTAATTATCCATCCCTCCATAATAAAGAATCCTCTCTCAAATCTTCTAGTATTCTAACTTGCTTTTAATTTGATTTCCTATAAGCCTTCAAGCATCTGAAAAGAACATTACCTTAACAGCTTCATATGTAGAGCTTTATTAGGTTGCTACGTATGGGTAGTTTTCCTAAAAATTATATCTACCAATAATAATTTACGCATTATCCTAATAATATAAACACCATATCAAAATAATTGAAAATTAATAATTATTTGTAATGATACTAGCATCAGCCGTCACAGCTTCGCCCGAACTTATTAGTAAAAAACAAAAGAAAATTTTCATTGATTAAAATGTAGTATTGTAGCATGCAACTGAGAATTATAGACTTAATGATATTTTTACGCATAGCAATAATTTTCAACCTGGTACTATTGCACAGATCAGGTGCTTGAAGATTACATAAGCATAAGTGGATATCAATTTTCAACTTTAAAATATGTGTTGGGTCTATTCTGAAACTCTTGTGGATCATGAAACTGCATGATAACATTTTATTGATTTTTAGTTGGATTTTAATTTCTAACCATAAAAGTATATGGCAGAGTGGCAAATCTATTTTCTGCAACTCAATGTTGTACATTTACATTTTTATTGTAAATTTTATTACTACTAAACCTTCTTAGAACTATAAACATAATGTGGTTGAAATTGGGTACAAATGGGTTACCAAGGTACCAACCACCTATCGGTCTATTTTCAAACTTCACTGTTATCCACATATTATTGCTTTTTTAATAACATATTATTAGAATACAGTAAATATTATTATTGCTAATCCTTCCTGGAACTATTAAAATAATAAGGTTAAAATTTGGTACTGATTGGTACAGTTTTCGTGGTTAGTGATCACAAACAAAAAATGGCTCGTCCTTTTATATAAAAGTATAGATGTATGATTGTATGTTTTACTTTTGATTTAATTTCCTTCTTCTTTTTTTTTTTTTTTTTTTTTCATTGCTGTTATTGTGTTATTATATATATTTTTTTTTTTCAATATCTGTATATCCATCCAAAAAAAAAAATAGATCCATACTTACCCTCTACCTCAAATATTAAAATTCTACATATCTATTTGCCATGCCCCTTGGAATACCTGGGAATGAATTGGCTGATGAAGCTGCTAAAGAAGCGAGAAATATGTTTCCTGTACCCAACTTACCAATCGTCCTCAGCGACCACCAAATATATATTAAACAGAAGTGCAAGGCTGCGTGGATTTATTATTGGAACAGGATTCCGGATAGTAACAAACTAAAAATGGTTTGCCCCAATGCTCAACCATGGCCACTGCTAAAAGGCTCTAGGAGGGAACAAGTGGTGATGACTAGGCTGCGCATCGGACACACTCAAGGTGCCATGTTCCTCAATCAGTAGAGCACATATTTAGTAACTGCGGTCTACACCCTACAGCTGGAACACCCATCTTCAACAAAGACCTGGGTACAATCTTTTAAAAACTATCAACCAGATGTTCTGAAGTTCCTCAGGAATTGCAGAATCTTTAATACCATTTAGATAAACAATAATTCAGAATTTGGTGCCTCTGGCCATGCTGCAGTACACGGCATCTTAAAATAAATAAATATTTGTCATGCCCTTTCTAACGATCATATTCTCTATGACATTTTAGATTTTAAACGTACTTACCATTCTATATATTTTTTCTCAATTTGTCATTTTATCCATTTTCTTTTTTTACTTTGTAGGCATCCTTCGGTTGGTACTATGATTCCAGGGATTTATTGTTCTGTGTATTGAATCGCATGTAGAGTAGAATGAGGATATACTGATACTAAAAAATTTAATTATGTACATAATTTTCACTTCTCATCCTTTTAATAAATTTTGAATATTGTTTATTTAGTTATATTTACATCTAACTCATTGGGTAGGAACCAACTTCTCTAAATTTTCAAGTAATGAGTAAGTTGAGATAGATCCAATGCGAAATTAAAGTTCAATTCAAAAGTGCTTTTTTTTTTTTTAATAAAAAAAAAGTCACAAGAACTAGCGGTTTATCATTTCAAACAATGTAAAGAAGTGTATATTTTCCTTACTGCCAGTTCCAGAAGTTCTATTATTTTCTAAAAATCAGTATATCTCTAGTCTTCTTCCTTAAGTGACGATATTTCATCGTGCTTTGCCACTAGGTTATAAATTTTAACATTTTATAAATATTTGGACAGAGTAACATTTGGAAAGGTAAATATTTAATTGAGTAATTTTCCCGAAATAGCTAAATTTTAGTCCCGAATGATTTTCTCTGAAACGGTCGTTTTTAACTATTATTTTTATTTAATTAATTATTAATTTCATACTTTTTATGATACTATTGAAAAATATCATATCGTAAAGGTTTTTTAACATTCTTCGGTAAAGGAATAATGGGTTGACAACCCATAACGTAATTTTTTTTTTCGGTATCTATTCAAAATATATGTATGAAATTTAAATTTTCATTGATTTTTTTTTACTGACCCCTGAAAAGACGTACAAAAAATATATATCTTATTTGTTCGTTAGATAGCTAGTAGTAGGGTAGATGAGAATAAAGACCCACATTTTGCGGTTTTTAATTTCTTGAGGGAAGGGGAAAACTGATTTTGCTCGGTTTAATAATGGGTTACTTAGATCTGGGTCTTAGCTAAATGCCCATGATACCAGTATCATGGGCATTTGGGCATTGGGCAACCAGATTGAAGCTAGACATCGTTGGAAATTCAAGTTTAGGTGGAAAAAGCATTACCTGACTTTGCCCTGATATAAGGTTTTGGGGGAAAATATAACAAAACACATCAGTGAGCTTCTCAAGTCAACTGTATTTTACGTTATTATAGTACAAAAAATTCTTTTAAAAAATACAAAACAAAAAATGGAGTTGTACTAGTCTTCTAAAAAAAAGATATCATTTTATGAAACCTATTGCTGTTGCTTTCTATCAACAAAAGTGTTCGTTTATATTCGTTTCTTGAAATTTGAAAGTTATCTGTAGACGTTTATTAGAGCGGGGAATAGCCCCTTTAGCAGCACGCGGCTTTGCCCCATTTTCACCTTTCGAAAATGGTGGTTCCCACCAACAATGTAAACAGATGATAACTGAGGTTTTGATACAAGAATGTGAATCAGAACCATAATGTTCATCACGGTAAGTTTGACTTTGGAGATACCTCAAACCATATTTGAAATAATTGACTTAGAACAAGAAAAAATATTAATTAGCCGTATAAAAAAAAATGACCGTTTTATCAAATTTCAGAGTTCAAAAGTCTGTAAATATCTAATTGCTATTTATTATTTACCAATACATAATAATCCCTTTAGAGCAATCTCTAAGCTTGTTTCTAACAGTGTACTTCTTAAAAAAAAAAAGCCTCAGTTCAGTTATTTATTTCAAAGAAGAAACATGACAGTATCCTACCAAATTCACGTTATTTCCCCTTAAATATGAAGGGGAAGGTGTCCTTGAAGAGCGCACTGCGCGGCGTTGGTTTGAAAAGTATGGAAGTGGAGATACGACGTTGGAAAGGAAGAAGGGCTCCGGGCGGCCATTAATGTATATTGATGAGGTTCTGAAGGAAGCGGTTGAGTCAAATCCGTCTAAGTACTCGCGAACTTGCGAGGGAGTGTCGAAAGACTGTTAGTCGCCATCTTCTCTCCATTGGGAAGGTGAAAAAAAAACTGTAGACTGGTCCCTCACGAACTTATTCCTCAACAATCAGCAGAAAAGTTCATGGGTTTGAACTCCTGCCTCATCCACCATATAGTCCAGACCTCGCATCTTCGGACTACTACTTGTTTCGATCCATGGCCCATTTTCTTCAAGGGTAAAAATTTGATAATTTTGTGAAGTTGAAAATGCTGTCCAAGAGTTCTTTGACTTCCATCTCAAGGAATGGGATCAGCGTGGCATTGGCTAGCAGATGGGTAATGACGGTAGATAATAATGGACTATAATTTGAGTATTAATTGTATTTTATATCAAAGAAATAATAATACAAATATTTGTTTCAAAAACGGTAATTTTTTTTTTATACACCCCAGTACATCAAAACAGAGAAAAATAAACTTAGCTCATTTTTTTAGCCAATGTTAACACTATCACCACGAGTTTTGATGTGCAATTGCGGGCCATTAACACGAAACTGCTTCTTGGTTTCCGACATAACAACTAACACATTTCCCTCCCAAAACCCCCTGCGTGTCTTTGCCCCCACCTACTTCAATACACCTATTAGAGAAGGGTCGACTTCTTTTAGTGTGTCACTTAACTTCTCCTTAAGCTTTTAGGTGAAATATATGTAGTCCTATTTATAAAGCTGTTTATTTTGAAATTTATTTCAGATTGGAATTGAAATCCGAATCGGAGAATAGCCTAAATTTCCCAGGGGAGTAATCCTAAACCCCACTCCACCACTCAGAATCCTGTTACAGTTCTGGCGTATACACTTAGTCATACATTTGGTACAATGGGAGATGGGTTTCTATATGTAGCTGTATGCAAAGCAGAGGCAAAGTGGTCGTACCACATGTTTTAGTTGCATCATATGAAATTCCATTAGTGGGGATTACATTAATAATATTAAGGGATATTAGTAATAATTGATAAATTACTTGATTTTAATTATTGGAAGACTTTGGGATTATGACTGGATTTGTTCTGTCATGCATTAAATTCATATCTATATAAAAATATGTACTAGCATCCCCGTCGCGGCTTCGCTATTTCTAATGAGTAAATAACTTAAATAATTTTAATTAATTATTGAATTTTCACGCACAGCAGTAATTTTTAACCTGATTATAGTTTCACTAATTAGTATTATCAACATTACTTTATGGCGCGGAAATATGAACCTTTGCTATTTAGCTGCAATAGAAACTGCACAGACTAAATTCTTAAAACTGTTATTCTTCTGGCCAAATTGTACTCCAAATTATATTGTCCGTCTGGATACAGGCCGAGACTCCCTTGTAATAATAGTCATTACGAAAATTCTTAATTTCTGCATAAAATTACTGTGAGTAACGGAAGATAGACTGCCACGCAAATGCTTTGAGAGGCTTTTGTTTCTGGACTCGCATAAGCAAGACTAAAATTACAACTGGATCTCACAGATTAAAATGATAGCCTATAAAATTAAAATAATATTGTTGATAACTTCTCTGATCTCTCTAATGCAAAACTCTTACTATCCAACAAAAGCTCTATTATAGAAAAACTAAAAAAACAATTTATTTTCGAAAGATCGAGCTTTAACTCAAAGTACAACCCTTCTTATAGAAGTATTTGCTATTTTACTAACCCCAAGCCAGAAAAATATTTAACTTTTAATATAAATATACAAAAATTAAGAACTGTTAGTCAGCTGAGAGTGTGTAACAATGAATATTTAAGAATACTTCATAAAAATCAATGTAAAGTGGTCAAAGTGGTTGATCTGTGGGAATGGTGCCATACAAGCATTGAAGATTGTTTGAAACATTTGCTATTCGATTGTCCTGCAATCGAATCTCAAAGGCAGCGATATCTACATAAGTATATTATTGAAAAGGACTGTTTGCAATCTCTTGAAAGTGTATTGGAGTTAAATAGCATCGACAAGCTAAATAACCTTTTTTTGTTCTTTAGATCTCTCATTGAATATTGAGTTAATGGATTTACTTTATATTATATTATATTATGTATTTACATTATGTACTTTCAGTTGTAATTATTTGTTGCCATTCTATGTTTGTTATTGTTATAACTAATGCTTTTTTTTTCTTGTTACTGTGAGGCTGCCAAGCCAACTCCTGTTTGTATGGGAAGTTTCCCAAACAATAAAAAAAATATTCATTCATTCATTCATTCATAACATTATAGTTTCACTGATTAGGTGTTTGAAGATAACGTAAAATCATAATTGGACATCGAATTTTTAAGTTTGATATATCAGCTGGTATTCCAGACAGAGACTATTGAGATATTCTTGCGTATAATGAACTGCATTATGATTGCTGATAACTAAATGCCCATGGATCATATTTGTCCACATGACTTGATGATTTGTTATCACACGACAAATAATAGAAAAGAATCGAGAAGGGGTAATTTTTTTTTTTTGTTTGGCTAAAGTAGTTTTATTAGACTCATTTGGTTGGATTTTAATTTCAAACTATAAAAGTATAGAACAGTGTAGCAAACCTCTTTCCTGCCACTTAATATTGTACATTAATTTTTTCATTATTGTAAATTTCATTAATGCTTAGCCTGCCTAAAACTATGAAGATGATTTAGTTAAAATTTTATATAGATGAGTCATATCGGTCGATATTCAAACCTAACTGTTATCCACATATCGTCACTTTTTTGTTAACAAATTAAATAAAAATCAGTAAAAATTGGTAGAGATTGGTTCTGTAGTTTTCGTGGTTAGTACCGATTAATTTAAAACTTGTAAAAAAGAAAAATATTGATTACTTTAAATAGTTGTCTCGTAGGATCTCAGAGATGATTCAAGCGATAAGTCAATGCCTCTTGACAAAAAGCAAACCAAAACAACATAGTTACTAAGTTAGGACTTAACAGTGTTACTTGTAAGTTAAGAGGCATAGGACAGCAGAAGGCCGGAGTTTGTGAGATCAAATAGCAACTGGCCACACTCACTAATGTTTCTTTGGAATGTCTCGGATTACACACGACTTGAGTGTTAATGTATACACTTTAAAGAATTATTGACTATTGAGAAATTGCAGAGTAAATTACGGAAAGTTAAACTCAAGTCAGGCCCCATCAGTACCAGAGATAATTCTGGGTAAATGTATATACGGAAGTTTATCAGTTGCTGGGCTCCAATATCAGAGGAACACTCAATAGTTAATTAGGAATATGATAGGGGTTCGTTATAGCTTGACAGTGGCCTGTGAACATCCCTCTTGGCTCTAAGTGGTTTTGACGTTTACTCTCCAATACTTGATGTGTTACAGGAAATTTAAGTGCATTTTGAAACGTTATTAATTGATCAAAGTTTGCAATATTAAGTTACAAAGCTAATTTCATAATTATAAGAAGCTACTAAAACTATTATTTATTTGGTTATATGCAAATAAATAAATGAATATATGTGTATATATATATACATATATATATATATATATATATATATATATATATATATATTTTATGTACACCTCAATAGTATTAAGAATATAAATAAACAATATATGACATCCCCTCTTCCAAACCCTATATAAGGCTACCCCCACCTAGCCTCGAGGACATTCTTTCGTTGTACGTTGAGACGTATAGATGCCATGTCCGTTATGTCTTGCGATTAAGTTTTAACCTGTGTACTTGTTCTTGTATCAAAGTATGTCATTCAATAAAGCTTCTTTTTAAAAACTTCAACCGGCGATGCCTTTATTTAGCAATATATATATGTTTAGTAAGGTTCTTGAGGTTCAGTGTTATAAATAAAAAACAACTATTTTGGCGACATTTCGAGACTATATTGTTCTCATAATCATGCCTTGCATCTTTGTAGGAATGTCGTAGTATTCTTCACGCTTGCTAATTTTCTGTTGGCTTTCTGGAGTTCCTTCATCACTGTAACTGCTTCAGGACCGTGGGTTGTCTTGTTATCTTCATAAAAACCCATTCTTCCACTATAGATATTTTCCAGTATTGACTCGATATGTAAATATGGATAAATTTCTTGACTTTTACTATTAAATGTTAAATGGTTGTTTTTTATTTATTGACTGAACCTCAAGGACCTTACTAAACATTTAATAGTAATAGTCAAGAAATTTATCTCCATATATATATATTTTCCTATGAACTTGGTCGTGACAAAAATAATAAGGCAAGGGTTAAAACATATGTCTTCGAAAATTAATGAAATCCGCTCACTAAATTTCAGATGGCTTATCCAATACACAGCAGGATAAATAAGTGAAAGGTATCTAAAGCTGGATTCACACTGTTTCATATGTGATGATCATCCAGAGTGATTCTTCCACAGTCTACCAGAGTGAATTATCCGTGATCACACATTTTCATCCATTTTCCTCTTAATTGCCCTGAAGCTTAATACTGAAGCTTAGGAGATACCTCGAGCGTATCTGAAGGATGAAAAGAAATGTAGATTTGAAGGTCGTCCGCATATAGGTAGTACTTGGAGGGGTGAATAAAGAAGAGTATTTTTTTTATATTGAGCGCTACAGTATTAGTTGGTCCTTGGTTCACAAAGAATTGACAGCAATACCTATCTTCCGCCTTCCTCTTCCTACCTCTCACTCCTAGTCTTCTTCTTCATCCTGGACATTGTCCAGCCACCTTAGCCTTGGTCTCCCTCTCAATCTCTTTCCATCCGGCCTGCCGTACATACTGTTTTCCAAAATCCTTTGTACGTGTCTAAGCCACCGCAATCTTCCCACTTTGATAATAGAAACAATGTTTGGGTCACGAAAAAGATTTTTTAGTTCCATGTTTTATCTGATTCTTCAATTCTGGTTGTTATTCGCCCAACCAAAGATTATTCAAATGATCTATATTTTCCGAAATTCTCAGTATCCTCTCATCCTCTGGAGTCAAAATCCAACACTCATTTCCATATGTCACAAGCGGTCTTATTACTGTTTTGTGAACAGTGATTTTAGCAGATCGAGACCTTAAAACATACAAGGAAAACGCGAATAGAATGATAAAATCAGTAGAATGAAAAGAACAAAAGTGCATATGTAACACAATTTTCAATTAACTTTTGATTATTATAATTTAATTATTTTTGATAATTTCATTGTATTGTTCTTGCTTTGTTAATTTCACTAGTGCCTGATTAGCTATAATCCTTTTTGTTCGTCATCAAATAATTAATTTTAATTATGTAATACAGGTATAGATCTAAAATAGCTTTTATTATAAATATGAATGAAACTTATTGTTCATGTTCACCAAATAACAAAATGCGGTAAAACCAATGGTTTATGCAATTTAACCATTTAACAAAATAGTTAATGCGGTAAAACCGTCTTCTAAAAGGTATCAGCAGCTTTGAAAGTATACCCTCCAAGTTGCCTTTTTTTTTGTCTTCAAAAAAAGATAAAATTAAAGGTATGAGTTTGAGATATGGAATAACAACCATCAATTTGCTGAAACTTATTGTATGTTTTACTCACAAAACAAAAAAGCGGTAAAACGGATTGCTGAATTGAGAGACATTGGGGTAATAAAAAGTTTTACTCAGCATTTGAAAGAAACAAAGTCCCGCTGCCACATACGATAGGAAGTGGCCAAACATGTGCCAAGTATCCCAGCCCAAAGGTTTGGACACGTGCATAAAAACAATGATACCATAAAAAGGCTTACAGCAGCCAAGGATGGCCAAGATCTGCTTATATTGCGATTGCATCACCTTATATGTTTAATCCTTGAATGCATGGAATAAACCTTAGGGGATGCTTGCTTCCAAATTGAGCCTGCCAGAAGTATTTTCGTTTTAAAAGCGCGTTTGTCAAAAGTAGCCCCAAATTTTCAATATATATATATATATATACATATATATATATATATATATATATATATAGTTATAGAAACCCAATGGTATTAAGGAATAATAAATAAATGTACACTATCCCCTCTCCTAGATAATTGTATAAAAGGGGCACCCCCACCTTCGTCCGGTGACACTCTGCCTCTACCCGTTATGATGTCAGTTTGTTCCACGAAGTTTTGTAATAGGCTTTAAGTTTGTGCTTTTGCTTGATATAATGTATGTACTTCAATAAAATCTCTTTTTAAAAACTCAGCCCCGTGAACCTTTTATTTAGCTGGCGCCCGAACGGAGGGACATTTGGAAGCGTTAAACGTAACTTCGCGGCAGTTCTATCTTATTTTAGGTACAGAACAGCGAGACCTCTTTCCACTGGCATGAGAAGATTGGGAGCTGAGTACTAATACATCAGCAGATCTTCAAGTCTTTGGGAGCGCTTTGGTATTCCAATACCTTAACCAGAAGGACCTTCAACCTCTTTGCTAAGGAATCGACGGGAAGGAGCTAAAGGAGGAAGTCATCGAGAAGACATCGAAGACAACGAAGACATCGTTGTATCAAGAAAAAGTATAATTATTTTATTTTTATTTTTATTTTTAAGTAATTTTTGTAATTTAAATATAAGTTAGTAATAAGTATAATAATTTAAAATATTGATTTATCTTTATGAATGGTTTGGAAGAAAAATTAAGTAACTTAAAAATAACAGGTTCTACGTTAGTTAAAAAAGAAGATATTAATATGGCTCTTGAAATTAAAAATCACGATTTAGCATTAATCCCGGAATACGACGGAAATCCGTTACAACTAGTTGATTTTATCAGAAATAGCGAATTTTTATATAATTTATATTGTAAAGAGGACAATACTCATAAAAATACAAATCAAGCAAAATTAGTTTTAACAATTTTAAATAAATTAACAGGTAAAGCTAAAGTCGCCGTATATGACAAAGAATTTAATACCGTCAAAGAAATAATAAAATTCTTAAAAAGAAAATATCAGGACACGAGAACTAGGGAACAATTAATTTCAGAAATTTTAAATACGCGGACTTATCATAACGAGAACCCACTCGATTTCTTGGAACGACTGGGCCAAAAAAGATGCGATTTATATGCGCGAATTTACTCCGACAATGAGATATTAGATAAACAGGACGAAATGTATAGGTATGACAAACAGATATCCCACCACGCAGTACATAGTTTACACCCAGCACTAACGGACTTCATTTACCATATAAAATTGATTCGTTAGAGGACCTAGAAGAAATATTAAGAAACAGCGCGGCTCATATTGTACATAGACTTTACGGAGATAAAAAACAGTATAAGAATAACCCAACTCAAAATAATTACAAAAAGAAAAATTTCGAAAATAATTTTAAAAACAAAGAGTACCGACCAAACTTTAACAACCACCATGATTATCAAAATTACAACCGACCCCATCAGTATCACCGCGAGCAATATGCGTCGTACAATAATCCTCAACAATACCGACCGTATCAGCATGAACAAAGTCCAACCTTTAATTCTTATAACAATAACAATCAACATAACTTCCGGCCACAACAGCGAGCAATAGAATATCAAACACCAATTTATAACCAACAATGGGACCCCCAGTCACAGTATAAATTTTTTAATAAACCGCCCTCCAGAAATTTTAGGCAACAAAATTATCAGCAACCCCAAATAGACTCCAACACTGTTTCAATGAGAACCGTTTCTAATAGAGTACACGCGATAGAAGAGGAAAAGGATAAACAGATAAAATTATTACAAGAGCGTATAGAATCTTTAGAAAAAAGACAGGATCATTTTTTAGAATTAGGCCCGAGCACAAGCAGACCTCCGGACCGGATATAAATAATTTAAATTCTAAACAGACCATTGATAACCAGGATAAACAAATAGAAATTCATGACTTAAATTTAAATAACGACTTAGCAAATCTAATCGACGAAAAAAATGAAAAAAAAAAAACAATTAATCTGCGACGAACATATAAAATCGGAAATAAAAGAAAGTGTTAAAAACTTAATTCGCGAAGAACATATATAAACCGAAATAAAAGAAACTGTAGAAAATTCTGTAAACAATATTAAGAGTGTGGAAAAAGCGTATAATTTAAAACCGGAAATAAAAGAAAGTGTAGAAAATTCTGTAAACAAATTTAAGAATATGGAAGACGACGAAAATTTAAAATACCAAAAACTTGAAGAACTTAATAAAAATAAAGAAACAGTCCGAAATGAATATCGTAATTTAAATAAAACATTAAAAACCGTTAATAAGTCACGGGAAGGAAAAGAAAAAAATATAATTAGTAAAATCAAAGAAACGGAGATTTAAATTCAAATTTAGTGAAAGAAACAAACAATTTAAAAGCTTCGAAAAATAATTTGAAAATAACTGTTGAAAAATTAAATAATAAAGTAACAAAGGTTAATAAATTGAACCGAAAGACATTAAAAGAAATAATAGCTTCTATTTCCATAAAAAGTAGGCTGGATCACTGCGGCAATAAGTTAAAAAAATTTAAACCTCAACTAAATGTTGATTTAGGCGAGGAAGCAGTACAAAATTTGTTTAAAAAGGGAATGGTTAAAATCAGACCAAATAAATCAAAAAATAATTTTCCGCTTTGGATTGTACCAAAAAAGATGTATAAATATAGGAAAAAAAACTAAGTAAAAATATTTAAATCGGATAATTTGTTGATTCTGGTAACTTCGAATTCAACATCAATACCATTTTTACTAATATTCATAATCATACCAATTATTAGTTTTCAATTTTATGTTTTAGAAGCATAGGGATTTAAACAATAGAATTAAAACGATTGTTTTTCAATCTGATAACTCTCTTAACTATTATAATTTATATTCATACCAGTTTTTGTTAATACTTAAATTTATTAATATTATCATTAATTATTAATAATACGTTTTAAACTATTTCTGTAAAATTATAACTTACTTATTTTCATTTAGATTGCAAAATTTAGTTTTATGTTGCTTCTCATTACGATGTTTCGTTTATAATTAATATTAATAGGTACGTAATTTTGAAAATAGTAGTAAATTTCTAACAAATCAAAAATCATTATTTAATTTTAAAAATAACTTAATAATAATAATTAATTAATAATTTAATAATAATGATTTAGTTGATAATAATTATTTGTATGTTAATGTTAATTAGACTTTTAAAGAATGTATTTATATGATTATTACTCCGATAATAATGTTAACTTTCATATATGCGTTACTAAATACGTTTAGGATTAAACGGTTGTATTCGTTCTATTTTTAAGCTTCTATTATGCTTGCTGTTTAAACAATTACATCGTATCGACGAAACTAAAAGAATCTGTAAATTAAAATTATTATTTTACTTTATTATTCTAACAATTCAATTTAAACAAAACGAGGTATGATCATTTTATTTAATGTCCTGTTAATCACTAGAATCGAAATATTAAATATAAAGCTAAAGGGATAAATAATTTCACAGTTTTAAGTTTAAAGTTAAACTATGCATTTTAATCATCTTCGTGATTAAGTATTGTTATTTTTGGTTAAAAAGTTAATAAATTTACATTACGCCTCGATCTTGATTTCTTGCTTATTTTTGTTTTTAAGAAGTTGAATATAATTGTTATAAACATTTTTTATGCATTTATAAAATGAAGTTAGCATTACAGATATTTTATATGATTTTGAATGGTTTACACTTCAAAAATTTAAAATAGACTTATCAGAGTAATTTGGTTAATATTCATTCAAACCTTAGAAAAAATATATTTTATCAGTTTTATAGTCAGACAGAATTTAAATTAATGATAGATATTTTTAATTTTAATAATGCACTAACGAACTATATGACATACTTTCCCACACCTCTACAAATATCATTAGACCAAGGACGGAAATGAAAAATAATTTAGTAAAACAGTTTTGTGAAGAAAATAATATTATCTTACATTATACTTCAGCCAGCCACTCAAACTCTTTGGGATTATTGAACAGAGTCCACTCTACCCTAAACGAATTATTGAGAATAATAGGAAAAGAAAAAGATAAATGTTCTATGCAGCAGAAATTAAGATTAGCGGTAATAGCGTACAATAATACCTTAAATAATAAATTAAAATTAACGCCCAATGAAATTACTTTCGGAACCTCCAGATTAGAGTCAGACGAAAACACCGACCTGACGGAACAATACGTATTAAAATATCACAAGGACCAACAATTATTACATAAATTAATTAGATCCAAAATAAATGACGAAAAAGAAACAAGGACTGAAAAATTAAATAAAAATAGAGAAGACCCTTTGGATATTCAACGACAATTAGGAGATGTAGAATATTTAAAAAATACCCAAGCAAAAATAAAAAGTAGAGACAAATTTAAAAAAGTAAATGTACTAGTAAAAGATAAGAGACCGATTAAAACCCATATTGACAATATTAAAAGGCCCACTACTAGAAAAAAGAGAAAAAAAAGAAACAATTATTTCAGACGACGATAATGAATCCATTCGCGTAAATATTTCGGATGTCTCGGATAACTATGACTCAGATAATGATTCTGATTAAAAATATTTAATTTTATTTAAACAATATTAAAATGTCTTAAAAATCTTTTATTTTAAATATAATAAATATAATGGTATTAGGAGTAATGTTTATGTTATATTGAAAAGAATTATCTGTATTAAACTGACAATGCTGTAGTTTATTTTAATAAAGTCGGACTTTTGTATTTTGCTGTGAAATATTATATTCCATGTTAATAATGTAAAAGATCATTCAAAGCATTATTTTATTTCACGATAATATTCTGTTTGATTTATTTTGTAATTAATATTTTGAAGTCACTATCATAAAAATTAGGATACTATTATTTTGTCTTGAAATATTATTTTGATTGATCATTGAAAAAGTATGTATTTTATTTTGAAATTATTATTAATTGTAATTATTGTAATTATTGTAAAGGAGTGTTTGAATTATTATTTTGATTTAAAATATTATTATTTTAATTGAGTAATTTTGAAGCTAAAAGTATTATTTGCAATAGAGGAAACTGATTCAAAGACTCTTATTGTATTTTGTCCTTTGTTTAAATAATGTATTATTTAGTATTAAGAAATATCCTATTATCTTTTAGTTATAAGGAAAATTGTACTTTAGCGTGTAAGGAATTCTGTAACGTATAAACATTTTATAGTTTAAGCTTATTGTTAATATTAAGAAATGGACAAGGTCTAATCCTTTTGTTTATGACAATTGTATAAAATCCTATCCTAGCGTTAGACGTACAAGGTTTAATCTTTTTATTTTTCAAGTGTACAGATCCTGACTTAGTAAACAGGAAGTTCAAAGTATAATCCTTTTGTTTATAGGAAGTTGATAATTGTAACTTTTTGTTTTCAAATGTTCAAAAATTCTAATTTAGTAAACAAAGTCTAATCCTTCTATGCTTGTATAAACTTAGAATAAGGTCCAATCCCTTTTGTTTATAGAATGTTATCTATTGCAATGTTATGACTTAGTGTAAAAGGTATTGAGAAATGTATAAGGTCCAAACCTTTTATTTTTATTGTATAGAATCTTACCTATTAGATATTTGTTCCATCGGAGACCTCGGAACTTGGGGGGGGGAGAAGTTATAGAAACCCAATGGTATTAAGGAATAATAAATAAATGTACACTATCCCCTCTCCTAGATAATTGTATAAAAGGGGCACCCCCACCTTCGTCCGGTGACACTCTGCCTCTACCCGTTATGATGTCAGTTTGTTCCACGAAGTTTTGTAATAGGCTTTAAGTTTGTGCTTTTGCTTGATATAATGTATGTACTTCAATAAAATCCTCTTTTTAAAAACTCAGCCCCGTGAACCTTTTATTTAGCTATATATATATATATATATATATATATATATATATATATATATATATATATATATATATATACAAAACACCCATAATCGAAGTCCTGATTACAAGTAACATTTTTTACCAGAGTAGTTATTATTTCACAGGGCCCAGTATCGCCCCTACTAAAGATGTAACCATTTAAGGGGAACCAACACTGTTCAGAGGCACCCTCCCCTTATTCAATATAATTCTTGAAATTCAATTCAATATTATTGAATGAAGATAAAACTTCCCCGTTTATCGACGAAAATTCATTTTCCACTCCAATGAATCGCGAATCCTATTTCCTTTGCCAGAATTCCCGTTTTCCCTGATTTATTTTACATTATTCAAAAGATTTCTAAGTAAATATTAAGTTTAGTATAAGCGGAAAAGCTATGAATAAAATTTCACTTTTGAATTCGACATTTGATTTTGTTTACAAAGCAATTGCTCTCCGATTGCTGTATTTCGTTTCGCTTTATTTACAATATCAATTTTGCTTGATGTGATTGATATTTACTTTAACGGTATATTTGAAGTCATGATTGCTCGAAAATACTTCTCGGGTAAGAATTTTTATGGAACAGTTTATTTCAATTTAAAGTCTTGTAAACAAAATTCATTATTCAATCATTTAGTTGGTATTGAAACAATTATAGGAAACCTATACTGCACAAGCCTTCAATAATCATAACCTCGGATAATTGTAGGGAAATCAATTTTGGGAATAAATAATTTTATCTGTTTACTTGTAACAACTAAGACAGTTAAAAAAATAATAATAATAATAATTTAAGTTATTACAGGTGTATTATGTTATATGAATGTCGAATCATAAATCTTTCAAGAGTATTACGAGATGATATCTAATGTTCAATCTAATAGAATTTTAAGATATGTCAGCCAAATTAATAATTAAAAAAATAAAATTTCGTGGTACATATTATATTTTAATGTTAAGATTTAATTACTCTCCTTTCTCAAAAAACAGCAATTTTTCTTTGTAAGAGATATTAAAAGTGGTTAACGAAACAAGAGATAAGTGATAACTGGCAGAGAACTGAATTAGACCGGAACAAGGATACAGCCATTCACCTAAGGCGCGGCGATTAGAGTCCAACAGTTGGTCTTTTGGTTTCTTCATTTTATCTTTCTTTCTTACTTTCTTCTTCTTTTTTTTTTTTTTTCATTACTTTCTTTGGCTTTCCCAACAAGTCAGAAAACCAAACCTAATCTTGTTATTATAGTATTCTTAAGTCCAGTGGCTTGGAGGTTACATAAGTTACATTAAAATGACATTAAGTACGTGTTAAATGTAAATAATATTACATGATAATAATATATGATACAGTAAGATTCTTTTTTTGACATAGTGGATTTATCCCATTTTATATAATATAAACCCCAAAGATCGGTGTATGATATTTCATTTTTTAAATAGTGCATTCATTGTAACAAAAGAACAATAAACTTAGGAGTATTTGATTTGTCCAGTGACTTTAACGAAAGTAACGCGCTTGTCACTGGTGGAAGCACCTGCCGAAGGAGCGCTGGCCATCAGAGCAGAGACCACTGACCTCACATCCCGATCCGAGGACAATTATCCCTTATTTGGTTTCAACCTCTTTGCCCATTCATCACATATCAGCTCCGTAGAGCAACGTCCCGAAACGATTTTCCAGTTCAAAATGATTTATGAACTTTAACTAGAAGTTATTTAAATCACCGCAGTAGAACCTGGGAGTTACAGTTAGTAGTGCCTCGTTAGGAATACAGATATAATCGATGTTTGATAAATATAATGGGGTGTATAAAAAAAATGACCGTTTCTTAAACAAATAGTTGTATTATTATTTCTTTGATATAAAATACAATTAATACTCAAAGTATAGTCCATTGTTAACTACCGTCATTACCCATCTACTAGCCAATTGCTCGATGCCACGCTGATACCATTCCTTGAGATGGTTGTCAAAGAACTCTTGGACAGCATTTTCAACTTCCGCAAAACTATCACTCAAGAAGTGAGTAGTTCTTCACAAGTTATTTACATGCCATTGTATTCACTGTCAACACTTTTACTTGTTGTATATTATTTTGTACAGTTGTAAATTTCAATAAATGGAAAAAAAAAAAAAAATTATTATTTTTTTTTTTTTTGGTAAATATAAGAGAAGAAACCAAACATCGTAGGCTAAGATGTGATTCCTCGTAAGCACCATTTTAAAAAAGTTTTGAAACCATAAATTTTAGGAAAAAAAAAAAATAGCTGGTAGATGAAGTGATACATCGTCTTCACCAGTTCAACAAAAAGATATTGAAAATGCGTTTATAAGAGAATTAAATGCCAATTATTTCATTTTGTCAACAATTTTTTGCTGTTTCTGTAAAATTGGTATTTAGCACTGACGAGGTACCACATATTAGCCGTCAATACATTAGTATTCATCAAAGGAGGCAAAACTAATAATTTCATTTCACCTAAAAATAAAATTGTTGCCAGAGTGGAATTCGGACCATATAAGTTTGAACAGGTATCGGAATTTACTTATTTGGATTCACAGATAACTAGTGAAAACCGAGTGGGTGTTGAAATAAGGAAGAGGATATTAGCTGCAAACCGGTGCTACTACGGACTAGGCCATCACTTAAGAAGCCATTTAGTGACCCAACGCAGCAAAATAATTCTTTACAAGACCATCATTCGACCGGTTCTGACGTATGAATGAGACCTCCACAACTGCAAAGGTTGAAGAGCAAGATTTATCAACATTTGAACGGAAGATCCTGAGAAGAATTTTTGGACCAATTCTTGTGAGATACGAGTCGCGACGTCGAAAAAATAAAGATTTCTACGATAGATACAAAGAGCCCGATGTCGTGAAGTGTATAAAAAAAAAAGGTTGACCCATGTGAGCAGGTCATGTGGCAAGGATGACTAACGGCATGGTCCTCAAGAAACTTCTTACGGAAATCCTGCATGGTAGCCGAAGGATCGGAAGACCGAAGCTGCAATTGGCGGACTGCATGGACAGTGATACCAGGAGCCTCCTTGTGAGAAACTAAATGGTGTTATCGCAGGACAGAAGCACTTGGCGATTGGTGTTGGCGGAAACCATGAATCCCTAGTGGGCTGTAGCGCCGAACTAGATAGATAGACAATGGAAGCGGAAATTAAATCATAAATCCTAATTGTATTGATCCTTCTATACCATCATGCGAACCTCAAGTGAAAATACGTCAAATTCATATTCAACTCCACCACTTTAGATCATTCAGAAATAGCAGTAACCATTCACAATGTATATTCCAACAAACTTTATAGATTAGCCATATCATAACCAATACTCCTCCATCAGAAAACGATCCTTGTTCTTACGTAAATACAGAATTTGTTCTCCGCCTAGAATATTTATCTCACTATCTATTTTATAGATCCCATTATTAATATTTATCTAAATTAACGATTGTTTGCATGGAACTAAAACCCAAAATTCCACTATAACTTCCATCCTCTTAACTATCTCGAAAACACCCTGGGCAAGAACCTTGAAAAACACATTTTTAAAACACCCTGCTCTGTCTTTCACAAAATCACTCAATTGATCTCGTATCAAATCTCTTTAAAAATCTTCCATATTCCTTATTATATCGCAAATAAACATAGCCATGATGATCTTATTATTCCGAATGTCACTAATATGTGGCCGAAAAAGGTACTTTTTCTTTCAAAAAGTCATCATTACTAATTCCTTAACTAGCTTTCAGTTCGACTCCCGAAGACCCCCTAACAGCTCTGAAAAAGCCTAGGAACCATTTTATATAAAACTTTTATTGAAGAGTTACCAGAAAAAGTAATTGATATGTTATTATAATTATTATCATTCAATTTGTTTGATGTATTTTGTTTAACACATCTGTAAATTTCATCTAACAATTTAAAAAAATAAATATTAATATTAGAATTTGTCTAAGTTCAATATAAACCTAGGAATGTTTACTTTGTCAATGGACTACCTCCATTGTTTGGGAAACCTCAGAAGCCGTTAATCAAGAAAATAAATATTTGTAGAGCGAGAGAGGGACATATAAAGAAGTCTCTTATTACTGACCGTGCACATTTCTTCCGCAGCAAACTTCAATCAGATAATGTTGATCAATTTCAGGTAAAAACCTGAATCACATACTAATCAGGTAAAAACCTTACACATTGAAGAAATTATAGTTAACTGCTAGAACATCATCTAGGAAGTTAAAAACATTCCCTTAAAAGCTAAAAAAAAATAATAATAATAAATATTTTAAAAAAATTAACAATAAAAAAAATATTAATAAATAAATAATTAAACCGAAATTAAAAGAGAGCTTTAGGAAGGAAATTTGTCCCTCCATTCCAGTTGGTTGGCTTTGAAAGAGGATTCAAGGAAGAAAAAAGAGGGTTGGACAGAGTAAGAAGCATGTCCTAAAACATAATGTGACAACGCTTTGTGTACTTAACAGGGTTTTCCAAATTAAATCGTGATGCAAAGTCAGTCAGTCGGTCTGTACGCCCAGGGGACTGTATTTGTATAGTCATCAGTGTTTATAAAATTTACTAATTTTCATAAAAATTAGCTAAACATGTGGATTTAAGTGAAGTTTGAAAATCGACCTGAATGTGGTGAGCGCCATTTTGGAGGAGAGATTACAATGGTACATTGTTATATAGAGCTTGAAATTGATAATAAATTTTAATTTTTTTTCAATTAAATGGAAATATAAAAATTAGGATAAAAACGTGGCTCGACATGTGGATCCCAGTAATGTTTGAAAATCCGCCGACATATCACTTCTAAACCTAATCAGTGAAACGGTAACAGGTTAAACATTACAGTTACACCTGGATAAATCATTGAGACTATAATTATCACTAGAACAGGGACTGAAAAACTCCCATTGATTCCTATAATACAGTTCCCACAAATAATTCCTAATAATCTTCCATTTCAATCCGAATTATTAAAATATCCAGTTAAAGTTTCTTTTGTTTATTTCGTTTAACGTCACTTTATGCTGCTATGGCTAATTGGACGAAGCTATGGTGGGAGTTCTAAATTTTGCCTATCGAGGTATAATTAGGATAGGGATCTTTAACGAGTACCTGACATCGCACAGGCATGGGACCCCCATTTTACGTCCTTTCCGAAGGACGGCATAGCTAAGGATTTTTTACTCCCTTTAAAAGATTCTAAGGTCATCTGCCGGGCTGCGAACCCGCGATCTTGGGTTTAGTAGGTTGCTATGCTAACCACTACACCACAGGTGACCCCAAATTTCTTTAGTTATTACTAGAGACCGGATTTTTGTACAGTAAAAAATCAAAAAACGTGCAAAATCGTGCAGTAAAAAATTCAAAATATGCAAAATCGTGCAGTTAAAAACTCAAAACGTGAATTTAAAAAATTAATACATGCAGCAATCCATTTATTTACACAAATGTGCAAAACTTAACCAGCCTTGAATAAACTTAAGGACATTTCGGCAAACGTTTCGTTTTAGAGTTAATTCAATCTAAAATACTTTAAAATTTAGGAAAATAAGGAGATGAAAAAAATTGTTAATTAAAAGAAATATAAAATATCTTTATTAAAATTTCCTTTTACGTGGAAACAAAATATAATTAAATGTTTTTGAAAAATAAATTAGTTTTTAAAAGTTTCGTGAAAATGTACGACATTATTATTATATAATATACGACATTATGTACGACCAGTCTGGCTCTAGCCGTTGTTGTGTAAGCATCTCTGAGTGATTGTTGTTGTCGAACTATTACATTTATTCATACTTCTGTTTATATTTGTTTTACGTGAGTGAATTACTTTAAAATAATTAGTACATATCTGATATTTTATAATTATAACACTCTTACTGAGACTATTTACAGTTTACGTAAATAAACAGGCGCTTCCCGGACTTCAGTAAATATAAGGTAACGAGAACTAAATTATCTCTATAATCCCTCCAGAACGCCTGCGCTCCCCTCTCTTTCACTTGTCAGTCACTCTCCCGATATCTCACAATGCCACAGTGTGCGTCTTGTAACATGAACATCCCACGGGATGATAAAACCACCACAATTTGCACTAAATGCCAACTGATTTACCACAATAAGTGCTGTGGTATTTCAGAAGAAGAAATGCAGCATAAAAAGAAAAAATTGGCTCTGTGCGTCGTGCCTTAACACAGATAAAACTGTAAAGGGGCGAAATATGGAAGAAAATATTACGGCGATTTTATCTGAGATTGGGAAAATGACAGAGGACATAAAACAAATTAAAAACACCGTAGATAAGCAGGCCGACATACCTTTTGAAACCTCTGAGAGGCTTAAATCGATGGAGGATCGAACTAAAAAATATGAGGAGCTTATAGAAAAAATTCTACTCGATAATAAAAATTTAAAGTCCAAAGTTCAAACCCTCGAGGCCAAAATCAACCAGATTGAGCAGAATCAGCTGGTAAATTCTTTAGAAATTAGAGGAATTCCTCTGAAATCTGGGGAAACGACAGACGGAATTGTTTGCTCGGTCGGGGCGGCACTGGGCATAAAACTAAGTGTCGAGGATCTGGATATGGTTGAGAGGAGGAGGCAGAGAAGGGAAGATGCACGCCCCCCGCCGATCGTCGTGCGCTTTGTACGACACTCGATCCGAGACGAGTTAATCCGTCTTCGGAAAGTGAAAAGGGACTTTACCACCAGACACCTCGGATGGGACAGTGACGATAAAATCTATATCGGGGAAGAGATGACTCCGGCCAGCAGGCAGCTTTACTGGCTAGCTAGGCAGGTGAGGGCTGCAGGCAAGGTGAAGTACGTCTGGTTCGCCCGAGGAAGGGTCAGGTACCGCCGTGATGATGGTCAGCCTGTCGTGATTGTTAACAAACCGGAGGATTTGGAAATTTTTAAATGAGAGAAAGGAAACAGTTTCCTGCTCTTATTTTCATTCATTACTTATTTTCATTTATTTAGTTTTCTTTACTTCTTTATGTTTGTATTTCACTTTTATATTTCATTTTTATCTTTCTATATATCACAGAATTTCAAGAGCTGTCCAAAAACATTATCTTCTCTGTCTTTATACATTATATTTCATTTTAAAATTTGTAAGTCCGTCTTCAATAACTTATATATATTTTTAATTATTGTTTGTTCATTTTCTATAAAACAAAAGGAATTTACTCTTTTTCGATTTCCTACGATTTTCTTTTTTATACCATTTTTCATTTGTATTTGTATTTTACATATTTTGAATTTATATTTATATTTGTTCTTTATTTGTCTTTATCTATCTATTGTTTCGCTATCTATCAAATTTAGTAATCAAATTGTACCTTTTTCCTTAATTAGCGTCCTAAGTCAGTATCACAAACCCTTCTACAAAAACTATTTCTGCTTTCTCTTCCTATGAATAACATCCTTTTAACCTGTCATGTTAACTCTCAATCTCTCCTAGCACATTATGATGAATTCCTTTTCCACTTTCTACACAATTTCTACCATATTATTGCCATCTCGGAAACCTGGCTCAAACCGAGTGTTCCCTCTTCCTCTGTAAATGTTCCTAATTATACTCTCGTCCGTCATGACCGTGTGGACCGAAATGGGGGAGGCGTTGGTCTATACGTTCATGATAGCATGAGAGTTAAAATCCTTCAAAAATCCCCCTCTTCCGAAACTCCTCATATAGAATACATATTCACCGAAATCACCTTTGAATCTTCCTCTCTTCTTTACGCTGTAGCCTACCGCCCTCCTCAAGTCAAATATGATCCTACCTTTGAAACGTCCCTTCTCACCCATATTCCCCAATATAATAACATTATAATAACAGGAGACCTTAATACTAATCTCCTTACCAATTCCTCTGATAAAACATACCTAATTGACCTAATTTATTCCCTTGATCTATTTATTGTACCATTCCAACCAACCCATCATACCCAGTTTTCTGACACTCTCCTAGACTTATTTATTATAGATTCTCCTAAAAAACTACTTACATACTCCCAACATCCCGTACCGTTTCTCTCCTCCCATGACCTCATTCAAATATCGTTCAATATCCTCACTCCCATCCCCATCCCTAAGCAGATCTCCTGGCGTAATCTCGAATCATTATCTCCGGAAAGTATAAATCCTCTTCTTGATAACCTCTCACATTCTATTGAACCTATCTTCTCTTCCTATTCCGTTGATGAGATGGTGGAATGCCTCTCATCAAATCTCCTTTCACTCCTCAATCACTTAGCTCCTCTTAAAACATCCATATTCCGGCGTCCCCCAGCTCCTTGGATTACCCCAGCAATTAAAGAAATTATGAAAAGAAGAGATGCTGCCAGAAGACGTTTCAGGCGCACTCGGATACCTGAGGATTATTCTATGTTCAAGCACCTTCGAAATCTCGCTCAATCTACTCTCCGCCGTGCCAAGGCTCAATATTTTCATAATATCCTATCCCTGGCCCCGGATCCAAAGTCCAAGTGGAGAATCCTTAGAAAATTCTCTATTACCAGCTCCTCTTCTTGTTCCAATTTCCCAGTCACTCCCGACGACCTAAATTATTTCTTTTCAAATCCTTTTCCTGATAAACTTCAAACCATTTCTTTACCAATGTCACACATTACTCCTCAAGCTGCATTTAATCCCGACAACTTCTATTTCCCTCACATTCTTCCCAATGACCTTATCACTTCCATTCTCAAATCCCGAACTAATGACTGCGGTGCCGATCAAATCCCGATAAAAATAATCAAACTCTGTCTTCCAGCTATTCTTCCGGCCCTTCTTCACATATATAATTTTTCCTTACAAAACTCCATTTTTCCTATAGCCTGGAGAAAGGCCTTAGTCCGCCCGTTAAATAAAATCCCTTCTCCATCCAACGCATCAGACTTTAGGCCTATTTCCATCCTCTCAAATTTATCAAAGCCACTCGAAAGATTGGTCAATGCCCAAATTACCTCCTTCCTAGAGCATAATAACCTCCTTAATCCGTTCCAATCAGGTTTCCGTTCCGGTTATTCCACTCAGTCAGCTTTGTTGAAAATCACACAGGACCTTTATTACTCCATGGATCAACAACAAATTACGATCCTTGTCATGTTTGATTTCTCAAAAGCTTTCGATTGTGTTGACCATTCAATTCTCCTATCTAAACTTCAAAATTTCTCCCTATCTAATAGTGCCCTAAATTGGTTCCACTCCTTCTTATCACATCGTTCCCAGTCAGTCATCATACCCAACAGTCCTCCTTCATCTTCCCTACCTTTAACCCAAGGTGTTCCACAAGGATCCTCCCTGTCACCAACCCTATTTTCTATCTATATCAATGACTTACCCAGCTTTATCCACAATTCCAATTATCACCTATATGCAGACGACCTTCAAATCTACCTATCTTTCCATCCTTCAGATATGCTCGAGGCATCTCGTAAACTTCAGGAAGACATTGATAACATCAACCGTTGGGCAGTGAAGAATAAGTTATATCTGAATCCAAAGAAAACTAAGGCTATCCTCATCGGTTCAAAACCCATCCTCCATACCCTTCCTTACTACCCATTGCTTTACCTTAATAACCTTCCTATTCAGTTCCAAAACTCCATTAAAAATTTAGGAGTTACCTTTGATCATCACCTTTCCTGGAATAACCATATCGCCCAAATTTCCAAAAAATCCATCATACTCCTTAAACAACTGTATAGATCCCGAGATTTCTTTTCCCAGAGTACCCGTCAACTTTTAGTGTCCTCTCTTGTTTTCCCTTGCTTTGATTACTGTTGTTTGGTTTATGGGGCACTGTCTGGGGATCTCGAGATGAGGCTGAGGAGACTGATGAACTGTTTCATTAGGTTTATCTTCGGGATCCCTAGGCGGTCACACGTTACTTGCCGATACTCTGAGCTTGGGTGGCTATTTCCTAAATTTCGACGGCAATACTTTCTGGGTACCTTCATATACCAATGCCTAAAAACCAAAAACCCTTCCTATATCCTTGATTTATTAACTCTGCGTTCTTCCATCCACCACCTAAACACTAGATCCCAACCTTTTAACCTATATATACCCTCACATAAAACCGCTTCCTTTGACAAATCCTTCATCATTCGTGCTACCTCCTTCTGGAATTCCTTACCCACTTCTATTCGTAAAGCAGCTTCCATAACCTCCTTTAAAAATAACCTATTCCAGTACCTTTTAGACAATCAATCTTCCGCAAAGATGTCAATAATCAAATGAATACTTGATTATATGTATATGTGTATATATGTGTGTATGTGTGTGTATATGTATATATATATATATATATATATATATATATATATATATATATATATATATATATATATATGTATGTGTATGTATATGTATGTGTGCTGAATATATATATATGCATACGATTGTATTTTATGTTATAATTATTATTTCATATATTAATTTATTTTTATTTTTTATTCAATTTAATTTTTTTTTTTTTCCTGTAAAAAATGTATGCTTTAATTACTGGAACATCTAATTGGTAAATAATTGGCCAGACAATTGTACTCTTAATTGTGCATTATTTTTATTCTTAGGGGACAATAAGTCCCAGAATAAAGTTTATTTTTCATTCATTTCATTTCATTCATTATAAATTTCAAAATATTTCTCAGTAAAATTATGCCGCCTGTCACTTAATAAAATGTTCTTAAGCAAAGAAAAGGAACGTTCTACATCTATGGACGTAATAGGACAATTTTTGTAGCATGCGATTGTGGATGGATCCAGATTATCAGCTTCTATTTCCTTTCCGTTGATACAATAATTTAATTTTTTTAACGAATGTAGCCGTAGTTTTTCTCAAGGATTTGCTCGAATTTCGAAAATAAACATCTTCTCTTTTCATTTTCAATTCGTTTTAAGCTTTCTTCGAGGGTTTCAAACAAATATCAGCTCTGGATATTCATTTGTCCATTGTTTCAATTTTGTAGAAACACTAACGGACGTTTTAGGCATTTTCAAAGTTGATAGTTTAAAATCTTGTCCTTTAAACTTTTAAGTTTAAACAACTAGCCCTTTGTGCTAAATCAGAAGTGGGGAACGAAATGGGAAGCGGAGAGTTAACTTTTCGGAGGAAACGTCTTAGTTCTAGGAAGTACGTCGATCCTCAATGTTTGCCTAAATCCTCAAATTCAATTCAATACGATCATTCAATTTCAAACTAATTAACCTATTTAATATAAATAATTATTATAAATGTTGCCTAATAATCCTAGGGAAACTTTTCAAGAACTAAATGTTTAAGTGAATAAAATTAGGTGGATCTGGTTCAATTGAGCAAGTTCGTGCAGTAAAACCCGAATTCGTGCAATTATTCTCAAAAAGTCAAATTTGTGCAATTTCGTGCAAGATAAAATTTAAGAATAAGAATCCTTAGGTCATGAATGAGATAACTACTTGGGTTAGAGAACGCTAAACCATAGAAAACTAAATGTGCAATAACACAGACGTCCGATCTCTAATTATTACAATATGAAAATCGCTAGACTTACGAAAACGTTGTAGTGGATCTTCGGATTCACAGTTAATGCGTGGTTAATAGTAAGTAGGGTTTTCCAAAACTGGAAACCTTAACACACAAATCATCCTCCTAGCATCGAGAGATAAAACTCGATATGTAGCTTATTCTGACGTCTTATGAATTTATTTTTTTCTTTTTGCATGTTTTCTACAATACAAGATTTCATTGATAAATAAATGAAACTTCAATTATTAGTTATTATGAAAGTTCAATTAGAAAAGTTCTTTACTTATGAGAGCGGGCGAAGCCACGGCGGGGGATTGTAGTAATTAAATAATAGTAATAAGAATCCCAGTGAACTTGGGGAATAGATTGAACTTAAATATAGAATAGAATAGAATAGAAAAAAAAAATTATTCTGAGACAAAGTCCCTTAAGAATAATAGTTACATGACAGAACATAAGTTATATCTGGCCTAGAGATGATAAATTAGATAATAAAATAACATAATTAAAAGTAAATACAATTTTACAATAAAAAATCTATACGCATATATAAACACATACACACTACATACATACATAAACTATATTTACAATCAGTAAAAGAAAAAAATATTATATTGATAAAACAATATATTTCTGATGTTGAATCTAGTAAAGGATGAAGAAAAAAAAATGATGAAAAAAGAATAAAAATGAAAATTATTTTAATGATAGAGAAAACATTATGATATGAAGATTGTTAAAACAGGCTAAAGTTTTATATCTGATATGCTTGGGTGAAATTCATTAAAGCATCTATATAATTAGATAGCATCCGACTGGAGGAAGGAAAGGTGGTCGAAGAGGAGTGTTTTTAAAATTCGGAGGGAGGATGCATTACGAATAAAAGGAGGAAGAGAATTCCAAAGAACAGCGGAGCGGGCAAGAAAGGAACGTTGGAAAGCAATAGTTCTGTAGGATGGGGTGTACAGATCGGAGAGACGGGAACTTGTATGCAATGATTGAACTGAGGACTTGAAATGTAGGATATTATGAATAAACGGAGGGATATGTGTGTTCATAACTTGGAAGAGGAATGTACCAAGGAAGTAATCTCTAAGGAAGGAAACGGAAAGCCAATTTAACTCGGTGTAAAGATGGGACACATGAGAGCGTCTCGAGGTTCCAAAAACAAATCTTATGAAGCAGTTCATGATACGCTTTAATCTATGTTCAAGAACCATCGAGAGTCCACCATAAATCACACATCCATAGTCAAATTGGGGGAATATGAGGGAGAATACTAAGAGTTTACTTGTGGATGGAGGAAGTAGGTATCGGGAACGGTGGAATAATTTTAGGATGCCAATCGATCGTCGGGAGATTTGAGCAATGAGGGATTTCCAGGAAAGGGTTTGATCGATTGTTAAGCCTAGCTTTTTAACAGAGGAGAGGTAAGCTATAGGGTGACTATTTAGGAATAAAATAGGGAAGTTGGTATTACTTGGTATATTAAATTATGGTATTAAGTTCGTATACTAAATGATGGTGCATTAATTTGTATTGTTCCATTTCATGGCCTGCTAAATCTCACATATAATGGTCAAACTACCCATTTGGGAAAGGTCAGCTTAATTTCACTGAGCCAATATTTGCCCCAACTTCACACCTTTTATGGTCTCAAAGGGGAGCGGACGAGATAATACTACTATCTTAGTATTATTTCACCTCACTCCCTCCTTCCAGCTCTGGGGTTTATGGAATAATAACTATACAGAAAACGTGCAAGAAAATGGAGTTAGTGACAACTTAGCAAGGTTGATTATATATTCGTCTCGCTCTATACGAAGTTCGTAATAATAGCTAATACGTTTTCAAAGAAGGAAAGATTAGTTTCAATATGTTCTCTTCTCTATAGATAAGGATATCTATAATATTATAAAAAAGGACAAGCCATTTTTCGTTAGCAGAGCCAATCTGAACCAAATTTTAACCGCACCACCTCAATAGTTCTAGGCAGGTTTAGCAATAAAATAATATAGTGTTTTTCATTTAATTTGTTATTAAAAATGCGATAATATGTGGATAACAGTGAAGTTTGAAAGTTAACCTACAGGTGGCGAGCGCCGTTCTACATGAGAGGTTACACTGGTATGGTGTTATATAGAGCTTGAAATTGATAGTGAAATTTACTTATATTCAATCTATTAGAAAATATTTAAATATGTGGTGTGACATCTGGATACCAGTCAAATTTGAAAAGTCAGCAATTATAAAGTTTACAGTAATAAAAATTTAAATGTACTATGTTAAGAGGTAGAATCGAGGTTTGTCACACTGTCATATACTTTTATGGTTAGAAATTAAAATCCAAGCAAATAAAATCAATGAAATTATTTTACCGAATAAAAACTATTACAAAATCAAAATGATGATCCTATGCTTTAGATATTGTTTGATTTGGCCTTTAGTTCTAAGCACTGCATGTGCATTAAATGCAGTCTATTAATGCATCCCCAAATATTTCTTAATAATCTTTGTTTATCTGGATAACTAATTCTAATTCGTAATTAAATAACGAAAAAATTAAAATTTTAACATTTTTTCCCAGTTCTTATATCAAAAACTTTTCACTATTGAAAGATGAAGTTTTTATGTAAAATTAAAGTAGACAAAATTACATGCAAATTAAACACCTCCCTTAGTCTTAAATACAAATTAAAAAAAAATCACCCTTTCTTAATAAAAAGTCTTTTTTTTTTGTTATTTAAACTCGAAATTTCACATACTCTTTAGATCGACAATAAGGTTTAAATGCCTCATCCAGCGAACCAATAAGGTGGCATGAAAAAATAAAAATAAAATATTGTGAGAAAATTTATCCGTTTAATAAAAATTCATTTACGATGCCATTTTTTTTTTTTTTTTCAAAACGAAGTCGGCTCCTATCAGTAATTTTTCGCGTAGATTTCGATGAGGCACCTATAAATTACTTGAGGTACGCATGATGATATAGAAGGATCAATACAATTAGGATTGATGAATTAAATGCCACTTCTATTGAGATTATTTTATTTGAAAACTAGTTTCGAATGCTAAACATTCATCTTCAGTTCTAAAACATACAAGTTTTTTAAAAAAGATAAGACAAGAAATCAAGCATAGGCACTCACCTTCGAGGTAACTAAAACACTGAATTTGTGAGAAGTAAAAGGGGGAGGCAGGTAGGTTAAGTTTTAGATTTACAATGGGGTTTCCCTTATGACTCATTGGGTTTTTCCGTTCCTATGGGAAACAAATTTAAAATCGGTTTTAAACGATTTTATTATTTCTAATGATTCAAAAGTATTTAATTTTAGGCTATTTTCTACTTGATGTAATATTTTTACTCCCGAGTCTTTATTAAATTTGTGGTTATTTTCATTTAGATGGATAGCGAAATTGGAATTTTGGGTCTTATTAGTGTATGCTCTTATATGTTCATTTACTCTTTGATTTACCGATCGTCCGGTTTTTCCTTGATTTCTTGTCTTATCTTTTTTAAAAAACTTTAGTATATATAATCTATGTAACATAGTACTGATGTGTTGAAAAAATTTTGTATGTTTTAGAACTGAAAATGAATGTTTAGCATTCGAAACTAGTTTTCAAATAAAATAATCTCAATATAAGTGGCACTTAATTAATCAATCCTAACCTATAAATTAGTTAGACCATTGTGTTTACAGACATTAACTAACAGGGCTAGTTAATAAGACACGGTTATTTATTTTTTTCGTTATTCTAAGTTTGTTAGAAAAACTTCATTTCTCTACTAGTTTTCTAACACTGCTGAAAAAAGGTTTATGAAAAAAATTTGGAGCGTTATTTAGCACATAAATTAGATTTATTATTCTAGCAATTACTAGCATAGATCCTCTAAGATTGGTACCCACCTACATTAAAAAGTTAAAATTTTTAAATATTTTCTATCCTAATTAGCGGCAATTTCCTTATAGAATATTAGATTCTAATAAAAAATACTATATCACATCTAACATCGGGGTTCATGAAATTAGAGTTCTTGGCAACTATGGTTTTTGGTTTTTGACTTTACTACTTTTATTAAAAATATATCAAAAGTGTTTCTTCAATATCTACTTCTCTCTTATTATGGTTTTTTACCGAGAATTTTGGTCGGAATATGCATAAATCAAATGACGTTAATTTTAGTGTTAACCTTGTTTAAAGTTTAACGAGCTGTTTTCTATTAAGGTAGCAAGCAAGTTCCCCTTCAAAACTGAAGTATGTTCTTTTTTAAATAACTTTAGGAAATATTTAAGTATGAATTAAAAAAGACACGGAGAGGAACAATATTCATAAAATGAATAATTAATCATAAGGTCAATGATTCATTATTTGACTTTCAATGCTAATTGCTTCAAAATTTACAAAGAGAAAATATGGTCGTTTATCAGTATCACTTAAGGCATTTAATGTAGCCATAGACCTAAAACATCCAGATCATTGAAAATGAGCTACCTTGAGCAGCAAAGTTTTCTTGGAATTCATTAGGACATCCACTTCCCTGAATACAGGCACTTGTAAAATATAGGTTGGCGAGCTCTGAGAGCGAAGGACGCAAGTCAATGCACATAATCAAAGGATAGCCTGTTTTTATACACTTGAAAGAAGTGTCAAAAAAAGTCAAAATTTTGGCTTAGTTAATTTATAAAATTATCTCGGTTCATACTCCACCAAGTTCAAAATAATAGAAAACAATGATAAAATAAAGATGTTTAATGAAAATTTAACAAAAATAAATTCTCTGTTTTTCACCATATTTACTCTGAAGGCTTCCCATTATTTAATGATCAATAAAATCTCTAAAACTGAAGCTCTGTTAGCCTTAAACAGTTGTAAACGCATATTAGCCGCTAATTTAACAGAAGAAAGAACTATAAAAAATGTATTTTAAACAGTTTTAGCTCATTTGACCCACTGTGCGACGACCGGAATTCCAAACCGTGAACAATAGTAAAATAGCGCCACCATTGAAGTGACACCGTTAGAACAAAGTCCCCTTCTGAACTGAAATCTCAACGCTGGGATTGCACTCGGCTTATGGGAAACCCAATTAATAGCGACATTTTTTTTTTTTTTTTTAATTTTCAACCACATCTTTAATACCCAATTAGCCATCACACCAAATCATAGCCATGATACCGTCAAATTAACTTGGTATATTCTTAGCAGGCTATCCTCGGTTCACGGTTGAGATACGGCAAGAGAGTAGCGTGCAGGCGGGAACAGAGTCATGAAGTTCATTAGCGTGAGATAACCGTTTCAAGGAATAAATGTTGAAGGAATTTGTTGCATGTGTCGAAAATAATTATATCAATTATAAACGAAAAAAAACTAATTATAAATTTAATTTAAAACATTGAATGATGAATAATTAAAACTTTATTAAATTTAATTTATTAATAATAATGTTCTAATGTGGGTTTTTCAATTAATCGAATTATATCCATTTTAAAGTATGTCAATATAGGCGAAAAATTCGGCACATTGGATTCTTCATTTTCTGGACTATTATTTACATTCTTCTTTAGGTGTTTACTTCACTATATTCTTTAACCAAAACATGTAAAACGTATTAAGATTGTTAAATATATTAATTAAATAAAAGCGATTTGTATTTGAGAATAATAAAATTCAAAATTTTAAATAAACATGATATATTATAGTTCTGCATTAGATGCATTCACATTCAGGTATATTGAAAATAGCTCGGCGGGAAAAATGGAAAAAATGTTTGGAAGACAGTACCGGAGGGTTTCTGAGGGAAGGACTATTGAACATCCAACACTCTCCTTATCTTTTGAGCCATCCGTGTAAAGGCAAACGTAATCAATGTAACGATTAAAGATCACATTTAAGAAACTTTGCCTGAGGGCCTCAAGAGGACTGTTCATTTTCTTGATCCGGTTGAAAGAAAAATCAAAAGATATTTTATTAGTTGTCCAAGGTGGTAATTTTATACTATTGTATAAAAGGACAAGCCTTTTTTCGTTAGTGATAATTAACCGCGAAAACTACTTAACCAATCTGTACCAAATTTTATTCACATCATCTTTATAGTTTCAGGAATGTTTAGCATTAATAAAATTTACTGATATTCAATTAATTTTTTATTTAAAAAACTATAATATATGTGAATAACAGTAAAGTTTGAAAATTGGCAGATAAGTCACATATCCCTTAACAATTTATTTAAAATCATACCTAACCTATACCCCATCGAATACAAGACGTTATGAACATGGCTGATATAAACCTTATTTATTAAAAACTTGATGAATTTCATATTTCGTGTGGTATTTTTTTTTTTTAATATTCCAGGCTTTAATATGATTAATATTTCTTATAATTCTAAATCGTTTCATGTGCCCCGGTTAACTCTTTATAGGATAGTGGGTGATATTGGTCCCACATGTAAAGGGGCATATAAAAATCCCACGCAATATCATAGTTTGTTTTTACATGACTCCTAGACACAGGGAAAAATAAAAAATTGCTATTTTTACCAAAGAGTAAAGTGCTCTTTCTGTTTTAAGTGTAAGCTGCGTAAGTCCCATAGCCGTACTAAGGACTATCACGCGGATTTAGTTTTAACCTGTGGACCGTATTCATTTTTTCCCTGAAAATTGTCCGAGTATTGTCAAATCTAATATGTGATTAAAATTTTTAAAAAAATAACGAAGTGTCAAATCTTTCTTTGCACTGTGTCCTTTTTCAAAAATTAAAAACATATTCATAGTCATATGCAATTAGGAACATTTCTGCTATATCGTAATATAGCTTCATTACATTTTAAAATATTTCCTACAGTTTGTCTTTGTTGAAATGTTAAATTGCATTTTACATATTTTTATTGATCAATAACTCCCTCTTTTTTATAATTAATTACAAAAAGGTTCAGGTCTTCTCCTGCTTTTATTATTTATTGACAAAATTACCACTGACAATATCACCTTGTAAGTGGGACAGATACACACTTCCCGTAAAAAGTATTGAAACACCTATAATTGTTGAGATTTTATTGGTTTTGACCTTAATCCATACTTCATTTATATTTCTTTAACATTATTTATTCAATGAGAGACATTAGGGATTAGATACATCGTTGTTAATCATTGTTTAATAACAAACGAAGGAATTTTAGTTTATTTTTTCAAATTTCCTTTCAGTCCATTTTCATCATTCGTTTCGTTATTTTCTTCAAAATCTTTTTACAAGTATGCCAAGACTAGTAGAAGCAGTCATCAAGCTAGAGAGGACAATACGTTTTATTAAATATAAATCAAAATTTTAAATTGTAATCTATAAGTCAAAATTGTAAAAAAGGAAAATTTTAGTAATTTTAAAAAGTAATTTTTCTACCTATTTTGTTTATTGAATGAAATATTGTAATTTATTTTAATAAGACTTGTTTATTACCAGTTAAAAAATGTTTATTGTAGACATCAGAATCTCTCTTTATTATGAAAAAAAAAAAACAGACATATTTCTAAGTGTTGCAATACTTTTGATGAGGAGTTTATTTCAGATTGAGTATAAGAAGTTATCACTCTGCGCACAATGGGACAAATAGATCCCACCTCATATCTGCTATCATAAATGTTTTATAAAAAAAATAAATATTTTTCATGCCCAAAATAAGTTCCTAGAAATGGTTCATTAAAAATATTTTTTTTAAATTAGTGCTATCCTATAAAAATATAAAGTATAAAGGGACCTAAGAACTTTAAAGAATGAAATTTTTAGCCGAGAAAATAAAAAAATAACAATCGGGTATTTTTTGTTTCCTATGAGTGTAAATTAATAAGATGGTTTTTGAATGAAAAATAATCTTTATTCTGGGACACCTTGTCCCCTAAGAATAACACAAAAGAACAATAAAAAAGTATTATTTTCTGGCTGGGTACATATCAGGCAGAAACTTATATAGAATGTAAATTATATACTACAAGTCATTGGGTTTACATAAGAAAAACAAAATAAGTAAATAACAAAATTAAAACAAAATGAAATAAAAAGAAAAAGAAAATAAAAAGAAATATTCTAACACAAAATATTATTACATAATTTCGGAAGATTGATAATTGAGGAGGTAGATGAATAAATTATGTTTAAAGAAATTGAGAGAAGGAGCATTGCGGATCGAAATGGGTATGGAATTACAGAATAAAGCTGCACGATTAATAAAGGATTTTTCAAAGGAAGCAGTTCGATGAGAAGGGATATACAAATCTATAGGCTGAGATCTGGTGTTCAAAAGATGAATGGAAGAACGAAGGGCAAGGATGTCGTAAATGTACGAAGGTTTTTTGGATTTTAAGCATTGGAATAGAAAGGAACCAAGGAAGTATTGTCGCCGAGAACATGGATAAAGCCACCTCAACTCGGAATACCAGCAAGTGATGTGAGAACGCCTGGGATCCCAAAAATGAATCTTATAAAGGTGTTCATTAATCTTTTCACCTTCATTTCAAGCTCGCCAGACAGTCCTCCGTATACTAAGCATCCATAATCGAGGTGGGGAAGGATGAGGGAAGATACTAACAATTGACGGGTATTGCGAGGGAAAAATTCACGGAATCTTAGGAGCTGTTTGAGGGTGGAGATGGTTTTTCGGGTAATGTGGTAAATATGGTTATTCCAATACAGATGTTGATCGAATACAACTCCGAGGTTTTTGACAGAGTTTGTGAACTGAATACACAAGTTATTACACAAGTTAAATCCCCTTCTTACTTTGGTCAGCCACCAGCACACATTGGATATCATAGATGCGGAGTAATCAATTGAACTCGCTACGCCTAATATCTTAATTAATAATTTATTTTATATTAGTACGGATAGTACCTAACCATGCGGTAATCATTCATAGCTCTAATTATTTATTTATATCAGATCAACGTATGCATCAAACTGCTAAATAAATAAGGGTCCGTTCATTTTCGTCGTTCTGCTCACATTGTAAACCAGCTTGAAGATTTAACGGGCAACGGTTAGCTAAAAATAAATGTGCTGATTTTCAGTTTTATTAAAAAAAATTTTTTTTTTTTTTTAATCTTCACTTAAAATCTCACCCACTCATTTTACTAACGTCTGCTTTTAAAAGGAAATTAATGAAAAGACACAACTAATACTTAGGATGAACGCCAAGGATCGCTACCCACATACTTCCTCGTTTCTGATACGTATTTGTTATCTTATTCAACAACTTTCTATAGTTAATCATTTTTAACCTTAATTTTAATAATCAGATTGCTATTATCTAAACTATATCAAAGAAATACTGTAGATGATAAACTAAAAACTTAATAAAACCTTATACAGACCAAATTACGTTTTTTTTTACTTCTTACCCTATATACTTGTGACACTGTGCGATGAGTCGAAACAGAATACCTTTTTCGAAATACGGTCATTACTAAACCCGAAGACTTTACTTGCTCATTTGAACCGTCGCGCTGCTTAACTAACGCAGTAGGGTAAAGGCACCTGTAGTAGACACTGAGCCAGTAGTAGACACTTGAAACTTCAAATAAAAAAAATAAGAGTTGAAACCATCAGAACGATTTGAATTTGACCCCATTTTAAACTTTAGCTTCTACTGTGCTGCCACTATAAAGAAGTAGCATATTATGCCAGCAGTGGAAACGTTAGGTCAGTTTGTAATTAACAGTGTCATAAAAGGCTCTTCCCTTAATCACTCTAGCTTAGAGTAGTTAGTTTGATTGTCATCAATTATTATTTTATTGTTTCAAAGTTTTATAACAAATTTTGTTTTTACAGACAGTGTGCACAATCATCTCAATTAATAACGCATTTTGTATGGTAAATTTTGTTGTAATGAGCCCAAAAACGACCTGTCTACTACTGGGACACTAATTCTCTCTCTTGTTCCAGTAGTAGACAAAGGTAGTAGACACCTTTGTCTACTACTAGAAAAATCCTGTAGTTTGTACTCATGATTGAATTTGATTCGTAGTTCAACTTTAAAAATGACGATTTTTTTAATTTTAGCCTGGTGGTTTTCAAACATGTGTACTACTGGAACAATAAATTCTTCTGTCTTCCTAATGCATATACCATGCGCAGTCTCTTCAGATGCTTACCCTCAATATTGTCTAAAGAAAGCAACAAGAAAACTTACGAGGAGGAATAGGAACCTATCAATATTTGGGGATTGACAAAAATAGCTTAGCTCATGTCATGGTTTAGGGAGTTTGTAATAGATTAAGAATAGTTTTTAATAAAAAAAACATATTTGAAAACAAATTTGATGAGAAATAAATTTAATAGATTTTGCATAAGTCAATAAGCGCAAAGTCAACTACTGGTGCGTTTCTATGTCCACTACTGGTACACAGGTGTCTACTATTGGTGAAAACATATTTTCGCAAAAACTGGCTTAAAACAACCTTATCAATAACAGAGTTATTTTAAGAAGAATTTATGTCCAATAAGAGTTCTATTGGGCATATAAAGGGAAAAAAAGAAACTTGAGGCGAATATATTTAAGTACCACTAAAATTACTGCAAGAGTCTCACAATAGTGTCTACTTCTGGTGCTTTTACCCTACTTCATTTTCGAAAACTTTAAAGTGATGTTCTTTTGTTAGCGGCCACATTTCGCATCCAAAGAGAACTGTTGGTAGTATAATAATATTATAATCGTATTTTTTAAATTTCTGTAGACTAAGCGCGAACTAAGTAGTTTTGCCACCCAAAAATAACAGGTATTACCGAGTTTTAATCTTGCATTTATTTCCTCATGAATTTCATTTTTCTTTGATATGGTAGACCCTATATATATAGCTGCTCTACGTATTCAAATTTAATCCCGGGAATATCTTTGCCACTGAAATCATCACCGTTTGCACGGCCATAAATTTCTTTTTATTGGTAGTACTTACTGGACCAATTTCTTTACAGGTTTGCATGAGCGTTAATTTAATATAAGTTAAATAATTCCTCGGTCCCATCCTTTATACCGTATATACAGCTGATACCCCATCTCATCCTAATACTATCCTCACAACTTATGCTGATGACACAAGCGTGTTATCAGTCAATGATGATCCATTTGCTGCATCCCAGACACTCCAGTCACATATCATTTCCCTTAAAGAATGGTGTCATAACTGAAGAGTTAAGATAAATCCCAGCAAATAACCTTTACCCTACGTCGAAAACCTACCTCATCTTGTCCTGATGTATCCTTTAATTTAAAGAATACCATCAAATAATGTAGAACAGATAAGATACTTTGGGTTTAATCTGGACAAGAGACTTACTTGGAACCCTCATACAAGATTGAAAAGAAAAGAAGCTGTTGCAGGTCGTTTTCGACTACTACAACACCTACTTGACAAACGTTCAAATCTCCCGATTCACTACAAAGAACTCATCTATATGACGATTATCAGACCTATTTGGATTTACGGAATAGAGTTATGGGGATCTACCAAACAATCGAATTCTTCCCGCATCCAATCACTCCAATCCAAAATCCTTCGAAAAATCGTAGATGCTCCTTACTTTGTCACAAATGAATTGATCCACAGTGACCTTAATATCCCATATGCTACTGATTTGGCACGAACCAAATACTTTTCCTTTCATAATAAACTCACTGCTCATCCAAATCCACTTATTGCACAACTTGCTTCCCATTCCATTCCTGGCAATCCTCCGAGGCGTCTGAAAAGAAGATGGCCTCGTGATCTTCTTTTGTAAATATTCATTAGAGTACTACCAATTGGTAGTTCCTCTACAAGTTTTATTCATGTCATTATATCTCGTATATACCGCATATTTACTAGATATGTTTTTTTTTTAAATACAGTTGTAAATTTCTATTAATAAAAGGATAAAAAAAAAAATAAATAAATAATACCGAAGCAAGGTTTTTTCTTTATAATCACGTTTTAAAATTTCAATTCATTTACACTAACTCTTACTGAAAGAAACAGGTATGTACAATCTGCTATACCATTGAAGTTTATAAAAAATTTTAATCTCCTAAAACTTCAAAAACAAGACGCCATCAATAAATTAAACAGATTCCAGAACAGAATGCTAATGACAATACGAAGACAGTCCCTTTGGCGTTCAGACCAGCTGACTGACTTTGCACCACGGTTTAATTTGGAAATCCCAGTTCAGTACATAAAACGTCACATCAAATTTAACGACATGCTTCCTACGCCGTCCAACCCTCTTTTTTTCCCTTGAATTCTTATTTAAAATTCAAGTCTTAAAACTCTTTTGATTTCTATTTAATTATTTACTTATTACTTTTTTTTTTTGTTTTATTATTTATCCCCCTTTATTTCCTTTTTCTTTTGTTACTCCCTAACACTCTACAGTGTAACATCGCCACTAAATGTCGCTCTTTAGTATTTGACACTATGCTTTACTCACTCTATTATTAACATTAAAACATCCAAAAGGATAATACTTCGTGAAATTATATTTAGATACATTATATTTTAATGATAAATGCATCTGTGTACTATTTCTTTTTTGTTAGATTCACTGAAGTAAAATTAAATTAAATACTTTTTGTTGTTAATTTTCTGGACACTTATTAGAGATCTAAAAATACCTAATACATAATGCACATAATACCAGATTTTAAGATAATTACAGAATGAAATGTTTAATTAAATCATTGTTGCAGAACAATAAGTCCCTAATTATCTGAATGGGATGCATTAAATTATTAGGGATGCTTTTAGGGGCAGGCAGTACAAAATTGAAATTACGGATTTTCAATAAGGAAAAGATTTTTAACGTGAAAAACTTTAAAAAACAAAAATCGAATAAAACATGAATCATTTATATGTAATCTTGAAGTATCAGTATATTAAGGGACAAGAATTTAAAAAGAAATTGAATATATTCAGTATGTTAATTATTTAGTTTTCCTCATTTGAATACATTGTTTGTTAAGAATTTTAAATACACAAAGATTTTTATCGCTGAATGCTATAATTTAGTGATATTTATGTACTTTAATGTCCTTAAAACAGTATTTCGATGATAATACATAAAAGTGGGTTTAGATTATAAGTCTTTCTGAGGTAGGATCCCTTCAGTTAGACTGCGACATTCTGATCTTACCTTGAAGTTAATAAGTCTTAGCGTCATTGAGACTTAAATCTCACCACTTTTCTAACTTGCATACGTTTACTATAATTTTGAGTTTTTACATGATTTTAAAATTATTTTCATAGGACTAAGAAGTATTATCGATTTATATTATGACTATGTAGATATTTTTTTTTTCGTTTATTTTATTTTTTTAACTTTAAAAAAAATACTAAATGTTTTAACTATATTACAGTATAGATGTACCATGTCTTTACGGGTTTACTCCTTTAAAACACAAATAAAAAATTAGGAAAACAATGATTTTTAAACATTTAAAAATTATTACAACTATAAAGTCTTATTTCTGGTAGATTCACAAATGTTACTAATAAAATAATATACAAAATAAAAGAACAACACTGGATAGATATTAAGGTAGCATAACTAGTAAAGAGAATTACAGTTTTCACTTTAAAATCTATATCGTATTTTTCGTTGGTTCATACACTTTTTTAATCATGTTACTAGAGAAGACTTTTAGATTGAATATAGTATATATACAGGGTGTCCCAGACATAGTGTAAAAAAAAAAAAAATGGGTAATACTGCATACTAAACGGGGTAGAATTGCGCAGAAACTAGTTTTGTATCTCAATCTGTTGAGGAGATAGAATTTTCTTTGTTTTTATTTTTAAAATCTTTATTTTTTCTGAAAAATGGCAGTTGCGCATTAAAAGTAAAGTAAATTAAAAGTTGCGCACCCCGTTTAGTATGCAATATTACCCTTTTTTTTTTTTACACTACGTCTGGGACACCCTGTATAATATATATATATATATATATATATATATATATATATATATATATATATATATATATATATATATATATATATATATATATATCCCTTGACTATTACTGATTAATGGTTTGATTAAATCTTTTACCTTTCCTATATTAGGGCTCGTCCCTAGTAGTGACACAAAAGCCACATCTTTAGATGTCTCATCTATCAGACTGATAAGAATTCTATCGCATTATGTATTTTGTGTGTAAAATTATTTTTTATTTCATATTGTAATTTTAAAATTATGAATCATCGGATTAGATTACAATCCTTCTACTCACTGTGGGCCACCACAACATTTAGATTATAAAACATGTTCTCGAGTATTTACTTTTTTTTTGTAAATCTATTTCTTATAGAGCTAGGGACTAAGGTCTAAGTCGGGATCGCAAGGTCCTTTCTACTTTGTCCCTGGTCTTCCATCCTCGCTCCAGACAGCTCCAGGCTCCTAGTCCCGCACTATCCTCCCCACTTTTCTCAAACTAAAAGGCCTATATATTTCTTTAGTCTATTTTAAATATGGATATTCTCCCTCAAACGAAGTTTTTAATTCCTTGAATTTTGAATGAATCCGGTTAGCACTTAAAAGGTCTCATACCCTAATTGGGTGCTTAATATAGAACAACTCTCCCCCTTAAAATCTATTCTAATTTTGTGATGAAATCTATTAATTTTTTTGTGAAGTGGATGTGTCAAGGCTACTTTCCATTCCTGTGGGATTTTTTTCTGTTTTTTCCAGATTTCTTCAAAGAGTAATTTTAGCTCATTTGCTATATTGGGCATGGACCACTTCAAAAGTTCAGCTGTAATTAATCTTCTCCACTAGCTTTTTTTAAGGTTTCAATTACTTCTTCAATTTCCTTTACTGAATTTTAATTTATGACTTGGTTCAGGACAGTTCAGAAGTTGATCAAAATATCTTACTAGTATCTCACACTATATAATAATTATTTATATTGTTTATTGTTTATTTATATTGTTAATTAATTTGGCATAAGCTAAATATATAGCAATGTTAAGAACCGTTTCTTTCAATTTATTATTTTCAAACAAAAATTCGGAAGATTTTTTTTATTTTGTTATATTAAAGTTATTATTTAATTTTACGATTTATATTTTTTTAAATGGTACTGCATAACTGCATGATTATTACCTCAATAAATCAAAGTTTTAAAATTATTTATTGAAAATTTAAAATGTATTACCGACTAATGTACTTCTAGCAAATTAAGAATAAATTGGCATGCAATAATCTTGCATAATGGTTTGATAATAAACAAACAGATTATTATAATTCATTTAAATATAAAGGAATTTTAAGCGATTAAAAATAAACCTTTTCCAGTATTTTTTCCATACTCAGCTATATTATGGCTTAAGTTAGCATTTTGGAAAACAAATTTATTTGGATGGCCAGAAGGATAGAGGATCGACATAGATATGGCACATCCTACCGTTTGATCCTGCTTTATATTGCAGCCGGCAGGGCAAGGTCCCATCCTTCGCCTGGGTTGAATCCCAAATATATACACTATCATGATGTAGTTGAACTGGTCAAAGTTCAATGTAGTTCAAAGTTTTATGTTATTTTAGGTAAATACTAATTGTATTTGGATAGATATAAATATATATATATATATATATATATATATATATATATATATATATATATATATATACAAATGAATGCGTGTATGTTTGTACTCGATAGATTCAAAAACCGTACATCCAATCGCCGTGAAAATTTGGGAAATTATTAGGTATAGCCCCGAAAACGTTTTTGAAACAAAAAAAATTAAATCAGAGTTGGGGTCTAGGTGAATGTAAATATCAAAATAAGATTTATTTTTTATAAATACTAATTTATTGCAGGTGTTTGTATAACATATGTTCTAAATTAGTCTATATCTGTACTATTATATAAAAGGACAAGCCATTTTTCGTTGGTTATGACGGTACAATGTTATATAGAGCTAGAAATTGATAATAAAATTGGCTTGATTCAAATAAATTGTTATAAAAAAAGCTATAAATATTTAGTGTGACGTGTGGAGTCTAGGGATATTTAATAATCGAACGATATGTGTGGTTAGCGGCATTCTACAACATAGTTTGCAATGGTAAAATTATTAAACCCCTCTGTACCAAATTTTAACTACAAAATCTTCATAGTTCTAGGAAGATGTTAAATAGTATAGTTTACTATAAAAATAATTTAAATTCACAGTGTTAAGCGGCAGAAGTTTGTCACTCTGTCATTAACTTTTATAGTTAGATAGAAATTAAAATCCAACCAAATGAAATCAATAAAATTATTTTTGCTGCACTAAATATTATTGCCTTATCAAAAAATCGATTATTTTTTTATATTGTGTTTAAAAAATGGACGACCTAACCATAGCTTCTGATGAATGTTTTAAGAAGACTAATATTTCAATGATTTCAAATTCATTTTAATGTTTCAGGTTTATTTAATAAATTGTGCCAGTGGTAGTGTGAAAGAGCAGTAATATTACTAACAAATACTAAAGCAGAGAATATTAACAACATTATTATTGAAAAAGTAAATTGTGACAGCAACGAATATCTCAATTGATAGGGTTGTTAGCACTGATAATGCAGTCCATTATCCGCCAGAATTTCTTCCTAAAACGTCTCTGTCCATCTAAATTACCAACTCATAGATTAGATTTAAGGATTGAATATCCAATAATGCTTTTGAGTAAAGCATTGCAATAATATCGGGTTACAGCTTTGAGTGAAAATATCTAGAAATATTGTGAGAAAATAATTCTCAACTGCATGATAAGATTTTTATTGTTAAAAAATAAAACTTCTGCTATTAGTTAAACCTATCTAAGTTCGTTACTTATAAGAGCGGGCGAAGCCGTGACTGGGGATGCTAGTTATTTATAATCTAATGGATAGTAGGTTTAAAACAAAAAAAATAAAATATTTATTTCATCGTGTTCCAATTATTTATTATACATATTACAGTTATGTATGTGCAATAGATTTTTTTTTCTTTATATCCTGAATAAAACTTTCATTAATTTTTGATAGTTAAATTAGTGTTCTGGTATATCACTATATAATGATTATCATAGGTTTCATCAAATATTCTTAGGCTAGGATTTTTGCATAAACCTTTGTTTTAGCCTTCTTAATAAGGGGTAGAAAGTCACTGACCTCAGTGAGTTAGCTTTCTTAGATATTCAAGATCAAAGGTCGCAAAAATCAGTTCTTTTCAAAAAGCTCGGTTTCCATATAATTCAATATAATTCCCCCACCGTAAACTGGGGAGTCTTGTTCCCCAGGGTCGGGTACTTTTAGTATGTTTACCTTCCAACTACCCCTAACGAAGCTGTGGAGTCAAAAATAGTCGCATATTTCATTCACTCTACATCCCTCATTTCGGCACGGTTACAGTAGTTGCACTTCTCCGCCAAAACAAGTTTGTCGGCACACTTTTAACTATAACTCCAAAAGTAATAGTTCGATCCAACATTTATTTTTTCGACCTGAAAGTTAGTTAAATTTACTATATGAAGCTACATATTAAGTATTGATCAACTTCCCTAAAGTACCTATGCCAGCATCCTAAAAACCGTTCACTGTTTTGAAGTCCAAATTGTTTTGGCACATTTTTCACTATAACTCCATAACTATTTTCCGATCTGAAATTTCATTTTTTCGACTAAAATTTTGTTAAATTTACTATCAAATTCTTTTGTATGAAATTTGGATTAAACCATGTAATGCACCCAAGCCAGCACACTAATTTTGTACCTTTTGGAAAATATGACGATTTTGACATTTTCAGTGGGCTTGCTTGGGTGTATTACGGGGTTTAATCAATATTTCATATAAGGGTTAGCATAATTAGATATTCAAGATATCTAATTATGCTAACACGCTGAGGTCAGTGACTTTTCATCCCTTATTTAGAAGGTCAGAACGAAGGTATATGCAAAAATTCAGCTTCATTGATTTCATTCCGAGATTTGCTGTATAAAACTTATACAGCTGTCTGTAGCTTCGATATATTTGGAATTTTAACATTAAATTTTAAATAGATATTTGTTAATTATAGTTTGTTTTGTTTCTTATTTTGTCACCCATATCTGAAAGGAACGGGCTCGGTAACTCCTAGTGAATAGGCATGGATTTTATTTTTATTCATTTTTCGAACATATTGGTTACAAACGATTCACATTCTTAAAAACGAATTTCTAAGACTCGTTGATGTTACTGATGCTTTTGGGTTGGCCCGGCCCCTTTTATAATTATGAATTATTTAAATTTTGTAATGAAAGATTAACTGTTTCTGAATATTTATTTAAACTAACCAACTATTTATCCTAACTCGAGAAATCGTTTAGCCACGATGATAATCAAATATTTGTTTCGACATATAATGAAGTCGCTACTCAAGTTTTCATTGAAATTTAAGGAAAATATTTAATATTTCTCAACATTGAAATTATTTTCTTTCTCGAGCAATATACTAATTATACAAAAACAAAAGTTTTACTCTTATTTATTACTTGGTTATAGTTCATGAAATTTTCAATTTTTTCATGATCATCTTGGAATCAATATAGCTAATGGAGTGAAAGAACGAGCATATTATTGCCCATTCTTAATTTTAAAAAAGAACTATTTATAAGCCATTAATTGTTAAACCTTTCGTACATCTGTCATCAATTATTATTTGATATCAGCATATAAAACTAAAAGTAATACGAAAATAAATATTCTATTAAGTAATAATTTTGAAATTAAGAAGGAAGAATGCTAGAAAATAAATTAAAATTATATTTTTATTTTTCCAGGTGAGGCATGGGATTGTAACAACCCTTATGATTTATGATACAGGTAAATATCTATATATTTAATTGTGTGCGTGGTTATTTTATGAAAATCGGTTGATAAATAACAACAATACCTATTTTATTAAACACATACCAACTTATTAGAAAGATGAGCCAGCAGGGATCAAGGAGGTTTCCTAAATCCTGTAATTAAATTAAAAACACTATTATCGCTAAAATAGATACTTTAAGGCCTTACTTAAAAGTAAAACTTGCTTCGAAGTTTAATAGTTAAATCATTTTCAAAATAATTTGACTTATCCGCTACTTCATAACAACCACAGATGTTTTGTATTAGTGTATATTTATTGGTGTTTTGAGAAATAAACTGTATACAAAGACTGTTGATATCAAAAATATTAGATAATAGAACAATCACAAAAGTATCGAAAATTGTAAAATGTTTTTGTTTTTCAAACTGTGTTTATAAATAAATATCGATGCCTTAGCTCACAGATGTGTTAAATAAATTGAGCAGAAAACAATATTTTACAGTATTCTAATTTGAAACTTTGAAGCTCTAAAACTGATATTAAAATTTTATTATCGTTAGTAAACACGGGATATTCGTATTAACTGAATTTATATTAGCACTTCAAATAAGATTTTAGTGAATATCTGAAGATCTGAATGCTCTAATAATGCATTTTTTCTTTCTATTTTTTTAACTTAATATTTTTAATAATTAAAAGCTGCCTCACTCAAAGGCAATGAGTAATATAGATGACAAAGACTCATTCACACAATATGTACAATGATATAAAAGAAAGGAAAAGAAATAAAGTAATAAAATAAAAATAAATAGCCTTTAAATATATAGGAAATAAAATAAAATATACAAGAAATAAAATAAAGCGCAAAGTAAAATAAAATATAATAAATGATAATATAAAATAAGTGATAATTGATGAAACTAATAAAAAATGTAAACATAAATAAATAATAATATAAATTTAGAAAGAATCATAAATACAATCATAATCTATTTACAATATTTAAAAAACATTCCGAGGAACACCCCGATTCAAGCCGGACCCCCAATTAAGAGGGCAAGTCGGGCTCAGAGTTCCCAGCGCTGTTCTATCAGCTACGTCACTAGCAGAATCCAGTGGAGGCTGAGGGAGAGCGCTATGGGGTAGTCGCACAGGACCTAAGTGGGGAAGCTGGTAATTGCCAGAACTCCGATATAAAATATTTACAATAATTCTCGGGGCCAATGCCGTTTTAATCTGCGAGGTGGGTTATAAGGATGTGTGGAATTGGATAATGAATGAGCAAGAGGGTTGGGATAGTTGGAAAGGTTTTGATGGAATTCGGAGAATTTAAGTTGTATCAAGTCAAGAACAAAAGGTATATTGATATCATTATGAAGGGTTTTGTTGGAGACATAAAATGGAGCATTTACAATATTCCCGAAAGGGTTCAATGCATTTGATATTCGATTGTTTTGCTGCCTCCCACAAATGATTCATTTAAAACATTTTTTTTTTTAAACATTTCCACTTAACACATCTGTGAGCTAAGGCACCGAAATGTACATCATAAATTTGAGCTTGGGGAATTATAAATTACTCAACAACTTTTCAACAAGTATATATGTCAAACACTGTATTTCCTTAATTATATATCTGAAAAAAAAATACTATTCAAATGAAAAATTTAACTAAACACAAAAACAATTCTGTAGTTGAGGATTGTTCAAAACAAGTAGACATGGACGTTATTATAACATTTATTAAGTTACTAATTGAGAACTTTATCGGTTCGATCAAGAGAAAATATTGCCAACACAAAGTTGCGCTACTAAGTTGAGCCATTGTGGCTGAACCGTTGAACTTGTAGGGTCGAGATTACATTACTTTGGACAGTTATACGAGCATTGATCAGACAATGCAGTGTTATCGATAATCTGCAGGCTATAGCACACACTTTCATCCCAACTCCGTTATAATACACTTATAAATGTTTTTGTGTTTTTAACCTGATAATTTATATTTATATATATTCTTTTTATCAGGAAATAGAAGCAATAATCGTAATCGGTAATTATTTTGATAATAGATTAGCCAAAAAAATTGTCTACAGTTTTATTTTATGAAATTGTCTTCGGGAATAAAAATAATAAGCAACGTCCGTGATTTGTTGGATTAGAAGAGATCTGTGTATGTAGTAACAAAATAAATGTTTTTTATTTATTATTTTATTTCCAGATCGGCCTGGTAAGCCTTACATGGATGATTTAACAATAATAATGATTTAACAGCAGAAGGAAGGGTATAGTTTCGTGTAAGAGACACACATAACACATACGTTTTCCACTAATTTTAACTGTAGAGGAAGTATATAATAAAAAAAAAAAAAAAAAAAAAAAAAAAAAAAATGAAAAGACGTAAGAATAAAATATAAATAAATAAAATAATAATGACAATCAAATGGGGGAAAAGTATTAAAGAATTAATTAAAGGAAAAAAAAATAATAGTAATATACAGGCGAAATGAAGTACTAAACAAAAATTAATAATAAAAAATAACAGACAAGTGTATACACGAGAAAATAATAATAAAAAAATAAAAATAAATTAAGTATAGAAATAATGAAGTAATACAATCAAATTGCAGTTATAAGAACAGTAATTGGTGTTGAAACGAAAAAGTAAATACTGTATGAAATAGTAATGGTGTTTACATCAGGACGTCTTTCATAAGTCTTGTTTTCAATCTGCGTGATGTTGTTTTAGCTCCTATGTTGAAAGGTACTGCACCTTTAACCACTGGTAACTTGCTATGAAAGCTGGTGAAGCATTTTTTTGATGAAATCGTCAATTGATTAAATTTCTAATCCACGATGTAGTTGACTATTTCTTGCAAACCAATGAGCATCTACAGCAATTCTCAGGACCTTTTTTTGGAAAGATTGTATTTTTTTCCGTTTGGCAGAGGATGTAAAATAAATGTTGATAAATCATTACTTTATTTAGATTCCGACATTTAAGCAATAATATTGATAGTCATCATCAGAGCCAAAAACCTGATATAAATGATGAGAATAATTGAAGAATAAAATTAAAGAAAATTATGAAAAATAAGTAAAACGGATATATTAAAAACGATGTCAACTAACTTACTCATAGCCCATATCATAGGAAAAGTCAATATCATAAAAAAAAAGAAATTAACGTAAACGTATACAGTGTTTATTTTTCATGTTTTATCATAATTAAACCTACTGACAAACATCACCACTCATAGTTCTATAAACGCTTACAGTTAAGAATATTACCTTTTTATTTAGAAAATTAGTTTTTTTATCGTAAAGACAAGATATATATGCTGATTTAGCCCAAACCAGATACCTATCCTTTCATAGTAAGCTCCATAACCACTCAAATCCATTAGTTCCTCAACTTGCAAATGGCCTAGACATCTTCTAGTGTTGAATTATTATTGAAGTGCTACTGATGAGTAGTTCTCTTCAAGTTTAGACATGTCATTGTAATCATTATCAGCTCATTTACTTGATGTATATATGTGTATAGTTCAATAAATTGATACATTAAAAAAAAAAAAAAAAAAAAAAAAAAAAAAAAAAAAAAAAAAAAAAAAAAAAAAAAAAAAAACTATTAAAGTGATCTTTGTACAATATTTAGGAACTAAAAAATAAGAAATAAATTTGAAATGTGAAAAAACAAAACAAAAGAAACTTTTATATAAGTAAAAGTTATTGTTACACTTGTGTTTTAAAACGTTTATCAGCAGCTTCGATTCTAATGAATTATAATAAAGACGATCCAGGTATTAAATCCGTTGATGTTCATGAGTCTAAATTTTGTATGTAATAGACAATAATCAGCTGTACATAATTCTAAACAGAATATAGTCATCAGTTTTTCCCACGAGGGACCCTACCTTCCCATAAAGTACCATCGAATGCCTGTCGTGCTGAAGGACGTCCACCGTTATTTATATATAAACGGGCGTAAGGAGTAAATGGTTCTCACATGTCGTCTACCGTGAACGGAAATATCGTCGGACGTGATCTAGCGGGGCGGTAGCCTGGGTTTTTCTCTTGGACAGAACATTGGAAAAAAGCATTTTCCGATATCGCTTCTTCAGGAGTGAAAGGTAGGACCCATTACCGAACCGATAGACCCTTCTATGGCCGCAATGGAGGGGTTTCGTCAAGCATGGGGCGCCCGATAATTCCCTGATCAAGTATCAATCACATCTTAGATGGTGTGGTGCATTAGCTTAAAACCCATTATTAGATTGAAGCAACAAACGCTTAATTCACCGTGAATTAAAAAACATATTTTGATCGATTATGGTTGAATTTATATTATTTTTGAAGCATACGAAGTACACAAGCAGAAAAAAAAAACCTGTATTTATAATATAGGCACAATAAATAGTTTTAGGTTGATTTATATAGTAACATTAAACAAATATATACAATACGGACCAAGGGATAGGGCGGAACGACTAAAAAAGGGTGGGATTATTCAATGCAGTGAAGTCGGGGATTTCAATGCACGTGTTTTACATGTTACAAAAACAAAAGTGTATACTATACATGTTCATTATATTAAAAGTTCTAACTACAGGGTAATTCCCTCTTAGTGTTATATATATATATATATATATATATATATATATATATATATATATATATATATATATATATGAGTAAAACTAGACCAAAAATGCCGCAGACCTCACCTTTCTATTCCAATCCGTTTTTTATCATAAAAGCTGTAATACCTCCACTTCGCTCAAACATTTTTTAAATTTTGACATTTTTGGATTTATCATTTTCTATAAGATCAGAGTACGGGTAACCTTGGATTCTACAAACTTGGGTCCTAAGGAATGCTTATTCATTAACTTATTTAGGAATTATTCCATATTCTTTATTTAGCTATACTCCTCACATTTACAATTACTATCCCGTTTTCATTAATTCCACTTTTTCATTCAGTTTTTTCAATAAAGGAGTATTAATGTTAATTATTCCATATTCTTTATTTAGCTATAATGAAAAGCTGGATGGCATAATGAGTGACCACTGGATAAATGGTAGTGAAAAAGTCGGTTAGAGAAGAAAGGAAACGGAGGAGAGTCTGAAGATGGAACCATAGTCCCGAAACATATAACGGGATAGTAATTGTAAATATGAGGAGTATAGCTAAATAAAGAATATGGAATTTTTAACATTAATGCTCCTTTATTGAAAAAAATTATTTAGGAATGTTACATTTTCTTATAATATTTCAACGATTACTGTTTTTCGAAAAAGCAATTCACAAAACTGCAAATTTCACAAAAACTGGCATATTTAACTAGCTCCCGAATAGTATCATCAAATAAATTATTGCTTGTTAACTCTATAGAGAACTATTCATTTTTAAAAAAGGCATAACTCACTATTTTTTATTACTATAACTCACTATTTTTTATTCATTTACTACGACATGTTTCAGAGATATCAATTGCTCCATCCTCAGGTTTCTGTGATATTCTCACTTGGTCATTCTAATTCAAAAAAATGACCAAGAAAGAATTAGAGGATGGAGCAATTGATAGCTCTGAAACATATCTTAGTAAATGAATAAAAATTAATAATGGGGAGTAATGCCTTTTTTAAAAATGAATAATTTCTGTTAATCTCCTCAAATGAAACATTAATGTCTGTAGAGAACTTTTAAAACCGGAAAAACATGGTGTTTTAATTTTCTTGAGTAAATAAATTATTTTGATAACCGCTTGATGTAAATCTGTATTTTAAACAAAATGAACTCTTCATTGGAATAAAAAGCAAAGAAAAAAATTATTGTTTATGAGAAGATATAGGAAAACTGTCAATAAAGCACAATCAGATCAATGAAGTCCATTATTTATTAGATTTTCAAAATTTCCTCCGTTGTCTCGAATGCAGCTTCTTACTGTTTTTCACAGCCCATCCGGTCACTTCTTACGCAATGCTCTAGCACATCTGTAGCATACACTTGAAATGAATGAATGAATGAAAAATAAACTTTATTCTGGGACTTATTGTCCCCTAAGAATAAAAATAATGCACAATTAAGAGTACAATTGTCTGGCCAATTATTTACCAATTAGATGTTCCAGTAATTAAAGCATACATTTTTTACAGGAAAAAAAAAAAAAAATTAAATTGAATAAAAAATAAAAATAAATTAATATATGAAATAATAATTATAACATAAAATACAATCGTATGCATATATATATATTCAGCACACATACATATACATACACACATACATATATATATATATATATATATATATATATATATATATATATATAATATATAAGTTACACTATATATTTTTCCTTAGATATTTTTAATTTTAAGCTTTGACTCCTAACCATTGTAATCTATTTCTTAGAAACCCCTCGTGGGAACTTGCTCTCCTGTGAACTGTAATGTTAGCATAAAGCTTCCTAGAAGAAGCCATTGTAACCCTTTATAAACCTCAAGAAATTTTGTAATTCCCTCTCAGTACATCCAGAGCCGTCTCCACGCCACTCTTCTTTCTGATATTGTAACTTTTATTGAATAAACTTCTTTTTTAAAAAAGTCTTTACTTTTAAATTGAAGATAACTGGCGCAGTCGGTAGGACATCGTCAAACTTGAGGGCATATCAAGGATCAGTATCAACTGTTTGCTGACGAGTCCATTCAGAGGAAGACGAGACGTTAAACTGGCATGGATCTGACTATCGAAGTCATCTTAGTGTAAGTGATTTTGTTTTATTTAAGAGATATTATCTCAATATTAAACTTTTTTTTTATTTTTCAATTTAATAATTTTGAATAAAACCTATTCTATTTTTAAAGAAAAGGTTATGATTTCATTACTATAACTATAAAGAAATATTTGTTATTTAAAATATAATTTTTTATTTAATATTAAGTTAAATATTAAGTTACTGTATATTAAGGATAAATTTAATTTTCATTTCATATTATTTTAATTTCATTGCATACTATCTCATTTTATTTTTTGTTTGTTATATTAAATATTTTATAAAAATGGCACCTCCCACATTAAAGAAAGAGTATCTAGAGATGATACCTGATTTCCATGGTGACCCTATGTCACTAACGCGATTTCTAGAAATTTCTGATAAATTAATAAACAAATTTTATAATCACGAAAATACTGCCGATTTCCAAAACGATTATTTAATAGGATCAATTCGTGCTAAAATTAAAGGAGCTGCCGCCGACATGGTTAATAGTAAATATATCAATACCTGGGACGATATTAAAAATGCGTTAAAACAAGGGTACGCCGACAAACGCGACGCGTACACTCTAAATATTGAAATGGCGGGAATGAAACAAGGCAACGAAACCCCTTTCGAATTTTATAATAAAATACAAAAAACATTACAGTTGCAAATTAGTTATTTAAGGAGCGAAATGCCGATGGAGGCGTTAGTCCTCACGAAATATATCGAAAAATTAGCACTAAGAGTTTTGTTAAAAGGACTGAAAGAACCGCTTGGCTCTTTCATGAGAACCAAAAATCCGATAGACCTAAATCAGGCAATAAACATGCTAACGAACGATTTTCAATTTGTCATCGACACTTATCGCCCACACCAAAACCATAACAAACCAATACACAAAAATCGCCAACAATTTATAAACTATTTCCCAGTAAACCAGTACAAAGCAATTCAACCTGCTAAAAATGTAATCTCAAATCAGTATAGACCCCAACAACCTAATCAGTATAGACCCCAACAACCTAATCAATATAGACCCCAACAACCTAATCAATATATACCACACCAATATCATCAATATAGACCCCAACAACCTAATCAGTCAACCCCTATGAGTGTCAATAGTAATTATAGAAGTAATTCCCAATATCAGAGACAACCTGATCAAAGTGTAAAATTTAAATCTTTTCTCAATACCCCAGTTCGGAAAAACCCAAACCTAGAAATTGAAGAACTTCATAATCTAAACTCGGAACAGTCCGTAAGTGAATCCCAAATTACTGAATTACCAAATGCTCAACCACCCGACTATCCCACTGTATCATTTCCAGACGATCATCAAGAAAATCAACAATACACTGATCAAAATAATCTGGATAGTGATCAAAGTAATTTTTTAGATCCCAGCCTAGCACAGGAACCATGGACGTAATAGACCTATTTAATTTAACCCGTTTTAGTGCTCTTCCATATATAATTCCACCAAAGTCAAACTTAAAAATTCTAATAGACACTGCGTGCACAAAATCGCTTGTATCCGTCCTTGTAGCAAATAAATATTTTTTTAATAACATTACTCACGAACCATTTAAACTTACTAGCGCGCACGGTTCTTCTATACAAAATTTTAACGCTAATGTAGATTCATCTAAATTATTTCCCAACACCAAAACTCCCCTGAAATTTGGCATTTTTGACTTCCATCCTAAATTCGATTTATTGTTTGGAACAGACAGTCTTAAATTATTAGGTGCGAAAATTGATTTAGTAAATGATATACTAATCACACCTTTTGGCAATTTAACAATTCATTATGACAACAGACCCCCTCAATCTGAATATACTTACATCTTAAACAACGATTCTGAAACCGTAATCAAAATTCCAATCAAAAATATCTCAAATGGAGAAGGAATCATTCCTCATACCGATTTCAATAATTGTCTTAAAATTCATGAAGGTTTAATTTCAATTAAAAATAACGAAGCTATATGTACGGTAAATAAAAATTCGGATCGGTCATTTAGATTAACTATTAAAACCCCAATCCTTGTGAAACCAATCAGAATTTTTAAAAATAACGAATCTCATAATATAAATTTAATTAAAACAAAAGAATCAGATTTCAATGAAGTCAAAAATCTTATTCGCACGGACCATTTAAACGAAGAAGAAAAAAAAAGAAATTCAAAATTTAATAAAACAATATTCTGATCTATTTTATTTAAAAGGTACTCCACTAACTGCAAATACGCAAATCAAACATAAAATCCTAACTAAAGACGAGATCCCAGTCTATACTAAAAATTACCGATATCCTCAAATATTTCAAAACGAAGTGAAAAGACAAATTGACGAAATGCTAGAGCAACAAATCATTCGCCCTTCTTTTTCACCTTACAATAGTCCAATTTGGGTAGTTCCAAAAAAATTAGACCAATCGGGAATACAAAAGTGGAGAATAGTAATTGATTATAGGAAATTAAATGAGAAAAAACGGTCGATGATAAGTATCCTATTCCGCATATAACCGAACTGCTGGATAAATTAGGCAAAAGCAGTTACTTTTCAACAATCGACCTAACAAGTTCGTTTCATCAAATTTTATTGGATGAAGAGAGTATCCCTAAAACAGCATTCTCAACCGTAAACGGTCATTACGAGTTCCTAAGGTTACCTTTTGGATTAAAAAATAGTCCACCAACATTTATGAGAGTGATTAACAACATACTCATGGGCGTTCCAAATTGTGTTGCCTATTTAGATGATATAATAATTTACAGTACGTCCCTTCAGGAGCATTTATCAATTTTAAAGCAAGTTTTTAAAAAAACTAAGAGAATCTAACTTAAAAATTCAGCCCGATAAAACCGAATTTCTAAAAAAGGAAATAGAATATTTAGGACATCTCGTCACATCAAACGGAGTAAAACCAAACCCTAATAAAATCCTTGCTATAAAAAATTATCCCATACCGAAGACTACTAAACAAATTAAAGCTTTCCTTGGACTACTAGGATATTATCGCCGTTTTATTCCAAATTTTGCACACCTCACAAAACCTTTGACCCAATGTTTAAAAAAAGGATCGAAAATTAACATCGCGGATAAAAATTATTTAGATAGTTTTGAAACCAGTAAAAATATTTTGATTAATAATCCCATCCTGCAATATCCGGACTTCAACAAAACATTTTGTTTAACGACAGATGCATCAAACGTAGCCTTGGGCGCTGTATTGTCACAGACGCACGGAGGACGAGATCTTCCGATAGCTTACGCGAGCCGTACTTTAAACGAAAGTGAATCAAAACTGTCCACTATTGAACGCGAACTTCTAGCTATTGTTTGGGCTACCAAATATTTCCGACCATATCTTTATGGCAGAAAATTTATCATTCAAACGGATCACAAACCACTTCAGTGGTTACAATCATTAAAAGATCCAAACTCAAAATTATATCGTTGGAAACTAAAACTCGAAGAATTTAATTTTGAAATAAAATATAAGAAAGGTCATGAAAACAAAGTCGCTGACGCACTATCGCGAGTAGAAATTAATTTAACAGAATCTGAAGACCCTGATACTATTATTAATGATTTAATAGAACAATTTTACCGCGAAAATGAAACATCGGAAAATGCATCTCTTATCGTAAATTTTGATGAAAATGAAAATTTAGATAATATAACAGAAGAATCTGAAACAAATTCCGTTCACTCTAATACTTTAGGAAATACAATAATCGAAATACCAATAGCAGACTCTCCAGTAAATTTAGGAAAAAATCAGATTATTTTAAATTTAGTTGATATTAATCCCGCGAAACCCAAAATCGAAAAACTGTTTAATAATACTAAAAACAGAATTATCGCTCAGATATCAAAGGAAAATTTCGAACAAGATATAATAAAATTAATTAAAGAATTCGTTGAACCAAAAGTTAAATATTATTTATTCTTTGAAACTGATTTTTATACCCAATTTTATGAAACCATGGTAAAATATTTTAAACATTCGGAATTAAATTTTGTAAAAACTACAAGTAGATTAATCGATATTCAAGATCCTGATGAACAAAATAGTTTAATAAATGATTACCACATTGGCAAAACAAACCACCGCGGTTCGGAGGAAACATTTAATCGAATAAAAAGATTGTATTATTGGCCTAATATGAAAAACTTAATTCGAATTCAAATTAATAATTGCGAAATTTGTACGGTATCAAAATATGATCGGAATCCTTTAAAACTCCAATATAACGTTACTCAAACACCATCTAAACCATTTGAAATAGTTCACATGGATACAATCACACTAGAAAACAAAAAAATATTTAACTCTAATCGACTCCTTTTCAAAATTTGCGCAAGTTTATAAATTAAAAAATGGTCAAGCAACTGGAGTCGTTAATAAATTAATTTCTCATTTTTCTCATCACGGGTTACCAAAACAAATAATAACAGATAACGGTTTAGAATTTAGAAACTCATTATTATCCGATTTATTAAAATTACACAGAATCCAACTACATTATACAGCTACTCAATCACCTCAATCAAACGGACCCATTGAAAGATTTCATAGCACATTAATAGAACATTTACGGTTATTAAATAATAGAGACGAATTCAAAAAAGACGCAATGGAAAAAAAAATTAAATATGCCGTACTCGCGTATAACAACACTATTCATTCCATCACACAACTAAAGCCAATCGAAATAATATCTGGACATTTAGATATAGACTCGCCCATTGCAATAGATCTCAATAATCAAATCATAAATGATTATGTTGCAAAACATAAAGAAAGAGTAAAAATTTTGCATGAACAAATAAATCATAGGAATCAGGTAGCAAAAGAAAAATATATAACCAGGATGAATAAAAATCGCGAAGAATTGCCAAACGAAATCCCGGAAACAGTATTTGTAGCTAATAGGCAAAAACAATCAAAATTAAAAAATAAATTTAAAAAGGAAAAGATTAAAAAAATAATTAAACATAGTAAAACCGCTGTAATTGATAAAAAACATTATAACACGCGAGAAAAAATTCATTTAAAAAATATAAAACGACCGCAAAAGAAAGGACAAACGTACGATGTTGGTAGACCCCCAGATGAAAGAGCTGGACCGAGTCAGCATTCTTAGAACTGAGATAAAGCACTCGCACCGGACACATTCTTTCGCTTAAGACAAGCTATAATTACAAGCTATAATAATTATGTTTATTTAAAACTAATTTTTTTTAATATTAGTAAATAATTTTTTTTTTTGCTTTAAAATAATTTTATTTTTCTTTAAAATAAAAAGCATAAGAAATAATTTAATATAAATAACAATTTAATATACACAATAAGGTCGCTGGATACGACTTATATTGATGTGAAAAGATGGCAGATAAAATGCCCAAACTATATAACAATAATAAAAAAAAAAAAAAAAATAAAAAATGATAAAAAGAATAATTATTGTTGATAAAACAACATAACGAGTTCAGGGAATATGAACTCTTACTAGTTTAAGAGATGGCATTATAAGCCAAATTATGGAAAATATTTATACAATAAAATAGTATAATTAAATGATTAGACTTTAATTTTTATAACTTAATTTTAATTTAATAATAATAATTTAATAATAATTTAATTTAATTTACATAACCAATATTCCATAAACAGTGATTTAATTACTCAATTTAATAATACTATTAAAACCATACAAGAGAATACGCTGCATATTGCACGAAAAATTAATGATATAGGAACCGTAGTTAACTTGTTAACAATTAAAGAATTATTAGATCACATCCAACTTATTTTCTCTTTAATTTCTACTACTATTTCTGATATAGAAACTTCTTTAACATTTTGTAAATTAAATATTCTACATCCAGCTATAATTAATACAAAAACATTGTTTCAAGAATTAGAAAAGATAGCTCCACATTACAATAACAAATTTCTTTATCCATTTCAATTTAAATTTATCCTAGATATAGAACGCACAATATCTGTACAATGTGCTTTGCATGAAAATGAGATTATTTATACTTTAGCACTTCCAATTTTTGAAGAAACTGTTTATAGTTTGTATAATTTATACCCCATTCCATCTATTGTAAAGGATGAAATCATAACAATAATTCCAAAGTTCAAATATCTCTTAAATATTAATAGCAACTTTAAATTTCTTAATCATCAATGTATCAAAAGAAACAGCATTCACCACTGTCATACAGCTGACTTATCTCACCACGATGACTTATGTATTCAAGATATTTTACAAAAATCATCCAGTGTAAATTGTCTTTACACACGTCTACATCAAGAAGAAAACCACATCGAAGAAATCCCAGGAACACGCTACATTCTCATAGCATTTTACAACCCGGATGATCTTCAAGTTCAACAAGAAAAAGAAACAGTAAACTATCATATGACAGGAATTTATTTAGTTAAAACAAACTTTAATTCAATTTTGTATCATAATAAAACTGTATTTTCATCCAGTCAAACTCATGGTTCTCTAACATTGTTTGATAAACAAACTTTAAATATTCAAGCCTCACAGCTTTTAAACACTACATTAGAAATTAAAAATTTAAAATTTCATGAATTACAAACCTCACATCTTTCACATCTTGTATCAACAAAACATACCTATAACTCTAACACTCTACACATAATTATTTTGTGGATAATTTTTATTTGTATTATCATCTTTATATTAACCTTTGTAACTTTTATTTATTATTTTTACAAAACTAGAATTGTAACTCATTTCACCCAAAGCAGTGAAATTCGTATCTAGGTGGGGAGGAGTTACACTATATATTTTTCCTTAGATATTTTTAATTTTAAGCTTTGACTCCTAACCATTGTAATCTATTTCTTAGAAACCCCTCGTGGGAACTTGCTCTCCTGTGAACTGTAATGTTAGCATAAAGCTTCCTAGAAGAAGCCATTGTAACCCTTTATAAACCTCAAGAAATTTTGTAATTCCCTCTCAGTACATCCAGAGCCGTCTCCACGCCACTCTTCTTTCTGATATTGTAACTTTTATTGAATAAACTTCTTTTTTAAAAAAGTCTTTACTTTTAAATTGAAGATAACTTATATATACACACACATACACACATACATACACATATACATATAATCAAGTATTCATTTGATTATTGACATCTTTGCGGAAGATTGATTGTCTAAAAGGTACTGGAATAGGTTATTTTTAAAGGAGGTTATGGAAGCTGCTTTACGAATAGAAGTGGGTAAGGAATTCCAGAAGGAGGTAGCACGAATGATGAAGGATTTGTCAAAGGAAGCGGTTTTATGTGAGGGTATATATAGGTTAAAAGGTTGGGATCTAGTGTTTAGGTGGTGGATGGAAGAACGCAGAGTTAATAAATCAAGGATATAGGAAGGGTTTTTGGTTTTTTAGGCATTGGTATATGAAGGTACCCAGAAAGTATTGCCGTCGAAATTTAGGAAATAGCCACCCAAGCTCAGAGTATCGGCAAGTAACGTGTGACCGCCTAGGGATCCCGAAGATAAACCTAATGAAACAGTTCATCAGTCTCCTCAGCCTCATCTCGAGATCCCCAGACAGTCCCCCATAAACCAAACAACAGTAATCAAAGCAAGGGAAAACAAGAGAGGACACTAAAAGTTGACGGGTACTCTGGGAAAAGAAATCTCGGGATCTATACAGTTGTTTAAGGAGTATGATGGATTTTTTGGAAATTTGGGCGATATGGTTATTCCAGGAAAGGTGATGATCAAAGGTAACTCCTAAATTTTTAATGGAGTTTTGGAACTGAATAGGAAGGTTATTAAGGTAAAGCAATGGGTAGTAAGGAAGGGTATGGAGGATGGGTTTTTGAACCGATGAGGATAGCCTTAGTTTTCTTTGGATTCAGATATAACTTATTCTTCACTGCCCAACGGTTGATGTTATCAATGTCTTCCTGAAGTTTACGAGATGCCTCGAGCATATCTGAAGGATGGAAAGATAGGTAGATTTGAAGGTCGTCTGCATATAGGTGATAATTGGAATTGTGGATAAAGCTGGGTAAGTCATTGATATAGATAGAAAATAGGGTTGGTGACAGGGAGGATCCTTGTGGAACACCTTGGGTTAAAGGTAGGGAAGATGAAGGAGGACTGTTGGGTATGATGACTGACTGGGAACGATGTGATAAGAAGGAGTGGAACCAATTTAGGGCACTATTAGATAGGGAGAAATTTTGAAGTTTAGATAGGAGAATTGAATGGTCAACACAATCGAAAGCTTTTGAGAAATCAAACATGACAAGGATCGTAATTTGTTGTTGATCCATGGAGTAATAAAGGTCCTGTGTGATTTTCAACAAAGCTGACTGAGTGGAATAACCGGAACGGAAACCTGATTGGAACGGATTAAGGAGGTTATTATGCTCTAGGAAGGAGGTAATTTGGGCATTGACCAATCTTTCGAGTGGCTTTGATAAATTTGAGAGGATGGAAATAGGCCTAAAGTCTGATGCGTTGGATGGAGAAGGGATTTTATTTAACGGGCGGACTAAGGCCTTTCTCCAGGCTATAGGAAAAATGGAGTTTTGTAAGGAAAAATTATATATGTGAAGAAGGGCCGGAAGAATAGCTGGAAGACAGAGTTTGATTATTTTTATCGGGATTTGATCGGCACCGCAGTCATTAGTTCGGGATTTGAGAATGGAAGTGATAAGGTCATTGGGAAGAATGTGAGGGAAATAGAAGTTGTCGGGATTAAATGCAGCTTGAGGAGTAATGTGTGACATTGGTAAAGAAATGGTTTGAAGTTTATCAGGAAAAGGATTTGAAAAGAAATAATTTAGGTCGTCGGGAGTGACTGGGAAATTGGAACAAGAAGAGGAGCTGGTAATAGAGAATTTTCTAAGGATTCTCCACTTGGACTTTGGATCCGGGGCCAGGGATAGGATATTATGAAAATATTGAGCCTTGGCACGGCGGAGAGTAGATTGAGCGAGATTTCGAAGGTGCTTGAACATAGAATAATCCTCAGGTATCCGAGTGCGCCTGAAACGTCTTCTGGCAGCATCTCTTCTTTTCATATTTCTTTAATTGCTGGGGTAATCCAAGGAGCTGGGGGACGCCGGAATATGGATGTTTTAAGAGGAGCTAAGTGATTGAGGAGTGAAAGGAGATTTGATGAGAGGCATTCCACCATCACCATCGTGTTGGAAAATTATGCTTTCCTGAACTTTAGGTGGAAGAATGAAGAACCAGTGGTATGACGCTTGCAAAAAAATTAAATCGCGAAGAACTAGTGGTATGACGCTTGCAAAAAAATTAAATCGTGAAATTCAATCTGTTTGGCAAAAACTGTGGCCTAATGAGTCGGTCCCCTACTATCCCAGCCTGAAGAATGACTGGTCCAAAAATATGGGACGTTATGAAATGAAAATGAAAATAAATTTTATTCTGGGGCCATTGTATTATTTGTTATAATTATTATAATGGCGGTCTAGCAGCCGGATAATATTAAGGACAACATTTTTAGCTATTTAACAATATTAAAATTAAAATCATGATAGAAAAAAATTATTGATTCCTCATTACAAATTACAAAAGAAAAAAAAATTGATCTTAAGGCAAAACATTTAAAATACGATAAGATAAGCAAATAAAAACAGATAAAAATAAAAAAATACCGTAAGCCGGGTTAAAATACTTTTTATCCGCATGAAAAAAAAAATTAAAATAAATAAAGAGATTTTTAAAGGAACCATTGTTATGACCAGTATTGATAAATTTAAAATCTGGATTTAATGTAATCTGTTTATATTTATCTTAGAAGTGGGTGATAGGAGATAGGGTTATAGGCGATGGTTGAAGTTTGCATGGTATCTCAATGACCTGTTCAAAGAAGAATGGATTGCAAATAGGAAAAATCTGGTATCAGGTAAAATCTGTCAAAAACACAGTAGATCAGAACATACTGATCGTTAAAAAACATATAAAGCGGAAAAAAACATAGATTTAAAGGAAAGGAGCTGGGAAGTATAACGGTATAGAAATAGGAAGGTTCTCAGAAAATTCTTGCGAAGAAAGTAGGAAAAGCCCACTTCAGATCTGCAAAAGGCCGGAAAAGAAAGGAAACCCTTGGAGCTAGATCGAACAACCCATTTAATTAACTTTTTATGCCTGGGCTCGAAATCTCCGTTGACCACCGATAAATATAAAAATTTAATAATTGAATCAGGAGATAAAATCAGGAAATAATTAGTATATTTTATGTTTTCGGGAGAGGGCTATTTATTCTAGGTACATATGAGAAAAAATTATGTTGCTCTGGGTTTCGAATAAACCTGAAGATTGAAATAACTTACTTTCAAAGTAGAATTTTTTAAGTTGTAATTTTGCTTAATATTGTTATTCTTGTATCCAGCGGGTTTGAGTTTTTTTTAAATATAGTTTTATCCTAGCTAAAACGCGAATTCGATTCCCGTTTTATCCTAGCTAAAACGCGAATTCGATTCCCTTAGAAGCTTTTAATCCCATTGAATAAAAATCAAAATTTCGAAAATAAAATTTCCATGTATCAAAGGAGTTAAAAAATTAAAGGTTTTTGTAGAGATTATTATTTATGAATGTTAATTAATTCATTATTAATACTTAAAGTTGTTTGAGATTAAAATTATCACACCAATATCCTCCCATTTATTTAAAATGCACTAAACATTCAACACGGTTCGAAAATTTTAATTTCCCATCTAAAGACATTATCATTTTATTGCTGTTTGTCAATTAATTTGTTTACTGCTTTTATTAGAAACAAAGTCAACTTAAATTAATTTTTTTAATTTTTACATCTTGACTAACCAACCCATGTTCTACATAGAGGATAGAAGATACTATCATATATGTAGAGCATCTTAAATACATAAGAGAATATATCCCTGGTGAAGTGTTGAGAACATTCATTTAACAAATAATACAAGCTACTCGCTGGAGATAAGGAAGGGTATATCCTTATGAAGTTTTAAGCTCTAAGTAAAGAGTTTGTCAATGAGAATTATGTAAATGCAGCGTGGAGGTTTTAGGAACATTTTAGAAGGGAATGCTGCAAAGTTCTTAGCGATGAGTTGCTGCAAAAAGCTTGGCCGAGAGAAGTTAGTAGGGTCTGAGTAATCAAGACTTACAAAAAACAAAATTCTTCGTTAATGGCCATTTTTTAAAAAATAAAACCTAATACATTAATCCACGAAGAAACTTTTAAAGGTTTCACTATCACCACATAATTAGATTTGAAAATTTTTAACGTAAAACATTATAGTCATCAATGCTCGTTTGACCTTTATTATAAATAAATAAATGTTCTGATAAAAATAAAATGAAGTTGAAGATTTTTTTTATGAAAGAGTTCTTCTTTGTACAGGAAGTTTATGAATTTATCAATATTTTTTTTTATCGTTTCCTAGTGTTACTTATATTTTTGGAGGTATTTCCGAGTTATTTTTATAACTTTTTTGTGTAGAAAAGGTAATCGTAAGGAAGAGGGGCCATAGAAGAAGTACTGTCACTTTTGATACTTCTTTGGTTATAAGGTGAAGGTGTGTAAGTTTTATATGGCCAATTTTTCATCACGCTATGATCACTTCCTCTCTGCAGCAATTTCCGCAAGAACTGCTCCAACTTTCTTCTGCCTAACGTCCTTTACCTGCTGGGATGTTATCCCACTATGTCGCCACTCTAAGTAGGTGTGTGGCTTCTGATGCTGTTAGGAAGCTTTTGCCACGTCCTCGTAGGAATAGAGCTGCTTTTGCAGTTGTTTTATGATGAGACCATCGAAACTTTCAAAGAGTAATTTCATATTTTTTTTAAAATTAATTGTTTAAATTTATCTCAACCACCAACTTCCCTGTTCAGCCTGTATGATGAAGCTGCATCTTCCCTACTAATCACTGCTTTCCTCTAATCACCCTATAATCTTATGATTAAATAAAGCCTGCTGCTTTAATTCAAATTTAGGATTTAATTACGTAAATAATTAAATTTAGTTCCAATACTAGTTAATTAAGTAGGTCTGTAAAAAAGATTATGTCTGTTTTGACATACGAGGGTGAATCAAATATAAACGGTAATTTTCAAAATTATATTTATTGAATAATATTATACAGAAACTATACCTTCAACATTTTTCAATGTAGTCTCCTGCATTATCTACACTTCTGCCACCGATTTGGAAGCTTGAATATTCCCTGTTCATAAAAAGACTGAAGGCGAGTTTTTAACCATTCGCGCACGTTTTTTTCGACGTCTTCATTGTTTTCAAATCGTTTTCCTCCAAGTGATTCTTTCAGGGGCGCAAACAAAAAATAGTCACAAGGGGACAGGTCTGGACTGTAAGGAGGGTGTTCGAGAGTTTCCCAGCCCATTTCTTCCAATTTATCCCTTGTCAACAATGCGATGTGAGGCCTTGCGTTGTCATGGAGAAGGATGACATCTCTAATGGGCACACCTCGTCTTTTGTTCCGGTAACTGGTTTTTGCTGACTGTAGCACCTGGCAGTAGTAAGCCGCATTCACTGTTCGTTGATCGTGAAGAAAATCAATGAGTAGAACTCCCCTTGAGTCAAAAAAAATTGTTGCAAGAACTTTTCCGGCTGAGAGACGAGTTTTGGCTTTCACTGGGCAGCCTTCATCCTTCCTTCGCCACTCCTTACTTGCCATTTTCGATTCGGGGGTGTAATGGTGGACCCACGTCTCATCACATGTGACGATGCGCCTCAAAAAATCTTCACCTTCTTCTTGAAATCGTTGCAGAAGTCTCCCAGCAATCTCCGACCTGCCCTGTTTTTGATTTCCGGTCAACAACCTCGGAACGCAGCGAGCACTAATTTTTCTGAAGCCAAGGTGGTCTGTGATTGCAGACTGAACACTCCTATAGCTGATACCAATTTCCGACGAGATTTCTTGAACAGTTAACCGGCGATCACTTTCAATAAGCTGTCGAACCGCACTAATGTTGTCATCTGTAAGACTTGACCTTGGGCGTCGACCGTGACTTTCGTTTTCAACACGTTCTCGGCCATCCCTAAATTCTCTGGCCCACGTATACACTCGATTTTGAGACAGAGTAGTGTCCCCAAACTGTGCCTGCAAACGAGTAAAAATTTCCGAAGGCTTAACACCTTCATTTGTTAAAAATTTTATGCCGATGCGTTGCGCAACAGATGGATGCACCTCTCGCTCGGTCATGGCTGTACTGAAGGCAGAACACAACGCTAGTGTGAGGCAAGCAGTTCCCCCCACTCCTATTAACCAACACTCCAATCGCCCACAGCCGCATCACGTCCGAACGTGTTTGGTACAGTCAACAGCAAAATTACCGTTTATATTTGATTCACCCTCGTAGTTAAAACATTATTTCTAAATATAAAAAAAAAAAAAAAAAAATAGAAGATTCATAGTAAGTCATCAATTTCCATGACCAAAAAATTGAATCTTTTAATGTCTTATAATTTATTTCCTTTTATTTCTGGGTTGCCTTAAGCATTTTTTAAATTGTACAACAATGCTTATTAAATAAATGTCATTTTCACCTCGTAATATAATTAAACCAAATTATATAAATAGGTGAAAATTACATATGTTTTGCTGTGTACTATACCATGTCATATATAAAACAATTTAGACTTTGTTGGTTGTTTTAAGTTCGATATTTTTGTGTATATGTGAGTTTGTGCATATTTGTGTTTGTATGTAAGTGTGGGAGTAATTATTTACATGTATATAAAGTATATAAAGTATATGCAAATATTTTTTTCTAATCAGCGTCCATTTAGTTTGTTTCCCCTCTTTATATTTTATTCTACTGATAACGTTTCTTATTGTATTATATTTATTTTATATCTTCCTTTCTTTTTCCTTACTTTATTTTATTTATTTTTATAACTTTTATTGTATTTTTTCTTATGTTTTCCTATATATTCTAAGTTCGTTTCTCAAGTGTATATACTATTTTCTGCACATGTCTCATATTTATCTTATACGGAAATTACGGTCGCCAGACTATTGTACCATCTTATTTCACAAATGTGTTATTCTGAGGGGACAATATGTACCTGAGTAAAGATTATTTTTTCATTTATTTTAGAATGAAGCATTTAGTTTATTTTCTTATCATTTTTAAATTTATTTCGAAAAGGTCCTAAGGTAAAGTAATAATAATTATTTCGAAAAAGTGATATGTGTTATCTGATTAAACAAAAATTTAAAGTTTTGGGCCTTCAACATTAGTTTACCCTATTTCTTACCTATTGCATTGAATAACCTTCACTCTTTATAGTATTTATATCATTTCTTATTTTTTTAAGTAAAATTAAAAACAAAGAGCACTATCTGAATTCTGAACTTGATGTTAGTGGAAAACCTAAAATTTATACAAAAATAAATATATATTTTTAATACTACCATGATTTCTTCATTTCATTCAAGAATTTTACGTTTTTTAAATAAAAAAATATTTTTATCCTAAGATATTTTGTGCCCTAAAAATAACACCATTGTACAGTAAGATGGTACCACAGTCTAGCTGCTTTAATTTGATAAAAATAAAATAGCAATATATAAATAATATACAGGGTGTCCCGAATTTAAATGGCAAAACTTCAGGAACTTATAGGAGACCGAAAAACAAAGACAAAGAGTCCTTTAGAGATTTGCTCGTTTTTGCTTAGTTTTAGATAAAATCGCAAAAAAAGAAACAAAACAAGTTTTCATTTTTATACTTATTTATTTACATTTATATTTATGTTATGTTCTTTTTAATGTAAATATTGCTCAAAAGGTTGTCCTCTAGCACCAATGCAAGCATTACATCTAGCACTCACTTGATAAATTGCAGCTAAACATTGTTCTGATGATATTTGGCATCTATAATTCGGTCTCTTAATTGCTCTCTTAAGTTGATTGACTCCAAATAAACTTTCTGCTTCAAGGTTCCCCATACGAAGAAATCCATGGGCGTCATATCAGGTGATCTGGGTGGCCAAGATACTACTCCTCCACGTCCAACCCATCGTTGTGGATAATTTATATCCAGCCAAGCTCGAGCAACTCTGCTATAATGAGCTGGACATCCATCGAGTTGGAACCACATTTCAATCCGCTGCTGTAAGGGAATGTCATCTAAATAATTAGAAAAGTCGTTCTCCAAAAAATGTGCAAATGTGGTACCATTCAATCTTCCGGGTAAAAAGTATGGCCCCACCAGTAATCCGTTCCGAATTCCAAGCCAAACGTTAATAGCAAATTCATGCTGAAACCTATTCTCTCTAATAGCTCTGGAATTTTCACGAGCCCATACATGATAATTTCTTTTATTAACAATTCCTCCTCTTGTAAAGATAGCTTCATCGGTCCATATAATTTTTAATGGAAATAAATTATCATCGCGAAATTTGTCAAGAAACCGGTTACTAAAATTCAATATCTTGACATAATCTTGAGGTAATAAATTCTGAACTTTTTGAAGATGGTATGGGTGGCGATTATCACCTTTCAAAGTTCGCCATATTGCTTGCCGCGATATTGCTAATGCAGCAGATGCTCTTCGGATGCTAGTCTCAGGATTGTTATCGAAGTGGCGTTGGACACAATTTCTTCTCCGATAATCTGCTCTTATTGCTGCCTGGAATTGGTCGATTTCATTACGTATTAAGAATGACCCAGTCTTTCGTAGTCTATAAAAAGTTAACGAAAAGACTCGTCGATTAGGCACTCTTCTATTAGGAAATCGGCGCGCATACTCCCGCACCGCTTCTAAAGCTTTACCGTTACAGAAACCATATACAAAAATCATATCAGCGTATTCAACATTAGAACATGTATGCGGCATTGTGGCTGATGCTATTCACACAAAAATATCTGAGTAACTGAATGAAGACTGATTTATGAACTATAATCCTAAAAGGAAGCCAAAATGTAAACAAATAAAATAATGTAAAGGATAACATTAAGTGTTTACATATCTCACTGCCTAGCCTGACGAACTTTGAAAGGTGATAATCGCTACCTGTAACATTTTTGTTTTGTTTCTTTGTTTGCGATTTTCTTTAAAACTAAGCAAAAATGAGCAAATCTCTAGAGGACTTTTTGTCTTAGTTTTTCGGTCCCCTATAAGTTCCTGAAGTTTTGCCATTTAAATTCCGGACACCCTGTATAATATATATTGAATGTGAAAAATCGTGAATGTAATCGAAGATTGAACTTTGAATATATTTAAAAACATTAGAAAAAAAATAATAGTGATTTAAGATAATTGCAGAATGCTCAGAAAAAAGAAAGAAATATAGAATAAATAATAAAATAAAAATAATAGTAAAGAGGTAAGAAAAGACACTGAGAGAAAAGAAACTATAACAACAAGAAAGTTGATTAGAAAAAATATTTATAAATGCTTTATTTATTTATGTTATTTCAAGGTGCCGTGTACTGCGACATGGTCAGAGGCACCTGATGCAAATTCTAGGTTCTAATGGGGCGTATTAAAAAAAAATTACCGTTTTTGAAATAAATATTTGTATTATTATTTCTTTGATATAAAATACAATCAATACTCAAAGTATAGTCCATTGTTATCTACCGTCACTACCTATCTGCCCGCCAATTTCCAATTGCTCGATACCACGATGATACCATTCCTTGGGATGGCTGTCAAAGAATTCTTGGACAGCGTTTTCAACTTCCTCAAAATTATCAATTTTTTTCCCTTGAAGAAAATGGGCCGTGGATCGAAACAAGTAGTAATCCGAAGGTGCGAGGTCTGGACTATATTGTGGATGAGGCAGGAGTTCAAACCCATGAAGTTCTGTAAACTTTTCTGCTGATTGTTGGGGAGTAAATTCTTGAGGGACCAGCCTACAGGTCTTTTTCACCTTCTCCATTGAGAGAAGATGGCGACTAACAATATCGTTTGACACACCACACTCCCTGGTAAGTTCGCGAGTACTTGTGGATGGATTTAACTCAACAGCTTTCTTCAGAACCTCATCAATATCCATTAATGGCCGTCCAGAGCCCTTCTTCCTTTCCAACGTCGTATCTCCACTTCTAAATTTTGCAAACCAACGCCGCGCAGTGCGCTCTTCAAGGACACCTTCCCCTTCATATTTAATAATTTCACGAGTTGCTTCAGCGGCTGTGAATTTTTTTTTCCAGTTTTCTTAAAATTACGAGAATTTCGTAGAACACTGTCATGTTTGTTCTTTGAAATAAAAAACTGAACTTAGGCTTTTTTTTAATAGGTCCAGTGTTAGTGAACAAGCTTAGAGAATGCTCTAAAGGGATTATTAAGTATTGGTAAATAATAAATAGCATTGAGATATTAACAGACTTTTGAACTCTGGAATTTGATAAAACGGTCATTTTATTTTTTATAAGCTCTATTAGTTTATTTGAATGATATCAAATATCCTGCAATCCCTAAGGAACTTTCCAACGTTTCAAAGTTAGGGAATGGTGAATATGTACCGTATGAAAGAGTATTAACAAACCTTAATTTAATCAAACATTAAAAAAGTAGGTTTAATTTACTTTTCTCAAGAAGAAAAAGAAAGAGATAAACTTTTTAAGAACTGCTAACGGAAGGTTTGATAGAACCGATGTGACACAGACAGCGGACGATGACTAAGGAAGACGCGGTCCCGCAAGAGATCCGGTAAGATCGCGGCGATACGCGCGTGGTAAGAAGCGTGCCGTGACTGATGGCGGGGACGTGCGCAAGCAGTGACCTGGTCCAGATACTCCTTGCGGTCCTGTACTATATCTTTGTGTGTGACCGCAGCGTCCTACGGTATCTTTATATCTGGATAGGAGAGTTTTATAACTATAGGGAAACTTTAATAGTGCGGATTACAGTATGTTTTGTCTGGTTTAATTATCCTTTTCAGCTAGCATTTCCAGTTGCGGCATCGTCCGCTCTTATAAGTAATTAACTTGGATAGGTTTAACTAATAATTGGTTTACCATTTCAAACTGTTGCAGAATGGCGCTAAACAAACATCGTTCGATTATAAAACATCCCTAGGATTCACACATCACATTAAATATTTATAGATGGTTTTTATAACAATATGTTTGAATTAAGCAAATGTTATTATCGATTCCTAGCTCTATATAACACTGTTATAACCTCTATATAACCTCTCATAAATGGCACTCGCTACCTATCGGTCAATTTTCAAATTTCACTGCGCACCACATATTCACCGGTTTTTAGCAACAATTTGATAGGAAATGTGTAAATTTTATTATTGGTAACCTATCTTGAACTATGAAGATGGGGTAGTTAATGTAAAGATTGGTTCATTTGTTTTTGCGGTTAGTGATCACAAACGAAAAATGGCTTGTACTTTTATTATTTGATTATTTGACATTTGACTGCAATTTATTTTTCAAAAACCCAACAGAGTACAGTGACTCACAATATTGATCAAATGTTTCTAATAATATCAAAAATTAGTCTTAATCCGATATGATTTTTGTCGATAGCTATTTTTAATAAATATAAATAAATATTTTATTGTTATCATCTTTCCCATCTGCATTGTAAACATTAATCAATTAGTAGTTTTCATGAGTCCCCAAATACCAATTGATCAATTTCATGAGTTTCAATTGCATTTTCAAATTCATCTATTAATAATTATTAGAGACTCCTGCAGCTATACATTAGTAAGTAAGAAGCAATTTTACTTTTGTTTTTATCAATTCTGAATACAATACAAAATATTAAATTACAGTTTTTTTTTTATTCCTACAGATAAACTGAACATCAAAAAATATTCGGAAAGCAATTATAAATCAGCTTCAAAAAAGAGATTCTCACTATAATTTAAGAATCAAATACAGATAGAAAAATAAATGCAACCAATTTGAAAGGGATTGAAAAGAATAAAGCAGGTCGTATGCCTTAATTCTCAGATACTGTAAAGCGCGGTTGTTCAATTGTTCAATTCGGTCAGGCGGAGATGATAATGCCGTTCAAATATAACGGAAGCTTAGACGGTTTAATAATATCAACCTTAGCGCTGAAGTAGTGCGTCGTGTCTTAAGACAAGCTGGTTTGCCAAGAAACGCAAAAGATGACTTTTTATTGCAAACAGATAGGCATGAAAAACAAAGGTTATCATTCGCTAAACATTATGCCTACTATACTGAAAATGATTGATCAAATATCATATTGTATGACGAGACCATAATTAATAGAATTGGATCTGAAGAGAAAGAATGAATATGGAAAGGACGAAATGAACAATTTATCTCAAACCATATGCGATTTGATCAATTTCGCGAGTCACTGTATATCATGATCAGCAAAAAATACTTGATTTAAATTAAGCCTGAAATCTTAAACTTCCGTTTATGACCTGATTTTTCAACATGGTACATGTTTTACCCGTGGCTTAGTTGGACAAAACTGATACGTTCTGGGGAACGCTAGGGGATCTAGCGCTGTTGGTGTTGTTCGGATCGAAAATTTGCCGACAAGTTTCCTGATCAAAAATCAAATGGGGAAATTACTTTGTTTTATGACATTAGTCGCGAGGGTCTTCCGTTTAAGAGCTATATTGGTTAGAATAAAAAGAAAGAAGACACATTTGAAACCTACCCCGTTTTTCGATTTTTAAAAAAAATTTACAATCAATTTGTAAAATATCAAATTTATACAAATATGTAAATCAAGTAAATGTGCTGATAACGATTACAATGACATGTAATAACTTAAAAAGAACTACTCATCAGTAGCACTTCAATAAAATTCTACACTAGATCTCTACTCTAGGCCATCTTCTTTTCAGACGCCTCAGAGGATTATCGGGAATGGAGTGGGAAACAAGTTGAGAAACTAATGGATTTGAGTGGTTATGGAGCTTACTATGAAAGGATAGGTATCTGGTTTGGGCTAACTCAGCAACATATGGAACATAAGGTCTTTATGGATAAGCTTATTGGTGACAAAGTAAGGGGCATTTAGGATTTTTCGAAGGATTTTGGATTGTAAAGATTGGATACGAGATTAATTGGATGGTTTAGTAGAGCCCCATAACTCCGTACGTCCAAATAGGTCTAATAACAGTTATGTAAATAAGTCTTTTGTAATGAATTAGGAGGTTTGATCGTTTGTCTAGAAGTAGTCTCTAACGCCGAGCAGCTTCTTGTCGCTTTAGTCTTGTTCAACTTTTTTTAAATTTATAATAATCAATTATTGTTAAGGTTATTTATCTATTAATTTATGCTTTAGTAATTAAGTAATTTGATCCTTTATATTCTAATATGTAAATTGGGAAAAACTGAAGATTATAGATAGATGAGCGTGGAAACAATAAAGAGCATGAGAGCATAAGCGTCAGCAGGATTAAGCTATATAATTTGAAAATTGATCTCCTACAAACAAATGAATCACAGCGAAAAAATATATACAGAAACATATGAGCACCGACGGTCAAGGAGGAAATCCCTAAAACATATTCCATCTTATTCTTTTTTTAGCTGACAGGCTCAAGGGTCCGTTACTTTTTTTTTTTTCAACAATAATATCGAAGTGTTTCTGCGGTGAAGAATTTGTAATATGCATAGATTCTCTACCTGCTCTAATGAAATTTAAAAACATCTACAACAAACATCACCTAGTAAAGAATGTATTACTGGTTTGGATTCCGTCACACGTGAGGATCAAAGACAATGAAGCAGCAAATCGGTCAGGAAAGGAATTAGTATTGCCATAAACAGATATTACGAATGTCTGTCAACAAATCTTCAGACATTTACCACATTCTAGAATATCGATTGAAAATTACCTGGATCCAGCTTTGGGAAATCATAAAGGAACGAAATAAACTGTAAACTGTTAAAAAATAAAAAAATGGAAAAGTTCTAACCGCAAAAACAGAAGAAAAGAAAGTGTTATAAATAGACTTATGGTCGGCCATACATGGTTATATTATTACAAAGGATCGAAGTACAATAATATCCAAATAACGGTTGGATACATTCAAAAGGACTGACCTCAATGAGATACTTCGTTTCAGGAAGCACGATTCGAAAAAAACTTCTTAACTATTCTTGGTGATAATAGTAATACCATAATGTAGGAATAATTATGAATTTTCTATAAAAATATATATTTTAATATATTAATAAAATTATCAATACCAGAAAGAAAAGAATTAATTTTAAAGAAGAAAACTAAAGACTATCGAACTTGCGTTTTCATATGAATCCTTACCTAGTCTTAAAGTGTTTCAATATAGCTGTCAATGTTTATTAATCAAGAAGAACGTTTTATATAGCATATTCTATTTGATAGAAAAAAAAATTATAGTAAATAGAAAAAAGAAAATTTAAATCAAAATAAATAACATGGTTTGGAGGGGATATTGTTGACTGTAAAATTCAAATTAAAGAATTTATTAGAGAAGGTAGTCAAGAATGCTGGAGGTGAAACGTGTCTAAGAAAGAACAAACATTTATTAGTGCGCTGAAAATACGACCGGCTTTAATAAAATTCCTACAGGAATTTAATAACAAGACAAAATTTGACCAAATTATAATAGGGTGTATAACAAAATAATGTGACAATGTATGACAAACAATAAATACCATGTCTGAGATATAACAAGAAAAGGGGAATAATTAATTTCTTATTTACCATAATACGTTTCATGCTGGTTTAAGTAAATGGGGACGTAAACAACTAAAATATATGGAAGTGTATACAAGACAATTAAGAATCAATCAGTCGAAATTTATTACACTAAACTAACAAATTTATCTTGTATTCAATGCTTATAATAAAAATAAAATATTTGAAAAATTTTTGTTTACCATTATACTAAACAACAAATTTATGCATAACAATCTTGATACCAAATCATTACCATAACTATTAATATTCCGTGGCCTTACAGTTCCTTATTCAAATCCAGATAACCCTCCGAGACATCAAAAAAGAAAATGGCCACGAGACCTTAGCGTACTATTATTATCATTGTCCCTTACGTTTATTAAATGCATTTTTTTTTTTTTATAATTTATTTATTACATATACATAAATATCTTGGTTATTTGTTAATAAACTGTAAATAGAAAATCCCTGTGTTGTTCATGTTACAATATATATACCGTAAAATGGGGTAACATTAGTACGGTGGGGTGAAATTGGTACACAATTGTTTCTGTGGTGATTTCCTTCTGACAGGTTGTTGTATGAGAGCGTAGAATGAGTCGTTTCGTGGGCTCTCATTTAGTAAAAGTCGACACAACAACCTGCCAGAAGGAAATCACCGCAGAAACAATTGTGTACCAATTTCAACCCACCGTACTCATGTGACCCCATTTTACGGTATATATATTGTAACATGAACAACACAGGGATTTTCTATTTACAGTTTATTAACAAATAACCAAGATATTTAATACAGACACACACAGAACAATATTATTTAACATTACCAATAATAACGGGCATTAAACAGCTAATTACAACACCGATATACACAACCCCAAAAACATAACCATGTTGTTATTATTCTGTCCCTGGCAACCAGTCTATCTCAATACTCCTTAGCAACGGGGGCAGTTCCCCTTATTACGTTAAACTATATATATATATATATATATATATATATATATATATATATATATATATATATATATATATAGAGAGAGAGAGAGAGAGAGAGAGAGAGAGAGATTAATGTATTAACTAATGATAAATTGAATTTTCCAATTAAATATCTTATAAAATTGGAAAATAATTTATATAATGATCGTTATAACCCTTACAAAATGAAATAGGTGCTTGCGCTACAAATTAATATTGGGAATAAGATTTTATTTTTACCAAGGGAAAGGCATTTTTTGGAGCTGAAACATCCTAAAAGTATTCCTGAACTACAAGTACAATTGGGAAACTTTCCTTCCTCTCCTGAAAAGAAAACGTCCAATACGATCTAGACCACAATTCTTTTTTAACAATCACCAACGGTAGCCTAAAATATTTTTATTTAAACCTAAACCTTTTATTTAAGCCTAAATATGTAATAGTAATGAATAAACCTTTCTATTGTCGAAAATTCAAAGAATACAGATAAAACGCAAAACAAAACGTTAAAAAAGTTTTCACGTTCAATCAATAGCTAAGCCTCAATTATGCTTAAAGTATTTTAATCGCTTTGGTTTTAGCCTTGATAGTCAGCTTAATAGACCTGCAGGATAGAGATAATGAATAAATTTATTATAAATTACATAAAAATATAAAGATTTACTTACATTAAAGGTGAAGAATTAAGAAGGCCCTATGGCAAATCTGGAAAAAATAAATTATTTATTACTATAAGCAATGAGCAGGTCGCATTTTGCTGTTGGTTAATGATAAAACTTATCCTATTACAATTCAAAGTGACAATTTATAAAAAACAGTCGACAAATGTTTATTAAATAGTTTACCTACTCTTTCTTTTTTATATTATAATGGAATAAAATATATATATATATATATCACTTTTTTCATTTTCAACAAACCATTAGTCAGATTTTGTTAAGTAAGTCACCAAAGTTTATAATAAAAAATAAATTAAACATAATTTACATTTATGATGATCTCATTTTTATTTGCTCCACAAACATATTAATTTATTAATAAGTCTTTTTTTATCTATATTCTAGTTTTATATATGTATACTTTCTGTTTTATAATATAACATATAACAAATATAATTAAGCTGTTTTGCATATATATAATTTTGCATGGTGTATGCACACAATTTATTTAATTAAAGTCTCTTCTGTAGGGATACTTCTTAAAACCTCGTTTCTGTCACTCAATATTGTACATTTAAATTTTCGTTATTGTAAATTTATTATCGCTAAACCTTCCTAGGATTATGCGAATGACGTAGTTAAAATATGGTACAGGTACTATATAGTAGTTTTACTATTGTAAACTCAGCTGCGGAACAATGCTAACCACATATTGGTCAAATTTTAAACTTTACCATGATCCATTTTAACTTTACCGTTACAGCTGACATCCCAACTCATCCTACCACTGTCCTCACCACTTACGCTGATGACATATGTGTGTTATCAGTAAACAATGATCTCTTCATTGCCTCCCAAACACTCCAATCCCATATCCTAAGCCTTCAAGAATGGTGCCAAAAATGGAGAATCAAAATAATTCCAAAAAAATATCACCAAATAACCTTTACCCTTCGTCGTAAACCTACAACTTCCAGTCCTACAGTATCCTTTAATGATATCCCACTAATCCCTGTTGAACAGATCCGCTACCTAGGACTCCACTTGGACAAACGTTTTACTTGGAATCCACATACAAGACTAAAACGACAAGAAACTGCCTGTAGTTACAGATTACTTCAACATTTATTATACAAACGTTCAAAGCCCCCAATTAATTTCAAAAGACTCATATACATGAATGTGATTAGACCTATTTGGACGTACGGAGTTGAGCTTTGGTGATCCTCTAAACCATCCAATTTATCTCGTATCCAATCCTTACAATCCAAAATCCTCAATTCTCCTTACTTTGTGACCAATAAACTTATCCATAAAGATCTTAATGTTCCATAGGTTGCTGATTTAGCCCAAACTAGATATCTATCCTTTCATAGTAATCTCCATAACCACTCAAATCCCTCAATTTCTCAACTTGCTTCCCACACCATTCCCGATAATCCTCCGAGGCGTCTGAAAATAAGATGTGAATATAAAAATAAGAAGGCCTAGAGACCATCTAGTGTAGAATTTTTATTGAAGTGCTACAGATGAGTAGTTCATTTCAAATTTTTTCATGTTATTGTAATAGTTAACAACACATTTACTTTATTTATATATTTGTAAATTTGTACAGTTGTAAATTTCAATAAATTGATATAATAAAAAAATAAAATAACAACTTTCCCGTGAACATTCCTGGGGTCCATATGTTGCACCTCATATTTAAATCTTTATTAATAATTTAATTGAACGCAAGTAAATTTTATTATTAATTTCTTTCTCTACATAATATGATACATTTGTAACCTCTCTCTAATGTCGCTCGCTACCTATCGGTCGATTTTCAAACTTCACCGCGCACCACATATTTATTGCTTTTTTAATGTCAATCTAATTGAAAATCATTAAATTTTATTATTGCTAAATCTTCCTGGAATTAAAAAGATGTGGTTAAAGTTTAGTAAAGATTGGTTCAGCAGTTTTCGCGGTACTATTTATGTAATAGTATAGATAGATTGTATAGTGAGATTGCATTTAAATTAATTATTTTTCCATTAAAGTTTATTATTAATATATTTAATACAATATGTTAATCTCATTAAAAATATGATAATTTTATAGTTTATTTTATAATTTGTATGATTAGAAGTATTCTCATTTTATTGTGTTTATACTTGCTGTACATATTGTATGAATTGATTCATTTACTTATGGATTCATCCATATAACTTATTGCCCTTATGTGAGGAAGATTGTAATATTACTGAAATAAAAGACCTCTCTAACACACAAAAAAAAAAATTAAAACTAAAAAGTAGATAATGTTAAAATTGGCATTGGAATAAAAACATTTTAGTAATGAATTCTATAACAGTGGAAGACTTTTTTTTTTTTTTAAACTACTTTGCAGATCTTCAACAGAGCAAACCAAGACTGAGCAAACCATTTCGGTGAACAAACAAACCAAGGCGGTGGAGAGAATCCTCTTCATTCCCCTCCTTCCCTCCCAAGACCATCATCTCATCTTAAATATCCTCCAGCTTTACGATTTTAGTTATTCAAATCAATATCCGAATATGTACGATGTGTTCAACAAAGATTCAAATTAGAATATTTAAACTACTTTTTAATAAATATTTTATTAGCGGCAAATTTTCAGCTGCTCAACACAACAATCAGAACTAAACTGATTCCGACACCAATTCGCTAACACTCAAACATCCCAATTGATATAGAATTTTTTTAAGTAATTATATATTAAATGAGGCGTATAAAAAAAAAAAAAAAAACCGTTTTATCAAATTCCAGAGTTCAAAAGTCTGTAAATGTCTTTATGCTATTTATTATTTACCAATACTTAATAATCCCTTTAGAGCATTCTCTAAACTTGTTTACTAACACTGGACTTCTTAAAAAAAAAGCCTCAGTTCAGTTATTCATTTCAAAGAAGAAAAATGACAGTGTCCTACGAAATTCTCGTCATTTTAAGACATTACCAGAAAAAAAATGATATCAGCGTGGCATCGAGCAATTAGCTAGCAGATAGATAAGGACGGTAGATAACAATGGAATTTACTTTGAGTATTAATTGTATTTTATATGAAAGAAATAATATTACAAATATTTGTTTAAAAAACGGTCATTTTTTTTTAAACACCCTTTTATATATTTTTCCGGTATTTACCAGGGTTAGTGATGTTTATTTTTTTTTTCATTTATTAATTATTTTTTTTGTAACGAGATGAATTGTTAGTAAAACTCCCGAAGCCTCACCTAATGACTTTAAAAATTATAAAAAATGAAATCGTATTTAACAGCTAGAACTGGATTGTAAAGAAAGTATGACTGTTGTCCATACAATGTTGAATCCAACCCTTTGATTGGTTGGCTCCAGTTTCACACTTGAAATAAATCTTGAAATTCATTCCTAGTGCATCTACCTGATCAGATGTCATCGCAAGATTACCAAATTTCTGTCCTGAAAGTTTCATTTGGATCATTTCAGCCGTTTTCGAGCAATAGCAATTTGTCTCGTTACTTATTGAATGACCCTCATCATTCAATAAGTAACACACTTCACACACTAAAATTGTGAATTCTGAAGTATGCTCTAAACGATTTCCTTAAGGAGGTATTGATCCTTTTTTTTAAGGACAAACCGTAAAAAAAATTTCCGCCACTTTTTGATAGAACTTTGACAATTCGAAATCTTGTATGTTAGTCACCGTTAAAGCTACACATTGTAGAATATTTAGTTAAGGTTAGTTTCAAAAATGAATAGGTTTCTTTTGCAACCAACCATGCAGCAAATATTTTGTTGAAATGTAAAAACGATCGAATGCTTTAATGCTTTGACGCAACGAATTAGCAAAAAGAATTTAACAAATCTAAGAACGCTAAACTTCATTAATCGACAAGTACAGATATGCTATATTGGACTATTTATACGCTAATACGGACCCCACATCGCGGCTTCGCCCGCTCTCATACGTAAAAAAAAAAAACTTTAACTGATTGAAATTAGTTTTTTAGTATGCAATTGAGATTTTCTCAGTTATATTTTTACGCATAGCTATAATTTCTGACCTGGTACTATTGCACATATTAGGTGGTTGAAGATTACGTAAAAGCATAACTGGACATCCAATTTTTAATTTTATCCTATGAATCGGTAATCCAGATGAAAAGAAACTATTTAGAAAGAAACTCTTGAAGATCACAGACTGCATCATCAGTGTTTACCATTCTCCTAGTAGAAACATAATCTGGGCTGTCACTGATTAATTTTTCAATAATAATCTTATTTATTTCCTCTGCCATAATATTTGTAGATGAAATTACAACTCTTCCACTTCGAAAAAAGAGTCTCAACCCGCAAGATAAGCTCTCATAGTTTTCGTAATTTTAGTTGTTCAATAATTCAAATACCTAAAGACTATAAACATGCTTTTATTCTATCGGCTTTAGTGCCATTTGGAACCACGGGTAAAGTATTCTAAAAACCTCTGGAAAAACAAATGATATGTCTATTAACTTATTGTTTGGCCTATGATTTTTTAGGCATCGATGAACAGCCTTTACGTGAGCCCTGTGACTCATTGTACACTCATCCTAGACTTAAGTAATTTTTACAGATTGGGCCGACAGATTCTCCAACACAAAATATACTCAATGTTAATTAAAACGTAGCATGAGTTGTTCTGCCACCAAACAGAAACAATTGTATTGTACTTCACTTCACCCTCTGATGATCTTACTCTTGCTAATTGTCAATTAATTTAAAACTTTTTCCCATCCCACTGGGATCGTTCACAAAAATAAATTTTAATGATAACGCTATCATCAATATTATTTTCAAATGGATAATTTTGATTATCAACCAATTTCAGTCAATTTCAAAAAGATAACTAGCAATCGTCGTACCGTTTTTGATTCTAGGATAGTATTAGACATCTTGCCCTCGTATTCTCCCAGATAATGCATTATTCGACAAATGTAGTATATATTATAATATAATAATATAAGTACAATATAAGATATGAAAGGGTTTTGGCAAATACATCAGATGCACATAGCTCATAAAAAGCGGGAAATTTTGTTCTTTGTGGATTATCAATGACTTTTTGAATATTATCTCCAGTGAACTATATTCTTTGATTATTTTCAAGATGAAACATTAAATGGATCACAACTAAGAAAATCATTCATAAATAGAAGAAAAAAAAAACAAAATCGCCAAAATTTGAATAATAATTCAACTTGGTAGAACTATAAAGACGATATAATTAAAATTTGGGAACCGTTACACAAGCATGTCTCCACGAAACCTACCTGACCCGCACTACACCGACCAGTTCGATCCTTACGCTTCACTTCTAGTTAACAGATAGTTCATTGCTATAACCTCACATGTAAACAATTACTTCTACAGTTTCGACTTGGATTGTGTTGTTTAGTGTGTTATATTGATATTTTGTCTTCTAAAATGTTAATAGGTGAAACAGTTAACAACGTGAGTTTCATAAGGAATTTAGTGTTTTATAAATTCATGTTTTCTTATTTCCTCTTCTCTAATGTGTAATACGGTTAAAAAAGTTAAGAAGAATTATTTCTACATGGATTTGGTGTTTTATATATTTTTATTTGTTGTATCAATTTAAGTGAGAAAATTTCAGTATACATATATTTTTTTTAATGGATTCTTTGTTGTCCGTATTACTTATTGCCCTAAAGTGAGACAGATTTTATTATTAATTCAATAAAACACATCTATCTAAAAATAAATGAGAGAAAGTATATCACAGGTTTCATATTTTCTTATTTCCACTTTCCTTGAGAAAATATAGCAGAAATTAACATCAAAACTTTCAACAAGTGTGTTTTTAACATTTATAATTTGTTATTTACACTTCCCTAACATCAGAAAGTTTATCAGAAGTTGTGATATGGCATTATATTAATTCTGATTTAATATCATATTAATTCAACATTGATTTAGTTTTTTTATATTTTTATATTTCCACTTCATTATTTTCTTATTTCTCATTTTAAAATCAGAAGGTAAACAGAAGTTAATATTACATTGAACAGAGATTTAGAGTTTCTCTGTAAATGAAGGAGAATAACCTTTTCCCTCAAAAAGTAGCAGAATCGATAAAAGGTATTCTGGGCGCGCTTAGGGGCTGAAGACATGCTTGTGTACCGGTACCAAAATTTGGTATAGACGGGCTCAATAGCTTTATCATAGCAAACTCTGTTTTATAATAGAGCTAACCACATCTCGGTAAATATTTAAAGCTCACTGTACATCACATTTTATCTTGCTTTTTAATAACAATCTAATTGAAAATATTACTAAACCACTTTGAACTATGAAGATGATGTGGTTACAATTTGGTACAATGTTCGTGGTTAGTGAACACCAGTGAACATTGAGTAGTCCTTTTATGTAATAATTTAGTTTGTTGTTATAGAAATTTGAGTTATCATCTCAATTTTTGCAATCTTAATATCACTCAATTAAGAATGGCTGCGTTTATTAGTGGTTTGTGAGCTCCGCTTCTCTTGATCCCCTGCGGGGTGTAAAAAGCCTTTTGTTTCAGCCTGCCGGTTAGGGCCCCATAAAGGATGCCCTTTGATGTAGCTTTATGATCTTGAATGCCGCTGATGGCAGTAGAATTTAAAATGAACCAGTGATATTATAGAACGCTTCAATCTCAGTCGTTCTTTTTCACTCAATCCCTACTAAGTTCCTTGTTCTTCAAAAGTAATATCAGATTGAATCATACGCTGAAAGAAACCTGTTGCAACTCCATATAATCAACATCATCGTTTTAAAGATAGGAGTGTTAAATCGTATATACTTTAAATATATATTACTCGTATATAAAGGGTGTCCCGAATTTAAATGCCAAACCTTCAAGAACTTATAGGGGACCAAAAAACTAAGACAAAAAGTCCTTTAGAGATTAGCTCGTTTTTGCTTAGTTTTAGAGAAAATCGCAAAAAAAAAAGAAGAAACAAAACAAGTTTTCATTTTTATACTTATTTATTTACATTTATATTTATTTTTAATGTAAATACTGCTCAAAATGTTGTCCTCTTGCACCAATGCAAGCATTACATCTAGCACTCACTTGATAAATTGCAGCTAAACATTGTTCTGATGATAGTTGGTGGACTGCATCTATGATTCGGTCGGTCTCTTAATTGATCTCTTGAGTTGACTGACACCGAATAAACTTTCTGCTTCAAGGTTCCCCATACGAAGAAATCCATGCGTGTGATATTAAGTGATCTGGGTGGCCAGGGCACTAATCCTCCACGTCCAATCCATCGTTGTGGATAATTTATATTGCTAATGCAGCAGATCCTCTTCGGATGCTAGTCTCAGGATTGTTATCGAAGTGGCGTTGGACACAATTTCTTCTCCGAAAATCTACTCTTATTGCTGCGTGGAATTGGTCGCCTTCATTACCTATTAAGAATGACCCAGTCTCTCGTAGTCTATTAAAATTTAACGAAAAGACTCGTCGATTAGGCACTGTTCTATTTGGAAACCGGCGCGCATACTCCCGCACCGCTTCTAAAGAATTACCGTTACAGAAACCATACACAAAAATCATATCAGCGTATTCAGCATTTGAATATGTATGCGGCATTGTGGCTCCTGCTATCCACACAAAAATATCTGAGTAACTGACTGAAGACAGATTTAGGAATTATAATCCTAGAAGGAAGCCAAAATGCAAACAAATAAAATAATGTAAAGGATAACATTAAGTGTTTACATATCTCACTGCCTAGCCTGAGGAACTTTGAAAGGTGATAATCGCTACCTGTAACATTTTTGTTTTGTTTCTTTTTTTTTTTTTTGCGATTTTCTCTAAAACTAAGCAAAAACGAGCAATTCTCTAAAGGACTTTTTGTCTTAGTTTTTCGGTCCCCTATAAGTTCTTGAAGTTTTGCCATTTAAATTCGGGACACCCTGTATATTAATTTGTGTTAAAGATTCTAATGCAAGAAATCAGACATGTTGATTCGCACCTAAAGAGACTCCTTATCTATACCTGATCCTGTCGTCTCTTTAAATTCTAAAATCTTTGAGCAGAAATTTTCATTTTGCCTCCTTAGGTATCAGCATGTGTGATTTCTATCCATACATTTTTTACGAAATTAATATATTGCTATGTCCTCAGCTTCTGGTCGCTTCCGTATTTTCTTAAGGGATGCATGACAAATTATACATGTTTTAAAATAATTAATTAATAGTAAATATTCTCGCAAAGGTTTCATGGGGCCAAATAATTTAGCCACGCTAGTTGTAAAGCACTAGAGGTCTCGGCTGCAAGAATGCAATCACTCACAGTGATGAACGAAAAGACAAAGTATATGACTACATCAAACCGACAATATGAGCAAGAAGGAAATGTCGAAATAGCGATTCACAAATTCCAGAAGTTACGAGAATTTCTATACCTAGAGGCCCAAGTCAATTCCCAAAATAGGGTTGAAGAAGAAATAAACAGACGCATATTTCTAGCAAACCGATGCTATTTCTCACTGCTAAAATTCTTTCTAAGCAGAGCTCTGTCCAGGGTTGCAAAGCTTAGAATTTATAAGGCGCTGATCCGCCCAGTCCTTCCTTACCTATGACTCAGAAATGTGGACAAAGACTAGAAATATTCGGACCAGTATGCATTAACCGAATCTGACGAGGAAGGACAAATAACGAGTTAAGGACCTTTATAAGGATGTTGATATTGTGATTATAATTAAACTAGACAGATTACTATGGGCCGGTCACGTAATAAGGATGAACCCTGAAGAAATTCCAAAGAAGGTGTTAGTCACACAAGGAACTGCATACTTCCTAGATGTCAAAAAACGTTGTCTGCCAAAATTTGGAGGGGGCTAAGCACCGGCAGACAAAATTAAAAATCCGCGTTTTTTAAGTCCAAAAGTGGACAATTTGAAGACGATTTATTTGAAGCACACAAGAAACTGCATACTCCCTAGATGACAAAAAACGATGTCTGCCAAAATTTGGAGGGGGTTAAGCACCGGCAGACAAAATTCAAAACCCTTGTGAAGGCGTCACACTGGCTGACATTGTTCAAAACTCACATCCATTTCGTCCAACAGTGAACTTTTTGAACATGATTTCCTTTTTTATTTGATTTATAAGTAGTTTTTCTCTAGATTAATTTAAGTGAATTATATTATGTTGCTTCCTACGTATGGCACAATATGATTATTTTAATTTAAAATAATCTTGTTTAAAAGTTTTTATGTTAAAAATACCAATTAATACATATGAACAGCAATAATATAAATACCGGCGATATGATTAAAAAATGAATAATATTTCAACTTATAAAGTTATCAAATATGTACTATCCTGGAACAAAATACGTGGAAAACAGTTCTTCGTAAACGTATGTTCTTGGAAAATCGAATGTTCTTAGTCGTTTGATCGAAGAACTCGGAAACCGTTCCTATTAGTATATTTTGAGCTATGTACATTATGAAGCAAATCAAATTTGCAAGAAATTTGGCACTAATCATTTCTTTTTCTTTCATCTATAGTTTTCAAACGGTTTGGCCACCAATGATTGGCTAACTTGTGGTAAGAAACTGGCTAAATTTCCTACCATACTGCATATATGAAATTTATATAAAGTCATGTTAAATACCCACGCCGGCATTTTTTGGTACATATTTCGTTTAAAACCTTAAAACTATTCTTACGATCCAATATTTATTTTTTTCAACTGATAGCTGACTAAATTTGCAATCAGGCCCATATATTAAACTGATATAAAATCATGTAAAATACCAATGCTAGCACACCAAAACCTCGTACTGTTGTGAAATCCAAGTTTTTGGACACATTTTTCGTTATTACCCAAGAACTATTTTTCTGATCCAAAATTTATTTTTCTCAACTGATAGCTGACTAAATTTGCAATCAGACCCATGTATTAAATTGATATAAAGTCATGTAAAATACCAATGCCAGCACATCAAAACCTCGTACTGTTGTGAAATCCAAGTTTTTTGGCACATTTTTCGTTATTACCCCAAAAATTTTCTTCCGATCCAAAATTTATTTTTCTCAACTAATAACTGACTAAATTTCCAATCAGACCCATATATTAAATTGATATAAAGTCACGTAAAATATCAATGCCAGCACACCAAAACCTCGTACTGTTGTGAAATCCAAGTTTTTTGGCACATTTTTCGTTATTAACCCAAAAATTTTCTTCCGATCCAAAATTTATTTTTCTCAACTAATAGCTGACTAAATTTCCAATCAGACCCATATATTAAATTGATATAAAGTCACGTAAAATACCAATGCCAGCACACCAAAACCTCGTACTGTTGTGAAATCCAAGTTTTTTGACACATTTTTCGTTATTACCCCAAAAATTTTCTACCGATCTAAAATTTATTTTTCTCAACTAATAGCTGACTAAATTTCCAATCAGACCCATATATTAAATTGATATAAAGTCACGTAAAATACCAATGCCAGCACACCAAAACCTCGTACTGTTGTGAAATCCAAGTTTTTTGACACATTTTTCGTTATTACCCCAAAAATTTTCTTCTGATCCAAAATTTATTTTTCTCAACTAATAGCTGACAAAATTTCCAATCAGACCCATATATGAAATTGATATAAAGTCACGTAAACTACTAATGCCAGCACACCAAAACCTTGTACTGGTGTGAAATCCAAGTTTCTTGGTTCATTTTTCATTATTACCCGAAAACTATTCTTCCGATTCGATATTTATTTTTCTCAACTAATAGCTGACTAAATTTCCAATCAGACCCATATATGAAATTGATATAAAGTCACGTAAACTACTAATGCCAGCACACCAAAACCTTGTACTGGTGTGAAATCCAAGTTTCTTGGTTCATTTTTCGCTATAACCCCCAAACAATTTGTTTTATCCAAAATTTATTTTTTTCAATGAAAGGTTACTTAATTTACAATCAAATCAAATTATATAATGATGAATAAATCCCGCAAAATACCCACGCCAGCCCACTGTAACATGTAAAATTGTTATGTTTTTACCAAAACATACATACACATTTAGCCTGCTGGCATGGATTTCAATTCAATATTCATGTATAAAATGTGATATCAAATTTAGTCAACTTTAAGTTGAAAAAAGTAAATTTTGGTTTAGACAAATTGTTTTGGAATAATATCGAAAAATAATCTAAGTAATTTGTATTTAACAACAGAACTTGGTTTTAGCGTGCTATCACGGGTATTTTACAGAGCTTGATCAAAGTTTTATATATGGGGTCTGATTGCAAATTTAGTCAGCTATCAGTTGAGAAAAATAAATTTTGGATTGGACGAGTAGTTTTGGGGTTATAATGAAAAATGTTCCAAAAAACTTGGATTTTACAACAGTTCGGGGTTTTAGCGTGCTGGCACGGGAACTTTACATGACTTTATATAAATTTCATATATGAGGTCTAATAGAAAATTTAGCCAGCTATCAATTGAAAGAATAAATAAATTTTGGATCGGACGAATAGTTTTGGTGTTATAACGAAATATGTGCCAAAAACTTTAACTTTACAATAGTACGGATTTTTAGCGTGCTGGCATGGGTATTTTAAATAACTTTATATACATTATATAGATAAATTATATTATATTATACAAATAAATTTTATGTATAATGTCTGAAAGGAAATTTAGTCAGCTAAATTTTGGATTAGAGCTATAACCGACAACGGAAAAGTACCAACTGCTTCTTTTCACGAAGAAGTGCGACTTAAATGAAGTTAGTCAATCTTTGGTGGCTAAACCGCTCTAAAACTATTGATTTGAGAACAAAATGACTATTACAAAATTTGTTGCAAAGTTGATTTGCTTGAATAACGTATAATAGAACACAAAATATACTAAAAGTAACGATTTCCGAACTTCTAAGAAATACTATTTTCAACCTCTTTCCCCCACTGTCATTTTTGCGGCACTCACCTTTATTGGAAAATTCATAAATTTTCATTCATAACAGTGGACAGGTTACACCCATGCATTACAAAAAAAGGGTGAAATAACTCGGTATGTTTTCCTATCGGGCTCTTGGTCTATTATTTTACAAATCAATTAACTGGACTACTATACAAGTTTTATACGAATTTTGTTCCAGGATAGTACATATTTGATAACTTTATAAGTTGAAATATTATTCATTTTTTAATTATATCACCGGTATTTATATTATTGCTGTTCATATATATTAATTGGTATTTTTTACATTAAAATTTTAAAACAAGATTATTTTATATTAAAATAATTTTATTGTACCATACGTAGAAAGCAATCTAATAAAATTTCCTCAAATCATTCTAGAGAAAAAAAACTACTTATAAATCAAATAAAAAAGGAAATCATGTTCAAAAAGTTCTTTGTTGGACGAAAAGAATGTGAGTTTTGAACAATGTCAGCCGGTGTGACGCCTTCACAAGGATTTAGAATTTTGTCTGCCGGTGCTTAGCCCCCTCCAAATTTTGGCAGACAACGTTTTTTGTCATCTAGGGAGTATGCAGTTTCTTGTGTGCTTCAAATAAATCGTCTTCAAATTGTCCACTTTTGGACTGAAAAAACGCGGATTTTGAATTTTGTCTGCCGGTGCTTAGCCCCCTCTAAATTTTGGCAGACAACGTTTTTTGACATCTAGGAAGTATGCAGTTTCTTGTGTGCTTCAAATAAATCGTCTTCAAATTGTCAACTTTTGGACTGAAAAACGCGGATTTTGAATTTTGTCTGCCGGTGCGACGCCCCCTCCAAATTTTGGCAGACAATTTTTGTCATCTAGTGAGCATGCAGTTTCTTGTATGCTTGAAATAAATCGTCTTAAAATGGTCCAGTTTTGGACTGAAAAAACGCGGATTTTGAATTTTGTCTGCTGGTGCGCCGCCCCCTCCAAATTTTGGCAGACAACGTTTTTGTTCACCTAGGGGGTTTGCAGTTTCTTGTTTGCTTTAAATAAATCATCTTCAAATAATATCATATTTTGATATTTGCTACCCCCTTTCGGAGGTCGCCATTTTGAAACGCCCCCCGCTTTGAGTTGGCAGACAAGTGCAAATTGATTGCTGAGGGTGGACATTCAATGGCTGTATGTCTAAAAGTTTTCTTCAAATAAGTCATGCAATTTGGCCTCGGCTCTTGGACTATGTTAAGTGAGCGAGTGTATGGAACTAGAAGAGTTGGTCGTCTTAGATGGGAAGATTGTGTTGCTACTGATGCCAGGATTCTGCTTGGTAACCGAAGTTGGAAGGCAGCAGCACTTGATCGGGAAAACTGGTGGTCGATGTTGGAGCAGGCCAAGTCTTGGGACGTAGCGCTAATAAATAATAATAATAATAATTGTAAAGGAAAAGTAACCTAAAGGAATTTATTGGATGAGTGACATGCGACCTGGTAATAAATTTTACTGTTGTTAAATCAAAACAATGAGAGGGAGTAGCTATGCTGTGGGACAAACCCCGAAAATACGTGTCTTTTTCCGGCTCTTAAAGCATTTTCCCCACTCTGACACCAACACGCCTACTGACTTCTTGGTTGATTAAGGTTGGAAGTTTAGTGTTTATCTAGAATATTATAAAGGAAATGACAACCACAAAAAACTATCCTCTGTGCACGGCCCAACTGCTGTCTATTTCTGAGGTTTGTTTTGTTAAGCGCTGTAAGAAAATATCTGTATTAATTTAAAATTATATAACTTTGATATATGATCTGATGTTTTGAAATAGTTTGTATGCTTTTAGAGCTAATAACGAATGTTTTACATTCGAACTAGTTCAGATTAAAAAAATTCTAAAAGAAGTAGTGAATGATTCATAAATTCTAATTCTAAATTATTTATTCAAATGTTTAAAAAAAATTATAATTTTGTTTTTAATCTCAACATATTTTTATATTTAATTATAATAAACCTCAGCGAACCCACAGATTCGATTTACCAACAATCAAACAAAAATATTTTTAGGTTATGTTTTCAATAACCTTCCTATTCAGTTCCAAAACTCCATTAAAAATTGAGGAGTTGCCTTTGATCACCACCTATCCTGTAATAACCATATCGCCCAAATTTCCAAAAAATCCATCATTATCCTTAAACAACTGTATAGATCCCAAGATTCCTTTTCCCAGAGTACCCGTCAACTTCTAGTGTCCTCTCTTGTTTTTACTGTTGCTTGGTTTTTGGGGGACTGTCTGGGGATCTCGAGATGAAGCTGAGGATACTGATGAACTGTTTCGTTAGATTTATCTTCGGGATCCCAAGGCGGTCACACTTCACTTGCCGATATTCTCAGCTCGGATGGCTTTTTCCTAAATTCCGACAGCAGTACTTTACTATACCAATCTCTAAAAAACTTTCCTATATTCTTGACCTACTAACTATGCGTTCTTCTATCCACCCCCCAACACTAGAACCCAACCTTTTAACCAGTATAGGCCCTCACATGAAACTGGCTCCTTTGAAAAATCCTTCATCATTCGTTCTACCTTCTACTGGAATTCCTTACGCATTTCGATTCGTAAAGCAGCTCCCCTAACTTAATTCAAAAAGAATTTATTTTTACACATTTCAGACAATCAATCTTCCGCAAGGATGTCAATAATCAAATGAATACTTAGAATTACTTTTTTTTAATCACTTTCTTTCTTTTATACGTTCATATATATATACGATTGTATTTTATGTTATAATTATTATTTCATATATTTATTTATTTTTTTTTTTTTTTAAATTTAATTAATTTTTTTTTTCTGTAAAAAATGTATGCTGTAATTACTGGAGCATCTAATTTGTAAATAATTGGCCAGACAATTGTACTCTTAATTGTGCATCATTTTTATTCTTAGGGGACACTAAGTCCCAGAATAAAGTTTATTTATTCATTCATTATTGCAAAAAAAAAGAGAGAGAAAATTTGTTTACTCAGCTATAAATAGATAAAACAAAAAGTAAATAACACTACATGAGCCTAGGATTAGGAGGTCATGGACCTTTAACTTAAAATATATTCTGGATCTGGAGAAGGGAGAGGATATATAAATTGTAAGATCTGCTGATCTGACAATCCGAGAAACATTGCCAACATGACAAGAAAAGTGGACTCAATGCGTCAAAGTCACCTAAGGGAAAATAAAGAATGATCTGTCTAAATTTTTGCAGTCGACCTTTTTTTTTGTCATCATTTTATTCGATTCTTCATATTCGAAAACGATAACACGTTGCTCATTTTTTAACTTAAGGTTTTACGAATAATTCCAAAAATAATCGTTTTACAATAAGAATAACATTACTTTTTAAAGGCATAACTCCTATTTATCTTTTAATTTCTTCAACATGTTTCGGAGTCACATTGCTCTATCTTCAGGATCTACAATTCAAATTACATCCTATTTACAATACTATCCCTTATACAATCCATTCATATTCTATTATGTTTAAATTTTTTTCTTACAACTGTGATTTTCTCTCATAGTCACATGTGCATGTCCATACTTACCCTCAACTGGGCAATGTTCACCCCTTGTTATTGTTTGTTTATTTCTTTTACCTTTTGACTATTTAGTTTGGTTTTTACACAACCATTCTATTTTTATTCATTACTGTATTGTTAATCATAAGCTTGTAGAATAACATTGGTTTGAGATTAAGTTAAGGTATTGTATTTGCAGGTTGTGCGAATCAAGTAAAGACTAATTGAAGTAGATATTTGATGACGTTATTTCAATGTTAGAGTATTCTATATTATCATTACCCATTCTTATTTCTATTTCTTCACTATTTGTCATTAATTTAGTCTTGTCATAGTTTGGGACTAGACCTACATTTTTACATTCTGGTACTAGCTCATTCAACATAGAAACCATTTCCTTTCTACTTGTTGCGAAGAGCACAATATCATCTGCAAAGTGTAGCTAGTTCAGCCTCCTTCCATCGACTCTTACTCCTTTTATTTCCCAGTCCAGGTTCCAGAGAACCAACTCCAGGACTAAAATGAAGAGAATCGGAGAGAGTCGATCGCCTTGTCACACACCTTTTTCTACAGGGAAAACGTTTCCTTTTCTTTCCATTTCAATGTATGCTGACATAACTTTATATAGCTGGTATATAATCTGTATGTATCTGTTCTGTATTCCTATAGTCTTGAGGGCTTTGGATGTGCTTACGTGATAAATAGAGTCGAACGAAATTATATTCTTTAGATTTTTCTATAATTTGATTAAATGTCTGAATATGGTCCATTACTGAAAATCCCTTCCGAAATCCAGCCAGTTTCTTCATAATCTGTTTTTTTAGGCGTTCTTTTAGTATAGTGGAAAATAATTTTGACATTGTAGAACAATGCCTTATCCATAAAGATCTTTTGTTCCATATGATAATAATTTAGCTTAAACAGATATCTTTCCTTTCATATTGAACTCCATACCCACTAGAATCCCAACTTGCTTCACACTCAATCCAGATAATTCCCTGAGACGTCTCAATATATGTCTGAGACACCTTCTAATGTAGAGCTTTAATTAAAACACTACTAGTGATTACTTCTTTACGTGTTTTTGACATGCCATTGTAATCATTTCCTCAAATTTACTTTTTGTATATAATTTATACAGTTGTAAATATCAACTTTCTACGGGTTTTTATGCCAGGAAATAAGTAAACTCAGTAATCCGTATTTAAGTTATAATTTAATTGTATTTTTGGAAGTAACTTATATTTTAATAACAATATAACTTTATTATTACTTTATTTATTATAACTTTTATTATAATGTTATTAAAATCAGTAATCCGTATTGAAGTTACAATTTAATTGTATTTTTGGAAGTAATTTATATTTTAATAATAATATAATTTTATTAATATAACAGTCGAACTTGGTTACCACTCATTTTTTACCACATTAGAGACCGCCTTGAAAAATGTAGCTCCATGAATTGGTGAGCCACACCGGACTAAACGAAGCGAATAGTGTTGGTTGGTCTACCGCACCAAGCTACAAAATCCCGCTACTTCATTCCTTACTACCAAGTTTTCCCAAGAAAACTGGAGCTGGCATAGGCTGCGTGGTCTAAAAAAAACATTATATATTTATAGAGCTTCATTTCATAACACAACCTAAAACTGTGATTTTTACGCTGCTCAGAAAACAGCTACGTCTTATATTCACCTAACACCTGAATTTAAATCCATGTAGGTTGTTGAGAGGGACAAGTCAATGTAATTTAAAAATAAGCGTTGTTGAATTTGATTTTTGAAGATATTATTTTTAATTTGCCCAATGTTTCGGCATTATCTTTGATATACTGAATTATGAAAGGCTAAAATCAATATCTGTCAAATACAGAATCAGAACAGAAAAACAATAAATTAATTTAATTATTAAATGTAATTTAACTTCTGTCAGTTAATTTTATTATTTCATTTTATTTTTGACGATTGTAAGTAATTATTTGTTTTATTTTTATAATGATTATTTGTTTAATTTGAATCTTCTATCATCATTAATTTTGTGTGTATGTGTACTTGTATATATTGTATGAATGAATACATCATTAGCACAGTTACGATCAGTAACAGTCCATCACTGAGGCAGATTGTATATATATTTCAATAAAAAAAAAAAATTATAATAAATAATAAATGTATAAAATAAAAGATACAGTGAGTAATGAATAAATAAATAAAAATGTCAATAATTAACAAAATATGTTGCTTCCTCCTAGAACGCTGCGACATCCTCCAGGAACGCTGCGGTTTCCTCCTAGAATGCTACGACATCCTCTACGAACACTGCAGCTTCCTCCGAGAACGTTACGATATCCTCCAGGATCGTCGCAGCATCCCCTAGAAAAGCTGTTAGTTCCTCCAGGAACTGTGGCTTCTCGGACCGCCTCGGATACCTCTGGGGACCAATACTGTTTCCTCTCTTGGTTTTCCTTTTTATATCTTAGCTCTTTGGGCTCTCCATTTTCAAGGGGATAAAATTCTTTACGCGTTTCACCGTATATTTCTTCTTCTTTTGTCCATAAACACTGAAACTCTTCTGTTAAATTACATTTTGATCTATGACGTTTCTTAGAAAACGTTTTTCGTCTCCTTCTTCTTTTCCTTTCACATGATTTATAACAATTATTTTTACCTTTCCAAACATCTATATCTTCAGCTTCCCTGAATAGTAACAACTACCTTTGAATTTTCCGCTGTTAATCTACAGTTAAGTAGGAAACACTATAATTGAATATTTGAAAATATAATATAGTGAAAATGAGAAAACGGTCTAAGAATGGTTATTTCTTAAGATGAGAAAAAACGTATTGTATTGACGTTGAACAATGAAAAATATGTAGGTAAATTATACATAACATAAAGACAATAAATACATTTAAAAAAGAAAGAAAAGTATTGGAGCATTACTGATGGATTGTTTTATCATAATATTAACCAACATGTAATTTACATAATTTATTGTTAATGAGATTATAAATTTATGGTTTAAACAAATTAAACCAAAAAACTCAATTTCTCTCCGAGTGGAAAAGCAATATATCATGGATATGTCTAGCTCCTATATCTACTGCTACTGATACAGAAACTGTCGGCTAAAAAGAAACACCAACGGAAAAATGTAGGGCCTGTAAAAAAAGCCACAACAAAAAAAAAAACCTGGCTATTTTCATTCAAATCATTATAGCACCCTAAGCGTGCTGTTTGCCAAAGACATGCAAGAATTGCGGGAATGCTCAAGCATCTTCTAAAATCGTGTGAGGAAATTGGTCTTTACCCTAACTATGAAAAGACGAAGAAAAGAAGAATGCCAACTAAAATACTACAATTCGGAATATGTAGAGGGGTTTATCTATCTGGGTCAGACAGTATCCTTCGCAGATAGAGCAGCAAAAGAAATCCAGAGAAGAATTGGAACAGGTTTTGGTCCCTCAATCATATTATGAAAGGCAATATAAGTATGGAGCTAAAAAGACGGGTCTTCGACAGTTGCATAAGCCCAGCGGTTACTTATGGATGCCAAACGTGGTCTCTGACAAAAGCTCAAGAGAGGAAGATCCAGATGTGGCAGAAGAACATCGAAAGATGCATTATGAAGGTGAGGAAAAGCGACAGGGTGAGAACTACCCAGATCAAGAAGGAAACACGGCTCACACACTCACGCGGATAAGAAAGAGCAAGTGGAAATGGGGTGGGCATCTTCTTCGCTGTGAAGGAATTAGATGGTCAAAAAATGTCACTGAATGTAGAATGTAGAATGTAGAAATGCCTTCCTCTGTAAAACAGACTCATCTATCCATAAAATTCACCTCAAAAAGTGGTATTTTCCAACACAATCTGCATTCAGAAGCTATTGGCAAAATTGAGGTCTATGTTCATTATTATTGAGTTTTAAATCTTACATTCGAAATCTAATAAAATAAATCCTAAATGATAATAATAAATAAATAAATGTAATAACATAATATCCTTTGATCTGGTGCCGCTTTATTGACAGTTTCCCTTAATTTTCTTTTAAACAATTTTTTTTCTTTGCTTTTTATTCCACTGAAGAGTTTAAAATGCACATTTCCAATTAGGGGTTGTCATAATGTTTTGTTTACACAAGTAAATGATTTGTATGCCAAATGAGAACATCATGTTTTTTTTCGGTTTTAGAAGTAAATTTCTCCATGAAATCGAAACAGAATCAATACTTTCTACATATCATTTAAACGTTGATTAAATTTGTAAGTTTTTGTGATATTTGCAGTTTAGTGGATGGTTTTTTCGTAAAAAGGTGAGCGTTGAAGTGATTGACATTGTCAATCCTTAAATTGACAATTTAAGACTTCCTATAATAAGGTGAAGATCAAGCTGTTCTTTAGGTCACGAGTTTCTAAAATTCAAGGTTACATGTGCTCGGCTGTTATAGAAAATTTAATGCTAAATTTAAAAATGAGGTCAAAGTTTGAAAAATGTTTAAACAAAGTGAAGATATTACAGCTTTTATGACAAAAAACGTGGTTTCCTCAAAAAATTCTTTGATTTATTGTATATCTGAAACGGATTGGAATAGAAAGGTGAGATTTGCGGCATTTTTCAACATTTTTGATCTAGTTTCTCCCATTTTTTTTTTACACTAAGAGGTACTCACTCACCCTGTAGAACAAAAGATTTAAACAAAAAGTCAAAAAATTTTATATTTTATATTTCTTTCTTCTTGTTTATATATTTTGAATATTTATTTTTGATTCATATATACAATTTATTTTGCATAAATAAAAGCCTATTTTCCCTTCATTCAATTTATTGTTAACGAGAATATAAATTTATGGTTTAAACAAATTAAACCAAAAAACTCAAGTTTTATAGATATGTCTATCTATAATGTAATGCTCCTATATCAACTCCTTCTGATAAGGAAACTGTTGGCTAAAAAAAAAAAAAAAAATGTAAAGGCCTGTCAAAAAATGTAAGAAAAAAATGACTATTTTCATTCAAACCATTATAGCACCCTAAACGATAGTTCTTAATAGAGTTAGAGCATGCCTAAATGTTACATTTTTGAGTGTAAAAAAAAAAACACACGAAAACTATAGAACCCAACTGAAAATACATATCCATGTCAAAGGATTATAAAAATAATAAAATTGTCTGTGAAGGGATGTTTGAACATTTATTATACAGTGTGTCCCGAATTTAAATGGCAAAACTTCAGGAACTTATAGTGGACCGAAAAACTAAGATCAAAAGTCCTTTAGAGATTTGCTCGTTTTTGCTTAGTTTTAGAGAAAATCGCAAAAAAAGAAACAAAAAAAAAAATGTTACAGGTAGCGATTATCACCTTTCAAAGTTCGTCAGGCTAGGCAGTGAGATATGTAAACACTTGATGTTATCCTTTACATTATTTTATTTGTTTGCATTTTTGCTTCCTTCTAGGATTATAATTCCTAAATCTGTCTTCATTCAGTTACTCAGATATTTTTGTGTGAATAGGATCAGCCACAATGCCGCATACATATTCTAATGTTGAATACGCTGATATGATTTTTGTGTATGGTTTCTGTAACGGTAATTCTTTAGAAGCGGTGCGGGAGTATGCGCGCCGATTTCCAAATAGACGAGTGCCTAATCGACGAGTCTTTTCGTTAAATTTTAATAGACTACGAGAGACTGGGTCATTCTTAATACGTAATGAAGGCGACCAATTCCAGGCAGCAATAAGAGCAGATTATCGGAGAAGAAATTGTGTCCAATGCCACTTCGATAACAATCCTGAGACTAGCATCCGAAGAGCATCTGCTGCATTAGCAATATCGTGGCAAGCAATATTGCGAACTTTGAAAGGTGATAATCGCTACCCATACCATCTTCAAAAAGTTCAGAATTTATTATCGGGAAAAACAGAGCCTGTTCGTGCTATAAATTTACGATTTGAGAGAAAATTTTGAATGAAGTACAAGATGTTCCCAGAGAAACCCCATGACTGTAAGGTGTCTATAATTTTGGCTCTCCAAAACGAATCAAAGGCATTTTGTAAGTCCATAAAAACGTGTTGATTTTTATTAAAAGGCCATTTTAAATATGAGTTAACTTGGAAAAGGAGATGCGTTGTTGATTTATATGTGCGAAATACAAATTGTTCGTTGTCTAATAATTTACGGGATTCTAGTTCCAATGAAAGGCGGAATATAGTTCAAAAAATATTAAAATTAATCAAATATATGTTTTTCACTAGGCTATGTTTTCGTTTATAGTACCGACATCACGTTACAATAAGTTTTTAAGTTGACTATCGTACCCAATATTTAGAAACAATTTAAGAAACTTCAAATTTGACTTTGTTCTTAAATTTATCAAAAGTTGAACAAAGAATAGCGTATCGTTTAATAGATCACCAATTGTGCAAAGCCCCTTGGCTTCGTGGTCAATTAGGTTCCCTAGTGAAGGTACGGGAGCTGAGATTAGCTTCAAATTGCCCTGAATTAAGTACAATTTTATTCCAGTGAATAAGCCTCTTCGGAACAGCTTCTGGTACAAAAACGTTTCAACTTGCTACCAGGAGATAGGTCATTCTACATGTCTTAATAATGTATAAATGTTAATAATTTGTTTAATGCTGTGATTTATAAATTCAAAAAAATTAAATTCGTGCTAAAATTCCTCATAGCGTCTTTTAAATAATCTTTGCTGTAAATAATAAAATTTCCGTTACCCTTAACATCGGTTTCTACCACCTTTCCACTACCTAAATTTCTAATTTATGCTAACAAGTTGGTACAAAACCTATCACAGAAAATTAGTGTTTTGTTTAACATTTTTTTTTAAATCCTGTAATATACTAATTTATTATCAGGATTATCTTTCTAGTTATTTGAAAACAGTTTTTATTAAATCGATAAATTAATACACATTCTATCTATAATTTTTACAATATCAAAAACCATTGATATTAGACGATAAAAATTCCAAATTGATTCTCACATATTAAGTTCTTTTCTCATTGACTATGAGGCCGGATCTTCTCGCCGACGTTCAAAAGCAAAAAATGAAAACACGATATGAGTTAGGAATATAGTGTTCTGATAAGGAATACACATCGTTATAAGTCTGTTTTGTAAGATAATATGCTTAATGTTTTCATTAAATAAATCCATTTGTAATGAAAAGATAGAATCATGAAGAATACATGGGTGTCAATTACTGATCCGTAAGGTGTCAGTAACTGTAATTTGAAGTAATTATTCTTAATTTATTGAAAACTCTTTCCACTGATATTTTTAGTTAAAACTTTTGTATGCAGCATTAAGTAAGGTAATTAAAGAATAGTCTCAATAAATTTCAAGTTGATTCAATTATTCATGGTATTGCCTTGACGGAGTCAAAAACTGTCTAGTTTACCCTATGTTAACATTTTTAAAAAATAAAGGAAATAGGAAGTATCTATATACACTAATATATTGTCGCTACTATGTAAAACTAATAAATGTGAAAAAATGAAATTTTTTATTCGTTCGTTTACCTATGTATTCTACAAAGCTAGAAATAGTGCCGATCATATTCGAAAATTTATCATAAGTCCTTGTAGAAAATAACAATAAACAAACGGAATAAAAAAAAAAAAAAAAAAGATTTTCGTTAGTTTTACATAGGGCCGACGATATATTTGCATAGATATATTTTAGCCAGCTATTTAAAAAGAGTAGAAGCACTGGCATACGAAACACTATATTATGTTAGATTTGTAGCAAACTAACTCACCTTTAAAATGGTTTATAATGGAGTATGGTATAAACGTCGATTTTAACGAATAAAAACAAATTTACAATTTCCACTTTTTGAGAGAATTACAAAAATTCGAAAACTTGTATCTTAGTCTCCGTTTTAGCTACAGAGCTTATTTTCTGCTCAAATTGCATAAAATAAAGTTTAGTTTAGTTTAATTTGAATGTAAAAATGTTTTCTTTAGATCCAACCGTGCAGCAGACATTATGGTTAAACTTAGAAAAGGTCGAGAGTTTTGACTCTTTGACCCTATCAATTAGCGAGTGGCGGCGCTCTATGAATGAATTGTAAATAGGCATTTTACTAATTTTTTTACTATCTATGCTGTCATGTGCTGACATAAAACCGACAAGGATGAAGAGTGCTCAGCTTATATTCCATGCCTATTTAAAAAATTATTCAGAGTTTAAATAATCCGCCATCTAACTCCCAGGGATTTATAATAAACATTTTTTGAACTTAGTTTTTCCAACTACATCTAAAACATTATTATCAAAATAAAAATTTATGATTAAATTTAAATATTTTGAAACAATAAAATAAATAAACAAACCTGTAGCACTAGCAGTTCATGAAGGGTCTCGGGTTCAGTACTTAGGTAAGGATGTAATGCAACTAGGCCAACGGTGGTAAAAGGAGGAGATTTGGCCTAAATCAAGCTTAACTGTTTATAATATACTCTTACTGTTTAAACTGCTTTGTTTTCTAAAATTACCATAAAACGCTTGAATAATAAACAAAATGATAAGTGAGCTGCTTAGCCTTTGCAGGCGATTTGGCACTCCTGGCGGTAATGGAAGAAGAGGCAATTAGTCAATTAAATACCCTGAAAGAAAGATCAGAAAAACAGGCTTACAAATGTCCTAAGAAAGGAAAGAATTTATGACAACGGAGAAAAACTACAGCAAAAAAAAAAATAATAGAGACAAAATATGGACAAATAAAAGTTACAAAGAAATTTAAATAAATAGGAGAAACAATATGCAACAACTGTTTAGGAAAATCTTTTATTCAGATAAATTTAGTTGGCGATGACAACCATGAAAGAGGCATTCGCTGTGGTTACTTTAAAAATGTCAAGCCTGCATTCACAGGCCAACTCCAGAAAATTCTTCATGAACATAACAAGTATATCACGGACTTTAGAGCTGCTTTTGAGTCTGTTCCCAAAGATCTACAAGATTTCCAGGTAGTTATCAGTGCTGACAAAAAACCTTCAAACGCTCACTGAGGACGTTACAATACTCCTACCACTAACGAAGTTGATGTCTTGATTGATGGCCAGGTGTTTGAAAAGCGAGACATTTTTCTCCACAGCAGGGACAAAATCTAACAAGCGTATGATTCTCTTCAGTATCGTCTTATGTTCTGCCATGGAGAAGATGGTACAGTATTAACATACCTCAGCGTGACCCAAACACCACTTAGGAAAACTGTGTCTGCAGCTGATTTTTACGCATATATGTTAATGGAGCGAGGAGGTGAAGAACCTTATTTACCTTAATTTTGTGGTCTCCTCAACCAATTTATGCTTGATATGTTCGCAAAAACAGAAACAGAAAGACTAAACTTTATTCGAAAAAAATTAAAAAAATTGAGAAGCTGAGACTATATTCACTTGAAGGATGCCATAAGAAAATCTGATGGTCTGGTATCAGAGCTGAGTAAGATGGTAGTTCTGCCTCGAAGCTTCATTGGAGGACTGTTAAAATAATATAAAATTAACTTTTGCAAATTGTCAAATTGCTTATTTAAATTATTCTAATAATGGGATTCTTTAGGTTTATTTAGGTAATAATAATTATCAACGTTAAGGTTAACTTTTTCTAATTTCAGTTGTTCTTAATTCTAATGATATTAAACCGTAGCCGAGCACGGGTACTTTCAGCTAGTATAGTATAAAAGATAACATCACAAAGTTGGAAAAATATGCTTCGCCACAGCATATACTTACAATAAGAAGAGTCTATCCTTTAATGCAAAAATAAGACATAACAACACGGTAATAAAAGTGATTCTGTACGGGACGGAGACAACCTAAATTTTTCCTAGCCTAGAAAAGTTACTGAAAATAGAGAGAAGGGCCCTGAGAAGATTCTGTAGGACCAAGTAAACACAGCAAGGCTACCAGTTAAGACCCAACTAGGAAATAAGAAAGAAGACTAAGTTTCTACAGGCACATGGTATGAATATACCAAGGAAGACTAAACAAGAAAGTATTTGACAAAATGCTTGAATGCAAGAGCGTAGGGGGGTATGTAAAACAAATGAGAGAGGAAACAGAAAAAATAAAAATAACTCACAAAAACTGCCTAGATAGAGAACAATACGGAAAGGAATAAAAGAAAATCAAGGTTCTTGTGGAGAATAAAGAAAAACGGTAGGGTACTGCGTGGTCGAAGGAAAGGAAGCAATGGCAAGAAGAAATGATGAGAAAATATTGGAAGAAAAGAAGGGCGAAAATGAGAAACGAAAAGTAATGATATTCTTGTGGTTTTAAAAGATAGTTCTGAGGGAAAAAAATGATGTCACATACAACTTGATTATGCAATAGCAACCTATTTGCATGTTGGATTAAAAAGTAATATTTGCAGAAGACTTCGTGTTTAAATTAAAAATACCGGCTAGTGGTCGGTGGAAGCCTACTCGTTCCCAGGACTCAACCGGAAAACCAGCGTTAATTCTTGTTAACCCGCCAGAGCCCATGTCTGGCTTCTAACGGAGCCGCGACCACGGATAATCGGTTGACTTACTCGTCTTCGTGAAGTAAGGGATGAAGTATATACAACGTTATAAAGAAAAATTATCATATTATGAGCTAACTAAAGGTGGATGAGTTTAACTATATAAATATATATGATTTTTATCATTATAATAATAAAAAACGTTTAGCGAACCCGAAGGCTCTATTCAGACACCACCAAACACTTATAATATACTTTTTTTCCAATATTGGTGAGTTTAAAACAAAATTATTATAAATCAATGATATTTTGATTTATAATAAATCAAGATATCATGTTTCCTCAGGTATCTAGAAACATGTAAGAAAATAATCAAAGAAGGATGAAAAGGATTTAGTTGGGGGATCTACCGGAATAATTTTTTTTTAAGATTATATTTAGGAGAAATTACCGAGTGCTGACCTCCCTTAAGCTTGAAATATCAATTATATTTTATATTGTCATCTCACCTGCTTATTGCCATGGAATAAATGACATATCACGGAATCAGGTGTCGATTTAAAATAGAATTTTTTTACTATACTCACGAAAAGATAGAAGAACCGAAAAAAAATTAGATATTCCATAATATACAACATGTCTGGGCTTTGGTCACACGTAGGGCATATTGAACCACCAGGCACGGTGTGTATGATGAGGCCAAGCCCATGAGATATCAGTATGCCAAAAAAAACTAGAAAAACACCACCAAAATGTGTGAATTTCGCCTACCTTTATCACTAGTAACATTTACTGTTACTAGTGAAAAACCCATCTGGACGTATACATCCCAAATTTACGTACCGACCAAAATAACGCATATTCAAAAAATACAAACATTTCAATCGAAATTCCTAAGACTGATATACTCTAAACGATACTCTACCAACAGACACCTGAAAAGGAGGTGGATAAGGGATCACAGAGTCTAATCCCTAATAATTTAGTATCGCGACTACAGATCGTACCACTGAGTGCTGCCTCCCTCATGCCTGATCCTGTCTGTTGTTTTAATGTAACCTCACATTCACTGGTTGTAAACCAATGTGTACAGTTATGAATTAAAATTATTATGTTAAAAAATATATAAACGTAATTCCACTAAACTACGTTGATCCACCGAATTTAACAGAACTAATATAGTTTTAATTATTAAATTGAACAAGAACGTATATATGTATGAAATGAAATGAAATGAAAAAATAAACCTTATTCTGGGACTTACTGTCTCCTAAGAATAATAATAATGCACGATTACAGTAATTACGGCATATATTGATGACAAGAAAAAAAATTAAATTAAATTCAGAAATAAATAAAATAATAATAATAACATAAAATACAATGGTGTTTATATACAAAAGAATAATCCTAAATATTACTTAATTATTTACATATTTGCGGAAGATTGACTGTCTGAAATGTGTCGTAATAATTCTTTTTGAATTAAGATAGGGGAGGGGCGATTATGAATCCAAAATGGAATTTAGGATGAATGATGAAGGATTTTTCAAATGAGCCAGTTTTAGGTGAGGGGGTATACACGTTAAAAGGTTGGGATCTAGTGTTTAGGAGGCGGATAGAAGAACGCATGGTTAATATGTCAAGAATATAGTTTTTTTCGTTTTTAGGGATTGGTTTAGTATAGTACTGATGTCGGAATTAAGGAAAAAGCCACCCGAGCTGAGAATATCGGCAAGTGAAGTGTGACCGCCTTGGGATCCCGAAGATAAATCTAATGAAACAGTTCATCAGTCTCCTCAGCTTCATCTCGAGATCACCAGACAGTCCCCCTTAAACCAAGCAATCGTAATCAAAGAAAGGGAAAACAAGTGAAGACACTAGGAGTTGACAGGTATATACGTATATGTGTGTACATTTTTTTGCATTACGTAATGAAAAATTTACTTCTCCAGAATATCGCATTCATTTAGTAGTATTTTCAGTGATTGCTTTTTTATTGGCTTTATAAATCTTATTGTTAAATGTAAGTAGCTGCCCTAGAAGAATAGGACGCTAAAGGGGGCCAAGAGACCGCTAGGACTTTGTCCTCTCTACAACTTCGCTTAGTGCAGCGCTGTCTTGTATCCATTTAATTCCTTAAGTAATACGCTCTTCCTGTCAAGACTTGGCATTTAAATTCATTAAATAAAGTTTAACTTTTTATTATTATTATTACAGCATGTATATACTATTATATTAAAGGGCAAGCCATTTTTCGTTTGTGATCACTAAAGACCGGATTTTCGTGCAGTATAAACCATTGAAACGTGCAACAAAAACTTCAAAACGTGCAAAAAAAAAAAATCAAAACGTGCAATAAAAAAAAATCAAAACGCGTAAAAAGGTGTACTCAATAAAAAGATTTTGGTTTTTTTTTTTTTAGCACCCAAGTAGACATAAAATAAAGTAAAATATTGAATATAATGAAATTAATAATTTTCCTTTATTTAAACTATATTTTGTATTGAAATATTTAAATAAAAAAAACACTCTTAGCAACAATAATTATATGCCATTGTAAAAAAAAAAACATAATACAAAATTCTATTTATTACCATCAAGTAGATACATAATATTATGTTTTAAAAGAATATATTTTAAATCTATCTTTTAAATTATAAAATACGAAAAAAGCAGGACCATTTTCTAGGACAAGAATCAATTATTTAGACGATATAAACAATTCAATAAGACATAAACAAAATAAAGAAATCAATTTTTTTCGTTACAATTTACTACACTATACATTTCTAAATTTTATTCTGTCAAATTATACCTCCTGTCATCGAGGATATGTTTTAAAAGAGAAAAAAGCTCTTTCTACATCAATACTGGTGAGTGGGCATTTTTTATAGGAACTTAAAATGTTTGGTGCCACATCTACATCTGAACGTTTGCCATTTAAAACGTCGTTAGATGTTTGTAAAATTTTAAATCCAAGATATTTTTTCAAATACAGTTTGAAATTTTTCATAAATTAATTTCCCTTTGTCGTTATTTACTTTTTTGAGTGTCTCTTCGACACTTAATACGATACTACTTTGTTCATCTAACGATAGATTTTTGGCCTATAAACTCTTTATGGCAACGGGTATTGGGCCAAAATGGGACCTTATGAATGCCAATGCGGACTTAACTGAATTGTTTTTACAATGTTTTTTAATTTGGTGAAAACAAGAGCATCTTCTTCCAAATGTTCTATTAGCTCTGCATACCTATCCAAATTTTAGGAATAAAAAAGGGCAGCATCTAAAGAACTAAGGGCTAAATATAAAGAACTGAGAAATACAAACACGGCTACCGGATATAGGGAAGGGTGGGATGTAGAAAAACATAAAAATTCCCAGAAAATGGGGGACTCGAGAATTAAAAACTCCTACCAAAAAATATTAAAACCTGTTTAAAAAATATCGTTAGTTTTATTTCACTTCAACGTCAAAACGTGCAATTTCGTGCAATATAAAACTAGTATAGAAATAACCTAGTTTTGCATGATTCGAATTTCTATCCAAGTTTTAATGAATTTGGAATTTGCAAAAAAAAGATGCAATTGCACGAAAATCCGGTCTTTAATGATCACTAACAGCGAAAACTAATGAACCGATCTGTACCAAATTTTAACTAAATCACCTTCATAGTTCAAGTTAGGTTTAGCAATAATAAAATTTACGAGCGCCATTCAAGAGAGGTTATAATGCTACGGTGTTATATATAGCTAGAAATTGATAATAAAATTAACTTAATTCAATTAAAGTGCTATCAAAAAGCTATAAATATGATGTGTGACGTGTGGACTCTTGTGAAGTTTAAAAAGCGAATGATATGTGGTAACCGACATTCCGCAATAGAGTTTTAGTAGAACTAATGAACCTACCTAAACCATCATCTTTATAGTTCTAGGAAGATTTACAATAGTACAATATATTATTATTATTTATTGTTCGCCCTACCTTGCCTTCAGGCAATACAGGTTTAGGCAATGTTAACTTTTAATATTGCCAAAATATCAATACTTATATATACAAAATAAATTATATAAACAATAACTGCACATAATAACAATAACTACTATAACAATAGCTTCAAAACAATTACAATAATTACAACAAAATTACAAAATAATTACAATAATATATACAACAACAATTACATAATTAACAATAAAAATGTGGCAATGTAACAGAGAAATCCAATCTTAGGCTGCTCCAAAGTTTTCACCGTTTTCTTCAGTCCCTCCGCTGTCCGGCGGCCTCCCAGGAATATGCCCTCTCCTATTAAGATTGAAATGGGATGAACCAATTGCAGTCTTCCACCCGTATACAAAATTTTTGTAGTGTGGGTAGTTGTCTTCTGTGATTAGCTGAGGGAAATCATTCTCCGAGAGAACATATAGCCCAGTTTCCCTCAGTAGTTTGGCCCTCAGAGCTTCAAAAGCTATGCAATTTATAACGATGTGCTCGGCCGTTTCAGGAATTCCACATCTGGGGCATAAGGGATCTATGTCTACACCAAGACTATGGAGTTTAGCCCTAAAGCCCCCATGTCCTGTGAGGAATTGTGATATCCAGTAATCGGGGAGAACCCATTTGGCATACAAGCGAGCCTGAACGGAGGGAAAGTATTTTCTCAAGGTAGCACCTTTCGAAGTTGCCACCCATCGCTGGTTCCACATTTCTATAGAATCATCCCGAAGAACCTTTTTCCATTTTTTGGGCTCCGCTGTAAGTCTCAGTTGTAAATTCTCTGGAAGTCCAACTGAGTCCCCTCTCTTAAATTTATCCTTGAATACCTCTTCTCGTAAGAAGAGATCAATAGGTATTCCTCCCGCTAATACTTGTACAGCCTCATGAGAAACACTTCTGTAAGACTTGGTTACCCTCATTAGAGTCGTTCGCTGGATGGTCGCCAACTTTCTTTTCTGCCGTTGTGAGAGATTCTGGTACCAGGCGGGAGTTGCGTATCTTAGAATACCCAGAATTACCCCTTTATAAATCGTAATTGTTGCTGGGTATCGAAGGCCCCAAAATGCACCCCCAACGCGGCTTAGACCGTTTAAAGCAAGTGCCACCCTACTTCTCAAATATTCCAAATGAGGGGTCACATTAAATTCTCTTCCGATTCTTATCCCAAGATAAGTGACTTCCTCACTGGGACGAATTCTGATACCTTCTATACCTATGTTTATTGGATGTGCCCTATCCGTCTTGCCTCTTAGTAGCATGGCCTGCGTCTTTGAAGCTGCCATTTTCAGCTTCTTACTCGCACACCATCGTCCTACAAGGGTGGCGCACCTTTGTGCCTCTTCTTTTATTCCAGCCCTGCTGTTGGATGCCACTATAACAGCTAGATCGTCGACATAGGCCGTTGCAGGGAAACGCTCTTCTTCGAGGACACTTAGTATCTCATCAAAAACTAGCTTCCATAGCGCTGGACCAAGAACTGATCCTTGAGGGCATCCCCTTTCAATAGAAGCTTCTTTCTCATAAGAACTTCCTCGAATCTTTACTATCCTATTCTGAAGATAGCTACTTATGAGAGTATATAAGTTACTGGGAGCTTCGTATTTCTGGAGCTGTTGAAGTACACGGGGCCACCAGACGCTGTCAAAGGCAGAGGATATGTCAAAGAGCATCAACATGACATACCGCTCATTTCTCTTTTTGACGTCTGTACGAATTGTCAGTAGGGCATCCGTTGTTCCTTTACCTTTAGTAGAGCCAAATTGCCGTGGATGGCTCGCTTTTGTAAGTATCGGCTGCAGTCTTATCATAATGAGGTTCTCCAGTACCTTGCTCATCACCGGAAGGAGACATATAGGTCTATATGACTTTGGAAGCTGCTTATCCTTGTCCCCTCCCTTGTACAGAAGTCTCAAATCTGCTATCTTCCAGCTTCTCGGAAAATATCCCCTATCTAGGCAGTCATTGACAATTCCTAATAATCTATCTTCAATATAGGGGATACTACTCTTTAAGATAGCAGCGTCTATAGAATCTAGTCCTGGAGCACGTCCGGTTTTCTGCCTTTCAACAGCAATACGAAGATCGTGGATGTCCCATGAAGGGCAGAGGTCTGTACCAGGTGGGTATATCGTTGTGCGTCTTATATATTTCTTCCTCTTCATTATCTTCGGACGGATCGTCTCTTGGATATGTCGCATCAATGTAAATGGTCGCTGCTTCTTCGAGGGTAGTTGCCTGAACATCTACATGCTTGAGGGCTGCCAGCGTTTGCATAGGAGTCAGCTTTCCCAGAGCAACTCTGTACGGGATACCCCATGGATTCTTCTTAGACTCTTCGACAATGAATTCATCCCAGGACTTCCGTTTTCGTAATCGCACTTCGTTTCGGTATGCCTTAGATTTAGCCTTGTACTCATTGCGAAAGAACTCGTAACTCGTCTGCTACTACTCTTCGGCGACCCATGTTGAGCTGGAGGATGGTAATCTTATTCATAATAAGTTCGTTTCGCTATTTCTTTGCACCACGTTAAGTGCACAGGGCACTCCCTACTTCCAGCCTTGTGTTTTGTTCTGCTGGGATCAGCATTTGCCCGTTTACAATTAATGCAAGTTGGGTCCACCATTGCTTTCTTCTCCGGGCACTCTTTCATTAGATGACCACTCGCTGCACACCAAATGCAAACCACCGAGTCCACAGTGCAAGTGGCCTTGGTGTGTTCATAGCCTTGGCACTTGGTGCAGCGAGGGGCGTCCAGGTAATCCTTAAATGTCATTGACCACCATCCTCCATCTAGACTTCCTATTTCCAACAGCTGAAAGCGGATCATTGGGTGCACTTCCAACACCCAATTCTTAGTTAAGCCGTTCCTGGCGATTGAGGAGAATAGTGGACGGAGATCTTCAATAACCAGGAGAGTTGGAACAGATTTTTCGGGTATTCTTTGCCACAAAAACCTAACTAGGTCTGCTGAGTCCCATGCGTGAGGCACACCCCTTACCTCAAGTTTAGGTTTTTTTCCTCAGAGCTAGTTTTGCTTGTAGCCCGTTTTGGCGCAACTCCTGCCATCCAATGATTTTAGTTGCATGCGATTCATCTTCTAACCGAACTAGAATCGAGCCCGCTTTGGTCGCTCTAACTATAGAAGCATTAACACCTAAATTTGAGGGCGATGGAAGCCCATTTATGATATCCACAGGACTTTTCCCCGAGCCGCTGATTGTTAAGTAAGCTGGTCTTGACGTCTTGGACGGCTTTGAAGGCAGCGATTTAACAATATCTGCCAATGTCTTAGGTTTATTCTTCGGCAGAGATTTATCAGGTGGAGAATTCTCGATTATATTTTCCTCAATTTCTCTTCGGTCTTCATTAATTTTCTTCTCTTGCAATTTTGCTTTTCTCTTATTTCTTTTAGTCTTGTAAATCTCAAAGGATTCAGCTTCCTTCAGATTATTATCTTCATTAGCCGGCAGTTGCTTCTGTTCTGAAGATTCAACCTTGGCATGTAGGAGGCAGGAGGTTTCCATGTTTACCTCTGAATGGCCTTGAACGACCCTTGGTTGTGACTTCTCCATGATTTTACTTATTATCGTATTAACAACCATAGGAGACTCCAATGTTTCTTTCACCACTCTTTGAACAAGCGCCGAGACTGAATCTCCTTTGTTCTTCTCCTGAACCTTGACCTTGAAGTTTAAGGTTTCCAATATGCCCATTATTAATCGATCAATATTTTCATTGATATGTTTCCTGGTTACATTATTCATCTTTTTATCAAACTTTTGAATGAATGTACGTAAGTTTTCTTGAATTACCTTTGCTTCGTGTATACAGCTATCACTAAAGATTTCTCCGTTTTCTTCTTCAGCGTCAGACCCGTTCCTTGGTCTTTTAGCAGATGGGCCTGGGTCCTTAGCGATTGCTCTTCCAGGAGGATCCTCCTCCATTTTTTGAAAGGTTAATCTCTGCTAACCTCTGATCTTGTGTAACCTAACCTTAACGGTTTGACCTAATTTCACTAAACGTTGCTTTAAACGACTAAAATATGTCTTATTTTTACTGAAACCTTTAAACAATAACAATAAACAATGAATTAACATAAAAGAAAGGAAAAGAAACAAACAAAACACCAAAAAAACTGGATTCAATAACACAGAAGACAACAGCACGAAAATCCACAGCCTTCTCTATGAATAGTACAATATATATATATATATATATATATATATATATATATATATATATATATTTTTATTTTTTTTATTTATTTTTTTTTTTTTTGCTTTGACCCGTAAGTGAGTCAAGGTCTCCTCGAGCAGCCACCTCCAAACGGCACCGTAATGCAGCATTCCACTTCTGGGTGTCGAACAAAGCCCTTACATTCGTAGCTACACCGCCCATCCATCTTGTTCTGGATCGCCTCATTCCCATCGTTCGATAAAGTTCATCCTTTATCATTGTCTTTGGTATTTTGGAGTTATCGATGGAAGTAACTTGGCTGGACCATTGGATATTCCTAACCCGGAGCATGTCCTTTTCTCTTTATACTTCCTATATATCTAATATTCTTCTTAGGAAATACCTTCGAATATATATTATTATTTGGTTGTTGACCATATTTCGAATCCACATAAGAGCAATGGGCCGACCAGGGGGTTTTAGACGTTAATTTTGGTTCTGGAGGAGCGATGCTTACTCTTTGATTGCAAAACCATTAAAAGTTCAAGAATCGACACATAATATTAATTAATTGAAAATATGGGTTAATATTGTTAGCTGATTATGTCAGGCGCTCAATAAGTAATAATTCCATATCACTTATTGTAGATATGTGGTATTATATTATAACTGGTGCAAACAAAATACATTTTTAAAAATAAATTTGTAATTTTGACTTAAGAACGGTGCCTCTAACAAAATGCAAAAATCGGTACTTGGCACCATAAAGTATGTAAATAATTAAATAAAATCAACAGATTGTATAAATTCCATGTTGTTATATTACTTAGTTCTGTTTCTGATTAATTATTTATTTATAAATAAATTGTTGATTTATAAGGTTTATGATGACTTATTGATGTACTAAATAACCCTGAAAGAAATGCCATGTGTTTAGGGCTTTCGCTAGGTAGTACGAGAAGATAACTAATATTGCTCTATCTGTCAACACAGAGGTTATGACGGTAACGTCTTTGAGTTGTCAGATACAGATAGCTTCAACGTAATATCCTTAGCAAAGCCGTTTGTCAACCGAATGAATCTACTTTCAACGTACGTTTTATTAGTTTCTTTTAGAAATCGCTGAAATTTTCGTTATTCAATTTTCCCCCAGAAATTTTTCTTCTAAAAGATGTTCCAAAAAAAATCAGTACGTGCGAATATATTGTCTCTGTGGTCCTAAATTTGACCATTAAATTAGAAGATTTTCATGTAAACACTTATTCTAGAAGAAATCTGATGATTTGGGAATGTTTATTTTATAAACCACTGGTTTTAGTAGGTTTTAAGGAATGGATTGTGTGTAACCGAAGGGATCTTAGAAGATACTGACAGCGGTTCGATGGCATAATCCTCTAGAGCCGTGGGTAGAGGCCCGCAACGAGAGAATCCTAGCAATTCCCGAGATAAACCAGAGCAGTTTATAAGCTTATGTCATAGAAACATGGAGCTTACTATTGAATTACACAAGAACAATATATATTCATATTTTTTTGAAATATCAATTTTTTCTAAATTTTTTTGTTTGTTTTTTTTTCTATAGTTTTTTTTTTTACACACAACTAAATATTAACACACTAAAACATGCTATTTTTAAGCTGTCGCAATTTTTCGTTTGTTTTTTTATTGGGGCTTTACGTCCTTATGTACTCCAATTAGAGTGGGGAAAACAGGTAATCTTTCATGCTACCAACCTATTCTAGATAGGGTAGGAGGGTTAAGATTCAAAGTGTGGGTCCGCCATTTTTAATTAATATGCCATTTTTAACAAGCATTCAAAGCTTTCAACAAATTACAAAAGACTTATTTACATGAAATTAAGTAGGCCCATTTGGACACACTTGTCACTCGATTCTCGATTCTTGGTAATCCTCCGCGTCTGAAAAGAAGTTGACCAAGAGATCTTCTAATGTAGAAATTTTATTGAAGTGCTACAAGTGAGTAGTTATTGACCCGTTTGTTATTGACAGGTCATTGTATCATTTTCCTCAAATTTACTTGCAGTATATAATTTATACAGTTGTAAATATCAAAAAGTAATTAATACAAAAAAAAAGTTTTGTTTAAAATATTATGTTATTATGTTAAAGTAAAATTTTAGAAACCTATAAAGCACCCCGCAGTGAAGTCAGAGGTGACCTTAATACACATGACCCAGAGCATATGAATTATTCAAGACTTTAATTATTCAATATTTGAAAGTACTGCGTCTATCGTCTGTTACTCAATATTTCATTTTTAATTTAATAAACATCTACCAAAGGATCACTAGTTTTTACTGATTACGAAGATAATTTCATCCATGAAATGGAGTAACATTTATAAGATACCATACATGTTCGAAAATAATTATAAATATTTTTTGAGAATATATATTTTACTGAATTTTCCTAACATTTTTTTATTTATATTCTTTTTTTTTTAATATGGATATAAAAAATTATATTACAAAGACTATAATCATCAATTCTATGAAGTTTTTAAAACTTATTAGTTTAGTCAATCAGCTGTTACATCATTGGGATAATAGCGGTAATGTTTTTTTTTTTTTTTTAATTTTACTCTCTCATTAACCTACTTTTTTCTCCATCTTTATTTTATTTTAATACTAAATATACTAAATAATGTACCGTGATGTTCATAAGTTTCTGGCCACACCAAAACTTCGTCTAAACTTCTGTTTCATATGTTTTTGGTTTATTTATTAAATTTTTGTTTACTTTATTTTAATTAAGGACTTTATTTAGATTTAAAAAGATTTCTACAAAAAAAAAAAAAAAAAAAAAAAAAAAAAAAAAAAAAAAAAAAAAAAAAAAAAAAAAAAAAAAAAAAAAAAAAAAAATTAATTTAAAGGAAATCAATAAAAACAAATAATATATGTCAATGATGGAAAACCCATTTTTCAACTTTTAATATTTTTAGAAAACTTCCTCACAATTTATTAAGTAAATTATTATTAAATTATAGTTGCCACATCTTTGTCCAAAATTAATGCTGAACACCGTCGGGTCATAGAATTTATACAGGCCAGAATTATTCGCTGTGGGATGGACTATGATTTTGATGGAAAGTGTTCGGTGATTTTTTGATGAAGTTCATTATGATTTGGGGATTTTTCGGTATTAAAACAGGATTTCACCTCCTGTGATATATATTCGATCGGATTCAGGTCTGAAGTTGGCCACTTCAAAGCAATAAATTAAAGAATATACAGTATGCAAAGAAAACAAGAATAATGTTGTTGGAACAAACGAAAAAAGTGGTTCATTTGCTATAAAAACTTTTTTTTTTATTCCGTCAGAATTTATCGGATATAGGGTTCTGGATAAGAGGTAATTTACTGTACTTAAATTATTATTTATTAAAATAGTAAATATAATGATCCATATCTAAGAAGACAGAATGAAAAACACTAAATTTGTCAGAAAAAGGGAATCTTACATGTTTGTTTTTTCGTTTTGACTCCAAGTTTTACCCTCCACCCAGTAAGAAATCTATCTTAATAGATTACTTCCTTAGTAATTTAAGTTAGTGTTACTTTAAGTTTTATTTACTTTTTTTTATGGCTTTTTTTCATACAATTTGTTCTTTTAATAACCCAAGAAATTATAAAATCCATCATATTTTACTAAATATGAATAAATTAAGATTGTTTCAATATAAATTAAAATAATTATACTGGAATTGACATTAATAACTTGTTTCCTTGTAATAAATTAAATGTAGTTGAGATGGACTACTGGAGGAGGTGTATCCTGAAAACCAGAGCAGATCGCGTAAGAAATGAAGAAAGAAAATTGAAATTACGGAGAGCGTAAGTGACGGTGTGACGGAACGTGTGAAGAGGTTAATATGGTATGGACATGTACATCGGATGCCTCCTGGAAGATTACCTGAAATGGTGAGAAAATGGAACCCTCCAAGAAACATAAAGAGAGGATGACCAGCAAGGAGATGGGAGGATGAAATAGCGGAAAAAATGACAGGAAGAGGTCTGAGGGACGGTTATTGGTGGGAGAGGAAACAGTGGTAAGAATCTTTGACCTGACGGCAAACCAACGAAGGGAAACACCGTTTCAAAGAAGAAGAAATTGAAACATAACCAGAATTCTATCTACATTGATGTAAAATGTAGCAAACCCATTTGAAATGGGCACCATTACTTAGTTAAGTGTTTTTCTCTATATAGTTATCATCAACATGTGATCTAACTCATGTATGGCTCCGTTTAGGTACTTTTTTTATTTGATCTAGAACCGAGAGTATAAGGGTAAAATAAAAATATTTAAAATAATCAAACTATTACAAGTTAATAAATATGTTACTACCGTGGAGCCGTTCTAGCGTATATTCACTATCAGTCTTCAGAGTACAATGATAAAGGTTTGTTTTGGATTTTTAAAGGCAGTTTGGACGAGAAGGGATTGAGAGCGTTCTACCATATATCTCTCTCATTCAGAGGCCTCCCAAATGAACGGAGCCGATTATCGTCAGAGACAAAGCTAGGCTCTTTATCCTCAACATCATTTCCCTTTGATTTAGTAACATGAACAGGTCCTGTTTATTTTTTAGTTAATAAATTTGCGCAACTCAAATATTAAAACATTTTGTTTAAGTCTCTTGCTTAAAGGGCTGCATCAATGTATAATAATGAACTAATACTACGTTATTAAACTTTTATTTGTTATTTGGATACATACTATTTAATGCATTGCTTACTTGTGAACTATACCAGATGCAACCTGAGCTAGCTGATACCAATATTTAGTCTGTTCAGATGAAATTTCTGAAAAAAATTACCACCAAACTAACATAAAATAAGTCTTATTATTAATAAATGGAAGTCGCAGGAGCCCAGTTTGTAATGCACTAAACTACTTCCTCGGCCCCGTGTTCAAGTACGGCTGAAGGCAGTAAATGTAATATATATTATTTTATCCACGAATTGACTTCGAGGCCTCTTGGGGCACGACAAACCTCTACAAAGCTTAAACAATTGAAAAATCAGATGGATCTTATACAGTCGGTTTACAGGATACATTAAATTACTTAATAGAAGAATTTCTCCCACGACAAACCTCTACAAAGTGGGTACCCGTATTTGGGGAAAACCCGTTGGCCTTGTAACAGTACACCTTTACAAAGTACTAAAACCAAGACCATTTATGAATTTTAGTGGTACAGTTATTTTTATTAAATGTTTTTAACGGTATATTGATATTTGCAACTGTTTACATATATACATTAAATAAATTTGAAGAAATTATTACAATGACTGGTCAATAACATGTAAAGAACCACTCACTAGTAAGACTCCAATAAAAGTTCTACATTAGATGCTCTCTCGGCCATTGGAGGATTATCGGGGATTGAGAGTGAGGCAATTTGGGAAACCAGTGGATTCGATTTGGTATGGAGTTTACTATGAAAGGACAGTTTACTATCGGGCCAAATTGATCACATATGGAACATTAAGTTTTTTATGGATGAGTTGATTTGTGAGATAATAAGGAGCATTGGGGATTTTAAGCAGGATATAAATAAATGATAAAAAAAAAATAAATAAAAAAAGCAGTTTATCTACAATAACACTATCTTAAAATCCGAATATTAGATTAATAAGCACCCTTTAGTTCGTAACTCTACGTACTGACTTACATTGATCAACATTCGACCAAGGTATAAGAATTCTCCATAATCACTTCTCTCACGAACTACTTTTTTGTAAAGACAAAATGAATAACATATATGTATAAATGTAGCATGTCCAAAATAAAAATAAGTAAACTAAAAAGGAGGTTGCTTGATCAATCTTAAAGACTGGGTGCCGTTATACTCCCTATTAGTCCTAGTATTTATTGGAGTATGCGTGATCCAAACAATTCTCTGTCATAGAGGCGAATGAATGATTGGAGGCAGAAAAAAACAAAAACAAAAGGAATTAAATAAGATATCTCAATATTCTCAATTATGTTACGAAAATAATCAAGTATAGTTCAGAAACGATTTTATGTTAATGCCTCAAAATATGGGAAGGAATGTTTTTTTTTTTTTTGTTGTTTTTTTTCGTGGATTAGAAAGGAGTAGTAGCGCTCTATAAAGTAAAACGTCATCCCATATTTACAATAAAATAAAATAAATGATAATATGAAGATATACTGATAAAATAAAATTATGACGTTAGAAATAACAAATTCCTTTACAAATATTTACAATATTTAAAATCGTGATGAAGACCCAGCTAAAGCAGCTCCCTCCACGGCGTAAGGGATTCAGGGTTCTTGGGGAACCCGAGACTTCTCTCGCTGCGTCACTGGTTAGTTAGTGCTTATGCTGCACACGTTATTTTTATACGTTCTATGAAAAGTAACTGCTATTTAGGCAGAGAAATAATAGAGTCCATTCATACTTGGTTGTTGATTGTTTAAAATATATGTTGAATTTTACTACTAGTCAAATCCTCTACGTGCTAAGAGTAGTTTTTTTTTTTGTTTTTTTTTAATAAAACAACTTTTATTGAGGAAGTATGCAGTCTGCCTCAAATTTGTACAAGCAGTAATTTCTTTTCTTTTTTTATTACAATCAAGCTCTTTACCAGCTTATTAGCAATGTTTTTCTAATAATAATAATAAAAATACACTATTAAAACATATAAATAAATAATATAATTTTATTTTTCAAAATTAAAAAGCTTCAAATGTCAATAGCTTTGAACGTAAAACACAACACCCTATATTAGTTCATGGGGCCTCCTGGACAATAGTAATATGAATGTCTTTTTAAATCCATTCATACAATATATACAATAAGAATTAAATGAAAAAAGTAGAGAGAAAAAATAACAGAGAAAGAGCTATACAATACATAACCACTATAAAGAACTGTACAATATACAAATAAAAACTATATAGTATATGAGGTGAAAAATATGAATAGCAAAAAAATAAAATAATAAAAAAAAAAAATTGTCAAAATTAGATAAAATATTAAAAACAGAATTATACTTTATTTACAATATAAACACATCCTAGGGAACCCCAACCAGACTTCCACTAACGGAAGGAGAGGCTAAGTAAAGGGGATCCCAGCGCTTCTTTCTCAGCTGCATCACTGGCTAAGATTAGCAGCCAAGACTAGTAACATTTTAAGTACTTGTATGGATGATCCTCAGATTACGGGCAATTTTTTGTCCATTGAAATTTTAACTCAATTGATCAAAGCCTTCTTTAATTTTTGCCCACTGCTCTAACAGAGAAGACATATTTCTCCATAGTAAAATATTAAAAATGAAAGTATAAATTACTGAATTGATGTTATGATTGCTTAAGCTACTCAAATGCCATTACCACGGTGTGTCCCACTTTAAGTTTTCTTATATCCATTTATTCATTTATTGTGTTACGTGAGGTAAATAGTTGTGAAATTTATTTTCACACAAAAAGAAAAACTCACACAAAACTCAAAAACCATAAATATTTCAGTTTTGTGTTTTAGGTAATAATATAATATAACTTTATATAGCTCCAAACTTTGTCCCATCATTGTAATGTCATTACCAAGCAAAAAACAAATTTGCAGAGAAACAGCTGCGAAAATAGGGCCACGGCGGGGAAATATTTTCCAGGAGTAATTGGTAGTACTCTGGTAGCTGAAGACCAGCCGCTGGCGCTTTGGCGTCTGTTGTATGACAGTTGGCAGAAAAAATAATTTTTATTTTAGTCATCTAGAGTTAGGTTTGCATAAAATGCCCGAATTATTAGTGCGGTAATGACATGAACTGTGCGATAATGAATATTTTTGATCTCTTGCTATCTTAAATTTATAGGTTTTCTCCTGAATTAAATATGTTTAAGTTTAATTGTCCATTAAGTATTTTATTTTTGATTAGCACTGAATTATTAGAAATATTGCCTAAAAAGGTTATTTTTTCTATTTTTTCCCCCAGGCTCTCAATAACGAAGCCAACAATGGCTCCTTCTCCAATATACTTTTTTAATCACCTCTAATATATTTAAAAAAAAATTATATTCAAGTGATTATCATTACATAGCCGATATTGTCATTAAATTTTCGTGAAAATATGACTTTTGATCTTAACCATTTGTTGTTTTTATCAGCTAAACGACAATAGATAGTGTTGATATTTAAAAAAAAAATATTAAACTACCGTAAAAATTATTAAAAATTTTGTACTGAAAATTGCCCCTAATCTGAGAATCACCCGTATACGACCATGAGTACGTGTATATCATTCCGTGATTCATTGATGATATAACTTTGTCACCACTCAAATTGAATCCTGATTGTGTTTAAAATGTTTAATGAACCGTGATGAGCGGATAACAAACCTCTATTCATTATTAAATTGAAAGATACCTCTTTAAATTGAAGACATAAAAAAAGAATACGATATATTGTAATTAACAACAATAAATTGTTCTCGTAATTAATAGTCATTATTTTTCATGTCAAATTACATAGTTATTCAAAAGTCATGATTTAATTAACAGACAGTAAGTGATAGAAGTTATACTAAGGATAAAATAGTAATATAGGTTAAATTTTTTTTTATTAAATAGTTTGAGCTTTTTATACCGATAATTATCAGATTCAAATATAATATATTTCAATGCTAAAAAAAATTGTTTTGATTTATATCTGAGATATTATTTACCATGATCTATGCCAACGCATTAAGAGGCGCTTGAGTAAAGAACATAAACCAGCTACATAATAAAACTAACCTGCACTATCACAACCACGATATATTTTATGTTTATGCAATATTATTCCAATTCTAAGATGTAATAGTTTGTTAGGTTTATTTAGGTAATTATGGACCTAAATTAATTACTTCTTTAATTAATTAAAAGTGTTAATCAGATTAAATGTATTAATCAGAGTTAATATTAATGTAGTCGTACAGGTTAATAATAACAATTTATTCTTATCATTCACAGCTGTTTATTGTCACTTCTAATAGGCATTCTGGGTAAGTTCGTATTGCATCATGGGTAACTTAGGAAAATCACTCGTATGCGAATGAAGAGGTTCTTTACATAGATTTATATATATTTTTTCAACTAAACCCTCCAGCTGTCCAAATCGTAATACCTATCTTTAATCTACGTATCCTAGATAATTAGGGATTATTTAATTCCCATGATACGTCTTCAATGTCTACGTCTTAGAATCTTACCAAAGAAAACAGTAAAAGTTGAAAGAACCGGTCCGCATCCCAACTTACTTTTACTAAACAGATGGACGATCTAATGTCTCGATGTCCCGATATGAATTATATTCTTCCATTTCCCGTTCGGCGGTCCGGTCCGTTCTCTTCATGCCATATCCAATCTTGTCTTTTCAGTTGGACTAACTGTTCACATTCCGGTAAAATGTATTTCGTTTCCAGTCAAGTGACATGTTTATTATTATGCATAAATACGATATAATTTAAAAAAAAAAAGAAGAGAGAAGTAAGTATTGCTACAAATTAATTAATTTATAAAACTAAAAAAAATCAAAGACAGAAATTTAGATTTTACTTTTAAAATGTATCCACCAAACCATCGAATTTTTCCCAAACCTTATCACTCCAATCCAAAATCCTTCAAAAATTCTATAATGCTCCTTACTTGGTCACAAATGAACTGATCAACAATGACCTTAATATCCCATTTGACACGAACCAGATACCTTTGCTTTCATAATAAACTTAACACTCATCCAAATCCACTTGTTGCAGAACTTGCTTCCCATTCTATCTCTGGCAATCCTCCGAGGATTGTTCTGAAAAGAAGATGGCCTCGTGATCTTCGTTCGCAGATGTTTCATTAGAGTAATTCCAATGGGTAATTCCTCTACAAGTTTTAATCATATCATTATATTACATTCTACACCGCATATTTACTAGATGTTTTTTATTACAGTTGTGAATTTCGATTAATAAAAGAATAAAAAAATACTTTCATAATATGTTTTAATGTTATTTGTTCGCTACCAATGATCCCTTTTCTGTCAAATAAAATCGGTTAAACTGTAGAAAAAAAAAAATATAAACATAAAAACGGTAGCAAAACATGTCAACATTATCCTATGTTTATAAAATGAAGTCAAAGATTATTTAAAAAAGCTCGAACGTGTGGTGAGCGAAGATATTTTATTATAAGTAGTGGCGTTTGGCATTTGGAAAAGCTTTGTTCTGTATTGTTAATACACACATCAAAAAAAGTTTTGCATCACCCTAATTTTTTTATATCGCTTGAATATTTAGGAGAAATATTTTTAGGGAGTGAAAGTGCAACTAATACTGATAAAAAGCATTATAATTAAAAACAGAAAACACCCATGTAAAATTACAAAACATAATAAAATACAGAAAAGAGGAAAATGTGACATTGTTATAAAATTTCTTAACAAACATTTATCGTTTAGCGAGTACTCTGTGTTTCCTCTCTGGGCTCTAATTAGAGCCTGGACTCGTACTGGCATCCGTAAAATAATGTGGTCTATGTCTTCTTGTCGAAGATGCCGCCATTCTTGAATCGCTGTTTCCCTCAGTTCTTGAAGAGTGGTAGGGACATTCTTAGCGTCCGGAAGTGTTGAGGACAGACCACGTAGTGGTAGGCCACTCTGTACCACAAGGTACGAGGAAGTCAGCTCTTTTCCACTGCGGGTAACTACCTGCGACAACTTCAGCGGGCTACAGGCACTACTGTTAGTTGCCAAACCGTCCGAAATCGCCTCTTCGAAATTGACCTTCGAGCAAGAAGACCCTTACACCGCCCACTCTTGAGTAGGAACCATCGTCGGCAAAGACTTCAGTAGGCAAGGGCTCACGAAGAGTGGCTGTTGCCTCAGTGGAGGAATTCTCTGTTATCTGATAAAACCAGACTTGCCCTGGTCCCTGACAATAACCGATTAAATGTCTGGAGGGTACCTGGGATGCCGAGTCGCTTGAGGTACCCATCTCATAGAGCCCAGCAGCATGGAGGCTCCATCATGTTTTGGGCAGGAGTAATTGACAGGTCCAGAACTGAACTGATACACATCCAAGCGACCATGACTGCTAATTCTTACTTGAACGAGATGTTACAACCTATCGTGAGACCACTAGCAAGGAGGCACGGCAATGGCTTCATATTAGTGGATGATAATGCTCGCCCTCATCGTCACTGAGTGCCTTAGGGAACCTGAAATTCAAATAATAGACTGACCTGCATTCTCACCAGACATGAATCCTATAGAAGATGTCTGGGACATGCTTTACCGAGCAGTACAACGTCACCAGAACATCCCTACCACTCAGAGAACTGAGGGAAGCAGCGATTCAAGAATGGCGGAGTCTTCGAAAAGAAAACATAGACCACATTATTTTAGGGATGCCAGTACGAGTCCAGGCTCTAATTAGAGCCCAGGGAGGAAACACAGAGTACTAGGTAAACGATAAATGTTTGTTAAGCAAATTTTTAACCATGCCACATTTTCCTCTTTTCTGTATTTTTCGTATTTTATTAATTTTTGTAATTTTACAAGGATGTTTACTGTTTGTAATTATAATGCTTTTTATCAGTATTAGTTGCACTTTCACACCCTAAAAATATTTCGCCTAAATATTCAAGCGAAATAAAAAAATTAGGGCGATGCAAAGCTTTTTTTGATGTGTGTAATAACTATGATTTTTGTACTTAAACGAACTTTTCACGCCACTGTAAAATTTATTTTAAGCCATTTTGTTTACAAAGCTATGTACTAAAATATTAACAATGGAAATGCTCATCCTAAAAAATACTTCTAAATACCTCGAATTCTTGATGAGATGGTGGTTCTGAACGACAGTGAAGGTGCAGAGTTGACAAAGTGGCCCGCTAATGATCATCTAGGATAGAAAAATTATAAGAATTATTATTAGTATATTATTATTACTATTAATATATAGTTATTATTACTATTATATATTACTATTAAATAGTAGGTAATGATATAAAAAAATAATAAATACATATGGTTTAAGATGTAAATAAATTAATTGATAAAATTGAATACTAAACTTTTAATTGAGATATGACGTGAACCCTGAGAAAACGGTAACAGTGGAAAAATCTAGCGAGTAAGGAAGAAGAGAAGCTGTATAACGATCTCTTGAGTCTAGAATTAAATAAAAATTAAATAATTACTTAAAAGCTATAATTAAATTAAATTGATTACATAATTTTTTTCATATTAAGTGGGGTATTAAATTCTGTAAGTTGGTCGAAATGATATTATCGATATTTCGTCAAATGATCTTTTATTATAAGCTCATAAATCAGAGAAAATAATTTTAAAATGCCTATTTTTTGCTTTATTATGGCCGTTTTTCATAACTTGCTTTTAAGAGTAAGTTTTTTTTTGTTTGTTTTTTTTCTAAATAAGATACCGATATAGTTTATACATATACATTTAAAGAAATATAAATAATAAACTGCATTTTGACAACTCTGGCTACGAAAAATAATTTTAAAAATAAAGCATTACTATAAATGCAGTTCAACTAACTACATTATATAATTCTTATTTAATATTAAATATTAAAATTAGTACTAGTAATAATGGTACCACTTTTTTTAAATATTTATATACTTCCATATTTGGAGTGTGGCCCTTACAAATTATATCAGTTGGGGGCAGAGAAAGTTGGCAAAATTCACTAAAACAAAATAAAAAATAGAATAATTAAAGTTTTAAATAATTTCTTTGCTCCTATTAACAGAGAAAAATAAAAACCCTAATCAAATTATATTACCACAAAACTAAACTAAACTTTAGCTATCATATTAATATTCATTGGAATGTTGACGATAGATTTCTATTCATGTAGTGCGTTTTTCTATTTAAAAGACTTTAGGTATTGTTTTAAACATTCCAATTTTCTCGATAAGATTATCTCTCATCATTCATTCTAAATTATAATGAATTTTACACTAACTAGCCTTTAGACAATGTTAGAAGTTTAATATAAAATGAAATGCAAAAATATTCCGCCCAATTAATTTTCGGCTTCATGGTGTTTACGTCCACATAAAATTTAACCACGGCATATAAAACGTATTATGATTATTAAAAATATCAATTAAATAAAATACATCAGTAATTTAAAATATGGCCTAAAATATTAAATTTACAAAATTTTAAACTAATTAGGCTTATATTCATCCCTTGCGTTCATTACGTCTTGCATTCAATGAGGTCATGCGTGATTTTTAAAAAATTCCTGAAGAATATGCCTCATTTAATGCAAAACTGCAATGAATCACAATACTTTAAAAGCTCATATCTTTAATTTTTTTTTTCTATTGTTTAGCTTTATTGCCAAAAAAAAGAATTGATAGTGTGGAATTTATTGCCCACCAGTTAATTGTTAAAAAAATTAACATGTAATTGAGCAGAAAATAGCCTGGAATTAAATATCTATGAATAATTAGAAATAATAAAATCGTTAAAAACCAAATAAAATTTTTGTTCCAATGACAAGATAAGTATTTTTAGAAGTCCCTAAATTTGTTTCCAATAGCAACGGGAAAAAAATCAATCAGTCATAACAACATCCGAAAGGTTTAACCCACCTAGCCCTTCTCTCCTCCACCCCTTCCACTCTAGATATATTTCAGAAGTGCGTTTTTCCTCTGCTGTAGAGTACCAATATATTTGAATTCTTTTCTTACATTTTTAAAAATATGAAGATATATAGTCTATGTAAAAAAGTGCCAATGTTTTGAAAATTTAATATGTTTTAGGACTGATCATGAATGTTCAACATTCGAAAAGTTTCTTCAAACGAAACAATTCCAACTGAAGTAGCAATTAATTCATCAATCCTGAAAAAAATTATATTGTAAATATTAAACTTTGTTTATAGTTCACCCCTTGACAATGTCAATCTGGTTTTGAACGGATGAACAACGTTAACGAATATTTTAATAAAAGAAAAATAATATAAAACTGAGATTTCTATACCTGAATTATGTTTATTTCTATACAAAATACTTTTTGTTATAAAAATCTAATAGTAAATACTTAAAAATGGCTCATTGAAAAGTATCGTTTTGAAGACAATCAAAGAAGATTAAAATACGTCTCTAATTTTTTTATCTGTTTTTCCGTGGGCATTTAACAATCAAAATTTTAAAAAAATATATTTTCAGGTAGCATAGAAAACTAATTTTCTTTTTTTTCATTCAGAACTAAACTTTAAAATCAAGTTGGATTTATTTTTTATCCGAATCATTCATTATTTGACAAAAATACTGAACTCCAAACTTTATCGAATTAGGCTCACGGGTATCATGGATATTCATAATGTGCCTGAATATTTGTGAATGTAAAACTTGAAAATTTGTAAATTTTCTAATCAAAATGTATAACAATATGTTGGTTGAATCCTACTTCATGATTTATGTTCTCAGTGTACCTCATGTAAAATTTCATGATGACGTTAAACTCTAATGTAGAAAACATGTTTTGCCAATTAAAAAGTAAGCTGTCTTGTAAATACCAAATGTTAAAGCCAATTTCCATATTTATGACATGTTAAATAAATAAATTGAAACCCTTTCATTGCACCTCCAATTTAGATTTTAATAACCATCAAACATAAATTAATAATGCATCTCCATTTACAGTTGCTATAGTTAATGGATATACATTGTAATAAAGCAAATAATGTGCTCCTATTTAAAATTGGAAATTGGATATCATTTGTAAATGTAATTAGTTTGAAAAACATATCCCAGATATTTTAAATAACAAAATAATTGTGTTTTTTTATATTCTATCTAATTATATTTAATATTTTATTTTTAATTTGTACTATTACAACATACAGATTTGCACCTCCCCACTGGGAATATACTTATAAAAACTGTTTCTAAGCGATTTTACAATGTTCCCTTGGGTCTTAAGACATGTTTGAACTGAGCACAAAGTTTTTTGTTTTTTTTCTCATTCTACAAGAGGCATTGTTGAGCATTTCTCGATCTATCATGTCTAATATTCCAGTGATATGAAATCTTCTCAAAAGTCACTGGATGAAACTTGTCTAAATTTAACTGAACATAGACCTAAACTTTATTGTTAATTTATCGATATATTTTTAGCACATTGTCCATGTAAGAGCAGAAAAAGTAGTTCTATGTTACTGCATCCTTTACGTTCAAGAATGTTTCTGAGCCAGTTCATTCTATAAAATATATTATATGTATTTAACTATAATGATTACTATTAAGATACATTATAAGAATGAGAATCCTTAGACAAAGTGTTAAATGATTAACAAATGATAATTTTAGCAAGAAAATTAGTTCGGTTCCAGAACTGTTCCTCTGTGCCCTGTAAGTACCAGATATGAACCCGAGATAATATGGCTTCCGGAAAAGTACGGATAATTAACTTCCAGGTCAGTACACTATCTATGGTTCTTACCCGATCTGAATGGCATCCTATGCCTTGTACTTCTTCAGTTAACAGTTTCTTGATGGTAATCTAGGTTAAGGAATTGCAACCCCCAAATCTAAGATTATGAAAGCAAAACTGCTTTATTAAAGTGGTATCATTAAATCATCACTTACTATATGAAAAAAATACTTTAAAACAAATTAACCCAAAATCATTCTTTGAGGTACAATAAGAGAATCTTACTAATCAAGGCACTAATCAAATTTTAATTATCTTTGAGTTGAAGCTTGTTTCCGCATTGACCCTTCTTGAGTCCGAAATAATCCGACGCTTATTTTCAGAGTTTGATTATACAACTATACAATTATACTGGTTACCATTAAGTTCCATATCAGGTGTTGAGTATCATAACCAGCTCAAACCATTTTTAAAAATTTTACAAGAGAGACAATAAACATTTCACGCTCTGCCTATTTAATTTTTCCGAAAACTTTGCATCTGTTTTGACGACCTTTGGTGTATGATTCCAAATCGTTATTTTTAATTAAATAATCAATAATGCCTAATTAGTTATAAATAAAAATAATTTCGGTTGAGCTGATTTTTTTTTTTATTCAACCTTCCTCTCAGATTTGAATTAAATTACTTGAACTTTTTGTTACGTTTTAGACTGTAAAATCATAAAGTTGAGATGATTAATCGATTTATCATTTTATCATCTAGAGCCCAAGGGTTCTCTCAAAGATTAAGCCAAAGGAAAGCAGAAATACTAGTTTTTCTTTCGGAAAATATGTGGCTCAAGGAGCACACTTGACTCTTGAAATTTACTATTTTGTTATTTTTCTTTTCTGAAGATTTGATTTGTTCTTTTTGATTGTAACCATGTAAATTGTAAATACTTTTTTAAAGTTTAAATAAATTAGTTTTTTTATTAAATTAAATTAGTTGAAATTCTTTATTGAATAGCTTTGGAAAAAAAAGAAGGAACTATCGGAAAACTATCGATAGTTCTCAACCGATAGTATCAGCCTATCAATAGTGCTAACTATCGACGATCGCCCAACCCTACTCAGAATTGGGAGTGAAGCTTACACTCATCATGATAGTCAAGTTCTGGGTAAAAATACTTAGTGAATTTCAAGAAACATAGCACATCCATCCTACATTGGTTTTGCCCAGCCTGGACTCTAGGCGAGTGGTCTCTGCATAAACTTCAAGAGTTATGACTCCTAAAAGAATACGTTTGTTCGTACGAGTATTAACTGTGTCCGAAAAACTGTCCGTTGTAGAACCTCTTAGGAGAGACGAATCTGGGAAGAAAATTGGCGGTAGTCTTCTGTGTTGGAACATCCACGATTTGCGATATATTAACTAAAGTTTGTTGTTACTTAAATATAATTTTATAAACAGCTACATTTTTAATTATTGAATGAAATACATAGTTAAAACATTTCTTATGTCTATATTTGTATCAATACCCTAATTTAATAGTAAAACTGATTATCAGGATTTTTGGGTATCCGGATCAATTTCGGCCCCAATTAATACTGATAATCTGAGTTTCGGTATAGTCGTAAATACACAGATTATTACGTGTTGTGAATGTGTTGTGTAATGTAGTGAATTTCATTTTTTTTTTTTTTTTATTACTAAAATATTAAATTTCTTCCATTGTGTAATTATGTAAGTATACCTATTGTGCTTAGCATAGGTATGAAAATAAAAGTATAAGGTCTATGTGAAGAGAATGAAATTCTTCCATTCAAATGGAGGACGAATAAACTGAGCAACTTCATTCAGGCCCGAATAAGGGTTTGCTTATTTTTAATAAAAACTCACGGTTATTGCTACTGGTCTGGGCTGAACTTATATACGTCACTGTAGGACATAAAAGTTTACGGTCCTCGTAAAAGTTCAATCAGTCATCTATAGTAGGGGAATAAACTTTGTTAGAAGTACTTTACCATCAGCCATTTCTGTTTGAGATGTCTGCTATTATTATCAAATAAGGAAAAGTTTACTTTTTAATTTTTTTAAAAACATTTACAGCAAATATAAAGTCATAAAATTATTTATTATACCTCCTTTGGCATTATTGCAATTAATGCGTTAATTTCAATATTTTACTAAGATCTTTCATTTCTAGGGGGGATCGTTAATAGGGGAACGTGTTCTAAGCTCAAACTAGTCGATTGTTGGGAGGTTCCGATTGGGTTCGTTAAGTATTTTTTTATGGATAATAACACTTATATTTTATCGGTTTCATTATTTTTACAAAGAAGGAATGATGTTTAAACATTTAATAGTGAAAATAAGAACCAAAACTTTTACTCATGATTTGTTGGTATAAATATTGTCTGTAGTATGTATAGTATATTTTTTAGCAGTGTTGATTTTATTCCAGAATGGTGGGAAAAAACCAATACATTCCGGAAAAAATTTACATTATACTAGTCAATGCCCCAAAAGTTATAAAATCAACACCGCAAAAAAGTTAATAAATCGTGCAATAAATCTAATATAGAGTTATATTGCAAACAATGGACATTTTATTAATTTATAACCAGTGAGGTGAGCTAAAATTAAAAAAATAAACTGGATAGATGTTTCGGTGAGTTTGTGTGATTGGCTCTCGCTGATCCCCCAGAGAATTTAAATATATTGAGCATTAGGATTTTAATTTTATATTTTCAATATGGCTGCAGATAAAATAACATAAATAGATATCAACTTACTTGATCAGTATTTGATAATATATATTAATTATTATGCTACCAGGCACTAAAGTTGATTAGTAAATAGATCATTTATAATATAATGAAATATTAATTAGTCTAGGTAACAAAACCATATCTATTTTAATTAGGGAGCTTAATCCATTGATAAAAGGATCTCATCCCTTTCAACAATTCACACTCCGTTGCTACGAAATTGTACAACTTAGCGGATTAATAAACGATCCTTTATCAGAATTGATTAAACTTTTCATAATAGAAATTTTGAAACTTCATCATAAATGGATACCTTTAACTTAACTTTGTCACCAGATAGAGCCTCTGCAACTTTGTGAACTTCACAAAAGCGATTTGTTTCTTTTGACTGACAGTTTCGTTGAAGTTGAACTTTATAGAACTGAAGTTAGTATTCATAAAAAACGATCCTTTTCTTCGAATAGTCCAGGTGGGAGAGAGTTGTACGAATTAATTTAAAACTTTCCATTTGGTATTATAGAAAGTATTATTTACCATTAGGACTTATAATATTACAGAAAATTTACTAACGTCATATTAAAACTAAAGTCGACACTATCATATAAAAGGACAAGCCATTTTTGTTTGTGATCAGACACGAAAAATACTTAATCAGTCTGTACCAAATTTTAACCACATCATCCTCATAGTTCAGGAAGGCTCAGCAATAATAAAAGCTACTGATTTTCAATTAATTTGTTTCTTAAAAAAATTATAATATGTGGAGAACAGTGAAGTTTGAAAATTGACCAATAGGTGGCGCGCGCCTTTCTACATAAATTACAAAGGTACGGTGTTTTATAGAGTTTAGAATAGATAGTAAAATTTAATTATATTTCGTTAAATTATTTTTAAAAAATTAAGTATGTGGGTGACATGTGGATCTCAGTGGCACGCAGTGGAGAAAATAGCCATTCTAGGAGAGCTAATGTCAAAAATCGAAGGTGCGAAATTTTAAGGATTGTTAAGACAAATGTCTAATGGAATGAAAGTTGTGTTACTACTCATGACCTATAGGCCAAATTTAATAAAAACTCGACTAGGCTGATAAATTTTTCCTGGAATTGTTTTTAAACTATAAACACATCTGAACTGATACAGACATCTTCAAGCAAATGTATTAGAAAAAATTTCTAAATTGAGAACGGCTGGTCCGATCTTAATGAAATTTGATAATTATGCTTCTTTTGTACTTATTAGCGTATATTTGGGGTTTTAACTGTTTTACTAATTGGGGGGGGGGGGGGGGGGGGGGGGGTAAATTTCTAAATTGAGAACGGCTGGTCCGATCTTAATGAAATTTGATAATTATGCTTCTTTTGTACTTATTAGCGTATATTTGGGGTTTTAACTGTTTTACTAATTGGGGGGGGGGGGGGCTAAATTTCTAAATTGAGAACGGCTGGTCCGATCTTAATGAAATTTGATAATTATGTTTCTTTTGTACTTATTAGCGTATATTTGGGGTTTTAACTGTTTTACTAATTAGGGGGGATAAGGGGGGGGGTATATTTCTAAATTGAGAACGGCTAGTCCGATCTTAATGAAATTTGGTAATTATGTTTCTTTTGTACTTATTAGCGTATATTTGGGGTTTTAACTGTTTTACTGGGGTCACTTGTGGTGTAGTGGTTAGCATAGCAACCTACTAAACCCAAGATCGCGGGTTCGCAGCCCGGCAGATGACCTTAGGATTTTTTAAAGGGAGTAAAAAATCCTTAGCTATGCCCTCCTTCGGAAGGGACGTAAAATGGGGGTCCCGAGCCTGTGCGATGTCAGGTACTCGTTAAAGATCCCTATCCTAATTATACCTGGATATGCAAAATTCAGGACTCCCACCGTAGCATCGTCCGATTAGCCATAGCAGCATAAAGTGACGTTAAATGAAATAAACAAACAACTGTTTTACTAATTAGGGGGGGGGGTGGGGAGAGTAGGTTATTTCTAAATTGACAACGGTTCGGCTAATAATAATGAAATATGATAATTATGTTTCTTTTGTACTTATTAGCGTAGTTTAACATTTTTAGTAATAAAAACATGTATACATATTTAAAATTGTAATGTGATTTCGTAATTTCTTTTACCATCTTTACTTTATTATTTATTATATCGTAAAAAGTATGGATTAAACTTCTTTTTTAATATTTTATTAACACTCATTCTTAACTTTTATGATGTTATATAACGAACATTATTATTTCATTTAAATGAGTTGAACTTCAATATAAATTTTTTTTTTTTTAATTTAAGTTAGTTCTAAAAATAAACATAATAATAATGAAGTTTAACCTATTTGGTTGAGTAAAGAGCTATAAATTTAATTTCCTTTACTTTAAATGAAGGTATATTAAAAACCCCAAATATACGCTAATAGGTACAAAAGAAACATAATTATCAAATTTCATTAAAATTGGACTAGCCGTTCCCAATTTAGAAATATACCCCCCCCCCCTAATTAGTAAAACAGTTAAAACCCCAAATATACGCTAATAAGTACAAAAGAAAAATAATTATCAAATTTCATTAAGATCGGACCAGCCGTTCTCAATTTGGAAATTTAGCCCCCCCCCCCCCCCCCCCCCAAAATTAGTAAAACAGTTAAAACCCCAAATATACGCTAATAAGTACAAAAGAAACATAATTATCAAATTTCATTAAGATCGGACCAGCCGTTCTCAATTTAGAAATTTAGCCCCACCCCCCACCCCCCCCCAATTAGTAAAACAGTTAAAACCCCAAATATACGCTAATAGGTACAAAAGAAACATAATTATCAAATTTCATTAAGATCGGACCAGCCGTTCTCAATTTGGAAATTTAGCCCCCCCCCCCCCCCCCCCCCCCCCCCAATTAGTAAAACAGTTAAAACCCCAAATATACGCTAATAAGTACAAAAGAAACATAATTATCAAATTTCATTAAGATCGGACCAGCCGTTTTCAATTTATTTGCCTATTTAATGGAAGAAATATTGTAATCGAATTAAATATTGGAATAATTCATGCCTTGAATTACAAGTAATCGAAATCTGTAATCCAATTATGTAATCCGTAATCGAATTACATTGATGAATTACATTGTAATCCCAATTGAATTACTTTGCGGGAATACTGTAATTCATACCCGATGTATTTCGATTACATCTGTTTGAAATATAATGTAATGCAATTGTAATCGGATTACAATGTAATTGAATTTTGCCCAACTCTGTTATATACACTAAAGTATCAACCGCTTGTCTGTGGTATTGGGTTGCAGTTAATGTAAACATGGGCAGGTTCCGTTTAGTAATTTAAATGTAACATACTGACACCCGGTAACATTCAATTTTAAAAGCTTGCATCATTTGCATATACCGTTCTGCTGTTAGAGATAAACATACACTTTTAATGTTAGTGAGGCTTATAGAGAATCTGATTTTCTCATGATAATAGAGTTGTAAAAAAGGCGTAGGTCGCGGTATTGTAATTAGCTTGTTGTGGTCGTGTGTATATTTCACAAAAATAAAACCTTTAAGAACTTATGCTAAATATTGGAGTGATATCGGATGTCTGGGAAAAAAAAAAAAAAAAAAAAGGGAGAGTGAAATGTGAAACCAAATAGTAGTTAATTAGAATAATTGGCTTTATTTATTTTGTAAGCTGTTTATTTATATTCACAACTTTATAGGTTATATATAACAGGTAAATTTGAGGAAAATTATTACAATGACATTTCAGGAACATGTAAAGAACTACTCACTAGTAGCACTTCAATAGTTCTACATTAGAAGGTATCTTGGAAATCTTTTTAGACGCCTTGGAGAACTATCGAGAATTGAGTGTGAGGCAAGTTGGGAGACCTTCAATAGGGAAGGATGGGTTTCTGGTTTGAACCAAATCAGCAACATATGAAACATTAAGATATTTATGGATAAGTTTGTTTGTGACATAATAAGGAGATTCGAGGATTTTACGAAGGATTCTGGATTGTAAGTATTGGATAGAATAAGAATTGGAAGGTTTAGTGGAGCCCCTTTTCCGTTTGTCCAAATGGGTCTCTTACTGCCATGTAAATAAGGGTCTGGTAATTTATTGGGAGCTTTGAACACTTGTCTAGAAATTTTGAAGTAGTCGGATAAGACGAGCAGTTTCTAGTTTTTTTTTACGTCGGGCGAGGGTATTTTAATTTTTTTTTTAACGTAGGTTTCTGTTTTTATCTATATTTAAAAAATGTATTCTCATTTTTACTAACAAAATACATTTAATGCCGAATACAATAAATTCAAGCATGTAGTGTTAACTATTTTGCACTCAATAAACCTTTTGTCCTTCATCTTATACCTCATAACTTCTTAATTTTTTTTTTCACCAAAAACTATCCAACTATCGCAACCCTCTGGCTCATTCATTGCCTTGTTCGACACTCCCTTATTACGCACCTCGTAGATTAAAAAGGCAGTTATCCCGAGATCTATTTTACAATAATTATGAATTATTATTATTGGGATTGTTCCTCTTTGAGGAGAGTGATTTAACTTGCTCATGATTTTACTTTCCTTATGCCCTCTCTCTTCATTTCCCAAAACTCTGCATCCTCTCGGAATGTTTTTCTGCCTTTCATTTTCCCCCTTTTTCTCAGGTTGTCGCGACATTTGTAGTTTTAACTTGGCATTTTTTATTTTTTTACGGCATTCGGTGCGGTCTTCGATATTTTCTATGTTGTTATGTTGTAGGTCCCTTTGCACGCTTTGTAATAATTATTATTTATTTTATTGGAGGTCTGGCATAGCCCAGCTTCTCATTCAAGTCTTAAGTGACTTAAGCGGTCTCGCTCAACTAGTGGATTCGAGTGGGTATGGAGTTTATTATAAAAGGACAGGTATCTGGCTTGGACCACATCAGCAATATGTGTTACATTAGGATCTTTATGGATAACTTTGTTTGTGAGATTATAAGGAGGATTCAGGATTTTACAAAGGGTTTTGGATTGTTAGTGGAACTTTAAAGCTCAACTTTCAAATGGGTCTAGTTACTCTCATGTAAAAAAGTCTTTGGTAATTTATTGGGAGATTTGAACGTTTGTGAAGTGAATATTGGAGTAGTGGGTAACGGTGAGCAGTTTATTTTCAAAAATTAAAAGAAAAAAAAATGGTACCATACCCAGTGAATGATTAATATGATGTACGTTAGCAGATTTTGAATATATATATATATATATATATATATATATATATATATATATATATATATATATATATATATATATATTCTTACAGATCTGTTCATTTCAGTTGTAATTCAGTAATTATGTAATTAAAAAAGGAAATGAGTAATACAAGAAACGCAATTATTTCTCCATTCTATCTCGGCATCAGGAATATCTCATTACAAGAAGTTATTATGAGCCGGCTCCGAGGAAATAATTTTAAAACTCATTTGTTTTTATAGCTACATTAGTTGCTACGCTCCGGGTCCATGGGCGTTTAAGGGAGTGGGGGCCGGGAGTAATTAGGCTGTGTGAAAAAAAAAGAAAGAAAAGAAAATGGAAACATGACTATTCGGTCAGCCAAAATTCAACCATTGAGCAATGTAATGTAACGCTAATATACCAGGTATGCAAGTTTAAAATGTCGTTTTAATTCCAATAGAATGCGCTCTTAGCCTATTGAAGGATTTGCTTATCTCTAAACGCTATTTTGTTTGTTAGTCATTTGTTTACAAAAGTCAGTTGTTTTTTAAGTCGTTTACGTGGACGTATCATACCTTTCTTTGGTGTTAAAAATGTCTAATTTTAAGCCAAATAAAGAGCATTTGCGGCATGTCATGATTTTCTTATTTAATCAAAAGAAAAAGGCATCTGAATGTCATCGAATTCTTGTTGAGACTTATGGCGATGTTGCTCCAACCGTCAGGACATGTGAACGTTGGTTTCAAAGTTTCAAACGTGGTGATTTTGATGTTACTGATCAAAAACGAGAAAATCGAACAAAAAAGTTTGAGGACTTCGAATTGCAATCTTTATTAGACGAAGACAATACCCAAACCCAACAAATGATGGCAGAACAGTTGAATGTCACTAGGCAAGCCATTTCCGATCGCCTGAGAGCTATGGGAAAGATTCAAAAGGTTGGAAAATGGGTTCCACATGAATTGGACGAACGACAGATGGAAAAACGAAAAAACTGTGTGCGAAATGCTGCTTTTACGCCACTAAAGAAAGGGTTTTTTGCATCGAGTTGTAACTGGCGATGAAAAATGGATTTATTTTCAGAATCCCAAACGAAAAAAAATCATGGGTAACGCCAGGACAACCATCCACATCGAGTGCAAGACCGGATCGTTTTGGGAAGAAGACAATGCTGTGTGTGTGGTGGGATCAGAAGGTAGTAGTCTACTACGAGCTTCTCAAACCCGGCGAAACAGTCAATACCGAGCGCTACCGACAACAAATGATCAATTTGAGTCACGCATTGATCGAAAAAAAAACGCCCAGAATGGGCTCACAGGCACGCCAAAGTCATTCTTCAGCATGATAACGCTCCTGCACATTCAGCCAGATTGACTAAGGAAACGATTTCTTCGCTTGGTTGGGAACTCCTACCCCACCCGCCGTATTCACCTGACCTGGCGCCTTCTGATTATCACCTCTTCTCATCGATGGGACACTCATTGGCGGAGCAACACTTCAACAATTTCGAAAACGTACGAAAATGGCTCGATGAATGGATTTCAAATAAAGATGAAGCATTCTTTTGGAATGGTATCCATATATTGCCCGAGAGATGGACAAAATGTGTAGAAAGCGAGGGTCAGTACTTTGAATAAAATATATTATACTTTTTTTAAATTACTGTGTATATATTTTAAGAAATAAACGACATTTTAAACTTGCATACCTGGTAACTTCCTCCAGCAGTGGCCTCCTGTATTATTGATTTTTTATAAGAAGGCAGGTTCAAACCTAAAGCAAATCTATTTTACACCATGTAGGTAAAATTTATCGAATGTGAACTTATATAGGTTACAACGCACATTGGGGTCTTAAATAGGGCGATGCGGTCAAAGCTCCAAAAACCTGTTTTTTGTTTTATAAATTTATTTTAAATAATTAACTAAAGGATAATTTTGTAATTTTATTTTTTTTAAAAACACATTATTTTCAATGCCCATCAAGTAAGTATGAGCATAACCTTATACTCTAAAGTGAAAGTTTTTGCTTAATTTATTTTATGAATACAAGTGGTAGCATTTGCTTCAAATTATGCAAGTATAAGGTTATGTTCTTTTTTATGGATAATATATTAATACACTTATATTGGCAAAAACTCCTCTTTATTATACTTCAATCAAATAACATGTTTCGGGACTTTAGTCCCATCATCAGACTTTAATAGTATTCCTTCATGGTGTTATCACACCGTGTCTGTCCTTTCATATAATTCTTGGCTCCTTAATTGAAGAATTGATAATATATTAATAAAATTTTGACGTGAATACATCTTTAAATTTGCTACCATATGGGGGTAATCCAAAAAACCTAATGATAACGAAATCTGGGGATACAGTTTGGCGTTATAGTTTCGAATCTATCCTCTACATCCTAAACTAAATTATACCACTGGATAGCTAAATAATCAAAGAATTCATTACGATTAGCGAGAACAGTGACACATCGCGCGCGGTAGAGGGGGAAGTTCCGCAATTTTGAGGTTATTTTGCTGCGTTTAGAGATTTGAAATTAGTATAACTTTTGAATCGGAAAATCTACGATGTTCGTTTAAGTTTTAATCGTCAGCTGCCTCCAAAATCTACCGATTGTATATAAAACATTAGTATAAAGTAGTGATAGTAAATATAATAAAGTGTTAGAATAAAAAAAATATATCAAACATTTTGTGATAGTGTCCCTGATCAGCAATTGATTTATAGTTATTACCGCAATTAATGTACAAAGCTTGGTCGCGCACTCAGAAGACATCTCTACTGATACAAGCTTCAACCCATCTGATTATTTGGAAATCAGCGAAACTTGGATGGAAAATTCCAATCCAGTGGATATACCTAACTTTGATCTAAGATCATATTGTAATACCGCTAAGAACAGACAAACTGCAACTACATCATCGGTAGCGGTATCATCATCATCAAGCCGCAAAGCCGGTGGAGTCGCCAGATATCGCAACATCAATAGCTTCACTGATTGAAATAGAGTTAACATTACTTTTCGGAAATTTATTTGGAAATAAAAGAAGCAACACCTGGTAATGTCTGTTAAGTAAACGCAACGGCCAATGGCATCTTCGAATTCTAACTCGGATGGGTGTATATCCACCCGGGCACAGTGCTAGCAGAAATTAGACTCATTTTGTTACAATTGTTGTTTAAATATTCAAAAAACATCGCTTAAATTATAAACAATTACGAGCCTGATCATACTACACCAGTTATGATAGTTGCAGACTTTAATATTGATGTCTCACAAAACCGCTCATGGCCCCACTTCATGCTCAGCGAGTTCACTTGTCTTATTTTGAAACTTCTCCAACAACGTTATATCAATACCTGCATTGATTTAACATTTTTAGAAATCTCGATGTATCTTGTTTGCCATTTGTGTCGTACTTTTTGTATCGCAGACCTATAAATAATAAAGTTATATTGTAACACAATAATTATTAGTTTCCTTGCTTTTATTCTAAATACATAAATAAAAATATTTTATTCAAAAAATATAACCCGTTACATAAACGTATTCATGTACAACACACGGCCGTGTCCATTACATACCGATTTTTTATTTCATAAAATTTCAACCTAATCGTACTTCAGTGCTTTGAGAAAGCTATGCTTCCTTCCCTCGGGCATTCCCGGAATGCCACGCAGCTGTTTTTTTTATATGCCAAATTTCATTCAATTCAAAAGAGGGGACCAATAAACGAATAAACAGGATTGTTACGATTCATTTCTATTTTATTTTTAATTGACTCCCCATCCTAGGTTTATAACAAACATAACGTACAAACCAATCCCTACTACAATAAACCTCATTCAGAAGGTTAGTAAACAAACGAATTTTTGACAAAGTAAGTGGACATATTAACAGGCTATTACAAATATGACAACAACAAAAATCCCTAATGTAATGCTAAAAAGGAGCTGAATGAGAGATCTCTTTGAGTAGCACTTTAAATTAGCTGACAGTGAGGAGTATTCATCACTCGGTACTCTCTCCCTCATGCCAACCTGTGCCATGATCATTGCATATTAAAATGGATATACTGATAGTAATATTGTATTACAATGCAGATAAAGTCAAAAACATATATTTAAAGGTTTGAATAACATGTGTTTAACTGATAAAATGAAGATGTTAAATTACAAGCGTTACCGTGTGTCAAAAGGTTTATAATCAATTTTGTCAAGGATTCTAAAGCAGGAACGTGGGCAGTGTAGATCTGTGAAGATAAGCAGAACACCGGTTTGGCCGGAAACGAACCTGCTTCGCCAAGAATGACCTGAAACGATTCACGAAGTCACTGCTATTCTCTTGAATGAGCTGTCATCATTTACTACAAGCTCATTTTAGTACAACGTTCAGAATTTTGTAATGTATTTAACAATCGCATTTATTCAAGAAATTATCTTGTTTTTAAAATGGTATTAATCAATAATATATTTCCATAACTTTTACTAATATTCATACATCGATACATATATATTATTTTTTTCTTTTTCTCTTCTGTAGTAATCCTGCAGAAGAGGCTTTTATTTTATAATTGTGCATACACCATGCAAAAACATATTATATGCATACAATGTTTTAGATTTCTTCTGATACAATTCAAAATTTTTAAGTTTCAATAACAAAAATTAAAAAAAATAATTAAAATCGAACAAATGAATAAACTGAAAAAGGAACGAGAAAAAATAAAAACAAAATAAAAGCATATTGTGAATGTCAATTGGTTGATGCACTACACAATTTTTCATTTAGTCTTTGTGTATTTTCAAAATATTGCAGTATTCCAAAAGTTCTTTTTTATACTTCCGGTATAAAGCTTCTTGTTGAGGAGGCCTTGTACCCCCTTCCATTAGAGAAGCCCTAACTAATTTGTGTCTCTCGTCTTCGTATAAGTGGCAGTCATTTAAAATGTGCAAGAATGTTTGTGAAGTTAGTCCGTCACATTCACAAGCGTCTGAGTTTTTAAGTGAAATCGTTTGAGATAATGGTTCGTTGGTCCATGTTCTGTAAGTAATTGAGTTAGTTTTTGATGAGTACTTTTGAGTATTTTATAGTTTTGTGGTGTTATATTTGGAATGTATTTCTGTAATGGTCATCCTTTAGTAGATTGTTGCCACTGTCTGTTCCAGTCCTCAATCAAGTCAGTTAGTATGTATTTCTTTATATAGTGAAAGGAACTGTATTGTATTCGTAAGTTAAGTTTGTATCATTAGCAGCTGTCTTAGCCAACGTGTCCGCGTTTTCATTACCTACATATATGTAACGAGAGAGAGATATGCTTTATTAATATAAAAAAAACATATTGCTGCCCAAATTTATTGGGTTGCTACATATATAGCATACTAATCTGTCTAATTAAATATAGCAATATATTCATCAATATTCTGTTATATGTTTTTAATAGTTGTTAATTACATCAAAATACAAACAATGATATAATTTAAAAAATGACTTAATAAAGAAGAAATCACAAGGAACTATTTTCAGTATTTAGATAAAATTTTCTTTGTTGAATGTGTTATTGTTTTAACTTATTTATTTTCATTATTATATTATATTTATTTAATTTCATTGTTATATTAGATTCATTAAATTTCATTATTGTTTTTAATTTATATGATTTTATTTCACACTCTTTTCCGTTCAGACCACTAGTGGAACTAGTGGAAGAAATAAAGAAGGCAAAGGTAGATATCCTTGCGATTACGGAAACAAAGAGGAAGGGCAAGGGTGAAATCAAAATACAAGATTACACCCTTCTGTTTTCGGGTGTTGGCGGAAACGAGAGAGCAGCCAGTGGAGTAGGATTTCTATACCACAACGACTTATGCATATCTGTCAGAGGGATGAAATATGTGAATGATAGACTAATGGTTCTAGATATCATGGAGGGGGAGAGGATACACTCACTTATAGTAGCATATGGTCCCAATGATAATGCTAGGCAGGATGAAAAAGAAAAGTTCTTCGATGACCTGCAAAAGGAGATTGATGATTGTGAAGGCACCCCAATGATTCTCGGAGATTTGAATGGCAGAGTTGGATATGAGAAGGAAAAGTGGGATGGAGTCATTGGGAAGTTTGGAGAAAGCACAATCAACAACAACGGTGAAAGAATTCTCAGTTTGTGTGTGGGAAATGCATTAAGAATCGTGAATACACTCTTTCCGCATAGAGAAATCCATAGATTCACCAGAGAGGAGCCAGGGAGAGATGAAAAATCTATAATAGATTATTTTCTGATAAGAAAAGAAATGGTAGGTGAAGTTATGGATGCAAGAGTCAAAAGAGGGTATGAGATTGGAAGTGATCACTACCTCTTAACACTGGAAAAAACTGTGGAATGAAGAAACACCTCGGAAAAGGCATAAGAAATGTATAAAGAAAGTAATCAAGTCCCACAGGCTAAAAGAAGAAGAAATGTCCCGATACTTCCAAGAAGAAATAGATAGGATGGCACGAGATTCAGATCACCCATGGGATAGTGATGACATAGAGCAGAGCTGGTCATCATTCAAGAAAATCATTCTTGATGCCTCTAGACTGATATGTGGAGAGAAAAGAGCAGGATCCGGCTTTAAAGGAAGTCCGTGGTGGACCGATGATGTGAAAAAGAAGGTTCAAGAAAAGAAGAAAGCATGGAGGGACTTCCTTAGCCAGAGAACACATGCAGCCTATGAAAGGTACAAGGAAAAAAGGAAGGATTCCAAGATGGCAGTTCTTCAAGCCAAACAAAAATCATGGGAAGATTTTGGTCACAAAATGGAGAAAAAAAAAAATGCAAAAGAGAACCAAAAGATCTTCTACAAAGTCATCAAAGGAATGAGGAAGGAAAGATCTGATTCGCTCAAAGGAATTAAGGACAAGGAAGGAAGGATTTTATGGCAGCAAAAAGATATAATGGAGAGATGGAGAGAGTACTTCAGGGAGCTGCTGGAGGGAAGAGACGTTAGTCCAGATGAGACTAATAATGCGGAGTTAGATTATGCAGAAGAAGACGATTTCATCAGCGAGGAGGAACTGGAGGAGGCTATCTCGAAGATGAAGCTGGGTAAATCAGCAGGGCTGGATGAAATAACTCCCGAAATGATCCGGTACATGGGCAGCAAAGGTGAGGAAATGTTTCTCCATCTCTTAAATTTAGTATGGAAAAAGAAAAGGATACCGAAGGACTGGGAGATCGCTGTGGTGGTGCCTATTTACAAGAAGGGAGACAATAGAGTATGCAATAACCATCGAGGCATATCTCTGCTCAGTGTGCCAAGCAAGATTTATTCAAGAATTCTAGAAGCAAGGGTAAGAAGAGTTGTCGAATGCCAGATAGGAGAGGAGCAGTATGGATTCAGAAACTCGAGGAGTACGCAAGACCTGATTTTTACTTTGAGGCAGGTCATGGAGAAGTCCATAGAGAAAGGTAAAGAACTTTCTGTCTGCTTCGTGGATTTAGAAAAGGCATTCGACAGAGTCATAAAGGAGGATATAGAGCGAGCTCTGTCGGAAAAGCAAGTGGATATTGGCACGATTCTGGCAGTCAGGAGTCTCTACCAAAAAACAAGAAATATTATAAGGACTGGCAACCACACCTCCAAGGAATTTGAGACGACGCAGGGAATACGTCAGGGGTGCAGCCTAAGCCCCCTGCTTTTCATATTGGTGCTGGATAAGGTGCTGAAGAGAGCCAAACCCAGATTGCGGCGTTTTCAACTAGGGCATAGGAACCTTCAGCCTGCTTTGCTTACAGTTCTCGCTTTTGCTGATGACCTCGTCGTGTTCGCTGCGGATGACCGGGACCTACAACACAACGTAAATATCATACAAGAAGAGTTGACAAGCATCAACATGGATATTAATCCAGATAAGACGAAATGTATGAGAATAGGAAGACGTCCTCACCGTATTATGAGAATATTGAGATTAAAGGGATCTATTCTGGAGCAGGTGCAGGACTTCAAATATCTAGGTGCCTGGATCAACGAAAGCGGTTATATCGATGGAGAGGTATCGCAAAGGCTGGGAGCAGCTGGTAGACTGTTCAACGCAATCCGGAAAGGTTTTCTCAACAGAAGGGAGGTGACGAAGAAGACCAAGATATCCGTCTACAAGTCTACGTTCCTGCCCATCCTATCTTACTCCTCTGAATCATGGACCCTTACCTCAAAAACACAAAGGGCAGATCCAGACAATGGAAATGAGATACCTAAGAAAGGTTGAAGGAAAGACCAGGAGAGATAGGATCCGTAACTCTACAATAAGAGCGAACCTCGAGGTACAGGCGGTAGAAACCACTCTTGAAGAAAATAAATTAAGATGGTTTGGGCACCTCCTGAGGATGAGCACGGAGAGAACGGCCAGGATATCGTATGAGACGAGAGTAGAAGGAAGAAGACCAAGAGGAAGACCACGGATCACCTGGGAGGAAGGCGTGCGGGAGGCGTTCAGGAAGCGAGGGCTGGACTGGAGCAGGAGGAGAGAATTGGTTCAAGAAAGGGACACTTGGGTCAAGCTCTATAGAGGGAATCCCCACACTGCACAGCGGTAGAGAGGGAAAGATTATGATGATGATGATGATGATTTTATTTCATTTTATATATTGGGTGTATTGAGGTTTTTTTTTCATTTATTTTTGTATGGTATATGTCATATGAATGGATTCAAGGACAGCTCAGTTTTATATCAACCTTTCCTCTAATTTCTACATTTAGCGAATTATTTTGAAGATTTATTAGGCTTCGTATTGGCCCCGTAATAATTTATTGTATACGCCTTATTTGATCAAAAATTTAATCTGAGGGTGATTCTTTTATTCCACATTATTTTCCTTCAAGGTATATTTTATGAATAATTTTTCTTTTGTCAAATTTACATTTCATTGCCTCTTCAGTTTTTGAGATAGGAGATATAGCATCGTTTGTGGAATTGATCCAAGTACTATATTAATTGAAATATTTACAAAAAAAAAAAATAGGATGAGGAATCTATTTACATATTTGATTACCCTAATCTCAGATATATTTAAATAAATATGTAAATATCTGCAACTAAATTCTACTAACGTCAAATGGCTGTTTGTCCTAAGATAGGCTTCCTTAACTCGGCGCCTCTGACGGGCCAAGTCACGTTCGATCTTAGCCCTCGCCTGGAGGAAAGAGGGTAGAAAGACCTGATTTATATTCTGTAGGGGGCGATTCTTTAGTTCACCGCATTACAATCCGACAAGAGATCACTCTACACCTGCTGGCTATTGTATAGCTCTAATTTAGTCTAATTTGCATCTAATAGATTTCAAAAATAGAATAAAATTTGTTGAATCAACAGTCACATTTATTATGTTAACTTTTAACAGAGAGAGATATCTGGTCACTGCTGCAGGAAAAATATCAAAGATTCCTAAGTACAAAACAGAGGTATTGCATAAGAAGTAAAAAGATAAGGGAAGAATTCAATTCAGAAAAAAATGAAGATTTTGTGAGCAGGGTGAATAGAGATTGTAATCCTCTACAAAAATGGAATTTGAATTTGTAATTATAGCGCCAGTAGGCATATAATTAAAGAAAAATGAGCAGCCTTACCAAAGACAGAAAAGCATTTTTGGGCAGTGGACTATCCCCACGATTCATAGACAAATGGGTGAAAGTTAAAGATGAGGAAGAGGATAGTTTTACTACCATTTTGTTGCTATATATTAAAATGAACATCGAAAAACAAATTCAGAAATGATTTAATAGTAAACTAGCATCCCCTGTTGCGGCTTCGCCCTCTCTCATAAGAAAAGAATTCTATTATATTAACTAATAATTTAGGTTGTATTTATCCACCGATAAAAAACCTTGTATTGTAGAAAGCATGCATAAAGGAAAAATTGAATTCATAGTACCGATTTAGTTAAATTTCCCGTTTTGTCTCCCGATGGTATGAGAATGATATGATTTTAAAGTCCGTTTCACACTAGAGGGGATGCTCGCACTCCACTCCCCACGCTCCAGATTTATGCCCGGTCCCGGTTTGCTACGCTCCAGATTTTGTTTTATCTAATGCTTCTCGAAACCATATTTAAAAATTCAAGCTTCAGTGTTAGAATTTATCATGATTTTATCATTTTTAAAACGTCCTGTATCTTATTAATATCTCAAACCTAATAAAAGTGTTGCCTGGATACTAGTTAACTTATTCGTTTGCCAACTTACGGCTTGTTAACTAGCGGTTTGCTAACTATTGGTTTGTTAAAATTATAGGATCGAATTTGATAATATTTCTCCTGCTGTGTAGGATAACTTATTTATAACATATTTTCTTAATGATAAACTCTCTTTTCTAGCTGAAAACAGAGGATGACTAGGGAACAAAGGGATTTTTTTTTTTTTTTTAAGAGGTAAAATAAACACACATTTTAATACTGATTGAAATTTAATTTTTGTATATACCACGAAAAAACACGTTACAATCGTTATAATGTTTACCATATTTTTTTTCGCTTGTTAGTTAAAAACAACGTACGTGTACACATCAGCGCTCACGCTACGCTCACACGACACTCCGGAGCGCGGCATTTTCTGGCAAAGAATATTTGGAGCGCGGGGATCGCAGTCTCTCAAAGTGTCCTAAAGTGAAAATATGGACGAAACACTAATCGATCTGGTGCGGGAAAAGCCTGTAATTTAAGACTCAAGTGACATGATGTATTTTGACTCTTCCTACAAAAAAAAAAGAATAATTGCTTGATAAAGAGGAACCAGCTGAAAACAAAAAGTACCCAATGAACATATTCTTTGATTCGGTGACAGAAACAGTCAAAACATTTTCTCCAATCGATGAGCACCATATAAAAATACAAATTTTTAACATGGTTTCACAGATGGAAATGAAATATTTGATTTCTCACCCCCTACCCAACAGCCTTCACAACAAAACATTCAAACAATTCATTCCATTTCACCTCCTAGTTCAGCTTGTTCTTCATATGTTTCTAATTATTCTTTGAATGAATAAGCTTGTTTATAATGTGCATTAAAAAAAAAATCAATAAAATTTAAAATTAATGTAAACTCAAAAAATATTACTTACCGCCAGTTTCTCTCTAGATGAAATAGCAGCTCGAAAAGTGGTATTCTGTTTTTTCAAATCGCTCTCAATTTTTGACAGAAGAATTTCAAAACTTTCTTTTGACATCCTGAAATATTGGAAGAACTGAGTTTCGTCATCGACTAATTTCCAAAACAATGTGTGATATTCTACTTTGTCAGGTCTTGATAACAAAAGAGGGTGCACCCACATTCTTCTCTTTTTAGTTTTCTTTCATCCTCATCTATTAGCAACGCCATAAGAACTAGCTGTTCCTCAGTAAAATGGACAGACATTGATGAATGTTTTTAACCTGCTGGTATACGAGGAACGTTGTTGGAACGCCGTAGTGTGAAAGATAAGAGTGCGAGTCGAGCGTGAGCATGCCTGGAGCGCGCTCGCGATAGCATGACTATCGCGTGGCCTATAGTGTGAAACGGCCTTAAGGGTCTTTAGTTCTGGAAAGCCCAACAAATAATGGACCAGGAGGGAAACAGTCAGTCCGGAGATCTACTGAAATGTTTTTGTATATCTGGCCTTACGATTTGTTAATTGTGTTCCTATGTTTGGAACTTAGTTCTATTATATATTTGAATTGGTTCTTATAGTTGAATATATGAATCAATGCATATTGTTATTTTCAATTGTATAGAATATACGTAAACAATAAATCAATGTGCGGCGAAATGGTTACAATATGTCAGTAACTTGTGAAGAACTACCCATTAGTAGTAATAAATGTTCGACATTAGAAAATCAAAAAGCCATCTTCTTTTCAGACGCTTCAGAGGGTTATAGGGAATCAAGTGGGAAGCAAGTTGGGAGAGTAGTGGATTTATGTGGGTATGAAGCTTGTCATGGGAGCATAGGAATCTCCTTTGTGACAAATCTGCAACATATGGAACACTTAGATCGTTATGGATAAGTTTATTTGCGACATAATAAGGAGCATTGAGGATGTTACAAAGGATGTTGGGTTGAAAGGATTGAGATACGAGAAGAATTGGAAGGTTTAGTGGAGCCAAAAACTCAAATATGTCCAAATAAGTCTAATTATTGTCGAGTAAATAAGTCTTTTGTAATTTATTGGAAGCTTTGAACGTTTGTTTAGTAAATGTTGGAGTGATCGGAAACGAAGAACAGTTTCTTGTCTTTTATGTCTCGTATCTGGATTCCTGGACGATTCTCCAGATGGAAACCAACAGGTTTCCAATCTGTTTAACGAGAATCAAACCTTTACGGCGAAGGTAATAAAGGTTGTTTAGATTTATTTCATTTCCTATTTTTAAACCATTCATGATGGCTTTCGATATAGGATTAGAGTCATTGAGATGTAATGAAAGGAGCATTATTTACTGGTAACACAAATGTATTATCGGCATACGAGGTAAGGACGGTGGGAGGATGAGTCAGGATAAATTCTAGAAGTAATAAAAAAATAATAATAAGACCAAATTTAAGAAAATTGAAATTAACAAAGTTTTGATGCGGGACTGAAATCTTTTTTTCTCATGGCAATCAGTGCCTCTATGATTTTAATTGGAGCCCGGGCTGCGTGCGACAGCTGTTCGTGTGTACACATCGCCTCCTTCATATTCAACAAGGACTTTGATATTGTCTCAGGGATGAAAATGAATAAATTCTATATTCAAATTCTTCATTTCCCCGTTCTCATCCCCCCAGTTCAAGTTGTGTGCTCGACCGGGAGGGGAAGCTTGAATAAAAATGAGGCGAGGCATGGCTTGAATGCTAAATAATATAGGACTACAAGCCCCGTTATGCCGATATCTGGGGGTATTACTGTTATTGCTCTTTTAGCATCTAAGTGCCTCTTGGATAGATATTACATGATTTAAGTACATGCCCTCATCATTTGGATCTATCAACTGACGTAAATACATTAGGAACTATTCGATCAATTATCCGTTACAATACACTTATGAACTGCATTCATAAGTAAAATCATTATTAAAAATTCTAAACTAAATTTATATTAAGCATGTTTCTAAATATTTATAGTAAATCTTTAATAATGATTTACATTTGTTACGCTTGTTACAATAGAGTTTGGCCAATCTAGTTACACTTAGTACAATAATATTTAATATTTAATACAATAATAATCATACAGCAATTATACACATAAGATAGATACATATGTATTTAAAGAATAATGAAAAAAAGGTCTATTTGATTTTAGACATATAAAACAAAATCTCTTAATTAACAATCTATATAATTATATTAAAGAACAAGCCATATTTCCATAAGCTATATAAATCTAAACAGGTTTGAGATGGAAAAATGAAATTTTGGATCGGACGAGTAGTTTCGGAGTTATAGTTAAGAATGTGGCTAAAAACTTGGATTTCACGACAGTACGCGTTTTTTGGTATCCTGGCATGTGTATTTTACGGGACATGATAAAATTTTTCGTATATGGGGTATAAGAATAAATTTAACCAGCTTTTAGATGTAAAAAATAGGTTATGGGTCGAACTAACGGTTTCGGAGTCATACGTGTTTTCGGGGAGAAATGCTTGATGAAGGGTTTGAGCGCCTGAGTTTTTAAAATGCACCCAATTACGCTATTTTCCGCTAAGCATTATCACCTACGGAGTGTAATTTAGCAGTTGTATAAATTTTAACTGTTTATGTTGCAGTGGAGTGGAACATCAAAATTTAATTGGGAAACAAAGATTTTTCGTTGTGTCTTTAATTTCATTTACATCTTAATGTAAGTTGCAACGTGTTTACTATAAATCAACATAAGATATATATTCTTATAGGGAATTTTGTAGGTGTTTTATTATAATGAATTTTATTATAATGTTTTACTCTGGCGACATTCCTCCAAAATGAACGAGTAAGGATCTAGAAGACAAAAATACGCATATAACAGGAGTGAAAAACACATTTTTCGAAAATTACATCTTTTCCGGTAGCACGAAAACGGTCCAGTGTTTCGGTAAAATTGTATATGACCAAACTTTAATTAGCTTCAATTTTGTATTGGAAAACTTTTCCATTGCAACGCAACGTTTTTGAGTTATAAGAGAAAAAATTAAAAAAGAAACATTTAAAGCCCCCTATCCCCCCCCCAACGGCACCGGGATTTGGAGGGACTTTATTTGTTCTTGTTGAGAGAACCATACCCAACACATTCCTGAAAAAATTGGAACTAGTATTTTTAGTTTTTCTGATTTTCATGGTTTGACTGGACTATTTACGGACTCTTCAAACACCCTAAACAATGAAATTTTAACCAGATTAAAAATTATTGCCATGCGTCAAAATATTATTGAAGAAATAATGCTAAATTCCATACTTCAATACAAGATTTTTATTGATTAACAAATGATAACTAGTTAAAATAATCTTACAAGGGGAGGACACACTCGGTCTCTCACGGATCTTGTTGGCAATTTTTTTGGAGGTTCCTGGTCAAAAAATATTAAACACGTGTTTTGCCGTTCCGACCAATTACCGTTCCGGCTCTAGAAGCCGAGAAAAAAAAAATAGCATTAAATTAAAATATTTTATATCTCGAGTTCAAAAAATGATATCAACATGATTCTTGCACCAAGATTTTTATTTTTGATTGGGGATTCAAGGAAAAATACTGCTGCTCCATACATTTTGGTTTAGATTAATTAAATTCTAAAAAAATGATTGGATTTTCAAGAAAACTACCTCTATAGATTTTTTCACACAATAATTGTCGTGAGATTCTAATTCAGCACCCTCAAAAACATTGAAAAACGTTTATTCAATAAAGACAAAAAATATCATTTTTCACCCTCTTCGAGGGGAAGAAATTTTTTAAATGATTATTGGTTACTTTCCTTTAAATAGCTAATACTTTGTCAGGCAATTCATTCATTGGTATCGCTGGAAAGAGGAGAGCCTCAGCTTCCTTTTGGTGTATATTAATGCAAATTTCGAATCGAGAAATCGAGATATAAAATAAATTAATTTAATGCTATTTTATTTTTTTTCTCGGGTTCTAGGGCCCCTTTGTCGGAAGGGCAAAATACGTGTCTAATATGTTTTGACTAGAAATCTCAAAAAAAATTCCCAAGAAGATCCGTGAGAGACTGAGTGTGTCCTGTCCTTGTTAGTTCTTTATTTATGATAATTGGCAAAGCCTCGACGGGTCATTCTTGTTAAAAATATTTTTAATAAAACAAAATTTCTTACTTAATTAGGTCGTTTTATTATGTACAAATAAACAATTTAAACTAAACAAACAAATAGAAATTAAAAAAGAAAAAAAAGTTACATCTTGTTTTACTGTTAATTATCTTAGGTATTACGTTATTATTCATTCAGAAGGAATAATCTAAGCTTAATCACATTTTTAATTAAATTATACCGTACGTTAATTTTTACCTCATCTTCAACTGTTAATATTGAAGTTTTTTATTTTATTATTAGAAAAATCTTTAATAACAATAAAATAAAAAAGAGTTTTATTCCAATGCAATTTTAAAAAATTACAATTTAGTAAGATAATTGTTAATACATGCTTTACTAGCAATACATATTTTTTCTCATATGTACTTAATTGATTTTAACACTCATGGGCAATGAATAATATAGGTGAAAATATAAAAGTATAAAATCCATTTATACGATATGCATAACGAAAGTAAAATAATAATAATAATAAACAAATAAAGTTTAAAAAAATAAAATTAAAATAAACAGCCTCTAAATATGCAAAAAAAAAATAATAAAATGTAATAAATGATAATATAACATAAATTATGAAAGTAATTTAAAAAAAATAAACTAGAACGGAAGGAAAAAAATAGAAAAAACCGTCACTGGCACATCCATTCACATCATCCTCACCAAATACTGCACTTTTTTTCTTTTTTTTTCGTATAATGACAAGAAATGATGACATAAAGTAAAACATAATAAAGCTTATAGCGGACTGCTCATGAAAATATCGTTTTTACAAACAAACATTATGGATTAATTATTAATCCAGCTCAAATCAACAATTTAAAGTATATTTACTGTGAAAAAATAAATAAATAAGTTTAAAAAAATAAAAAATAACATTCTGTTCAACCTAATAAATATTAACACACCCAGTTAATCAAACCTACACCATTCTGAAGAAATGTGCATTATTAAATATTCAGAAGAATATTATAAAAAATAATAAGACATGAGTGTTATAAATACTGAGATAATGGCATAAATGAAAAAAAAAAGAAGAAAAGAAATCATTATTTTAAGACAATGTTGGTTAAATAAGAAATGAACGTAATCCCATATTTTGATGATAGTTTATTCTTTACTTCATTTTTATGTATGTTGACGAAGTGGTAAGGTATAAGAAATGAATATTGTCGCCTTGCTATAATTTAATGACCTAGAAATGAAAAAAAAAAAAAAAAAAAAAAAAATTGTTTTCTAAAGTAGAGAACAAAGGAGAGAAACCTTACACGTCCATAAGATTTGATTAAAACCAAAAAATCGAGAGAAGGTTAGTGATGGTAAAAAAAGAACATTTATAATTAGATACAAGATACTTGCGCCTCTAAAACCTCCTTCTTTCTTCATTTATGAACAATTTTCAAACTAAAATTAGTTAAATACTTCAAGTTTCTATATAAATCCTCATTACAGGGAACTAAACTATTATCTCATCTCGGCTAACTACAAAAGTTTTAACTTCATGTCTCATACTAAACATAGCACGTAGATCTGGAATGTTTTATGGAGCTAATTTTACACATCCATAAATTACTGAAACTAGCATGCTGTTCAGTCTCATTAATCACACGTATTATATCAACCGTGTTAACTAGAGCATTTTGTAACTCTTAAAGTTTTAGACATTCTTCGTGAAGGATAGTTCTCCACCTCTTCAAATAGAGAATCTTCTTATTCACAATCATGACTATAGTAATAAGCATATATATTTCCTAAGTATTAGGAAGCAACCGTTTTCGTAAATCTTCTAGCACAAAAGCATTAAAAACCAGATTTATTGATTTCAATTTTCTAAATCCTCCCGTATCCTTCAACAATATTCCACTGATCCCTCTTGAACAGATCCGCTATCTAGGACTTCAACTGGACAAACGTTTAACTTGGAATCCTCATACAAGACTTAAACGACAGGAAACTGCTCATCGTTTTCGACTTCTTCAACATTTACTAGACAGACGTTCAAAACTCCCGATTGTCAACAAAAGACTCATTTACATGACAGCTATCAGACCTATTTGGACAAACGGAGTTGAGCTCTGTGGCTCAACTAAACCTTCTAATTCTTCTCGCATCCAATCCTTACAATCCAAAATCCTTCGAAAAATCCTTAATGCTTCTTACTTTGTTACAAATAAACTTATCCATAAAGATCTTAATGTCCCATATGTTGCTGATTTAGCCCAAACCAGATACCTATCCTTCCATAGTAAGCTCCATAACCACTCCAATCCACTAGTCTCCCAATTTGCTTCCTATTCCATTCCTGATAATCCTCCGAGGTGTCTGAAAAGAAGATGGCCTAGAGACCTTTTAGTGTAGAATTTATTGAAGTGCTACTAGTGAATAGTTCTCCACATGTTATTTACACGCCATTGTATTTACTTTCAATAAACTTACTTGTTGTATATATTTTATACAGTTGTAAATTTCAATAAATTTATTTTAAAAAAAATTTCTAATAACACTTAATTTATACTTACAGTATACACACTAAAATAATTTACACATGCCATCACTATTTTAAATGCGTATTCCTATATACTTATGCATGAGAAAGCACGTGATTACAATAAACGATTCAGGATAACAAAATACAAAAAAGGAAAAAACGGTAGTCCTAAAAGTTAAGATGATTTTTATAGAAACTTAGGGCCGAATTCATAGACTGCACTCAAGTGAAATTTTTTCAACAGATCCGCTATCTAGGACTTCAACTGGACAAACGTTTAACTTGGAATCCTCATACAAGACTTAAACGACAGGAAACTGCTCATCGTTTTCGACTTCTTCAACATTTACTAGACAGACGTTCAAAACTCCCGATTGTCAACAAAAGACTCATTTACATGACAGTTATCAGACCTATTTGGACAAAATAATAGTTGAGCTCTGTGGCTCAAAATCTAAACCTTCTAATTCTTCTCGCATCCAATCCTTACAATCCAAAATCCTTCGAAAAATCCTTAATGCTCGGACTTTGTTACAAATAAACTTATCCATAAAGATCTTAATGTCCCATATGTTGCTGATTTAGCCCAAACCAGATACCTATCCTTCCATAGTAAGCTCCATAACCACTCCAATCCACTAGTCCCAATTCCTAATCATTGTTTTCTCTGTTCCTACCAAGAGCATTTGCTTCCTATTCCATTCCTGATAATCCTCCCAGGTGTCTGAAAAGAAGATGGCCTAGAGACCTTTTAGTGTAGAATTTATTGAAGTGCTACTAGTGAATAGTTTTGCCGCTCCACATGTTATTTACACGCCATTGTATTTACTTTCAATAAACTTACTTGTTGTATATATTTTTTAAGTTGGCTTACAGTTCTCTGTATACAGTTGTAAATTTCAATAAATTTATAAAAAAAAAAAATTTCTAATAACACTTAATTCATACTTACAGTATACACACTAAAATAATTTACACATGCCATCACTATTTTAAATCACAGTACATGCGTATTCCTATATACTTATACATGAGAAAGCACGTGATTACAATAAACGATTCAGGATAACAAAATACAAAAAAGGAAAAAACGGTAGTCCTAAAAGTTAAGATGATTTTTATAGAAACTTAAAGTATTTAACGAATTTTAGTTTGAAAATTGTTCTTTTTTACCATCGCTATTTTTTTTATTTAATAATGAATTTGAAGCATAAAGATTTAGTAACAAATTTAGTAACGATATCGAAGCACGATTCGGCTCCTGTTTCCGCCCAAAAGTTTCTAAATTTAAACCTTCTCTCAATTTTTCCTGAGTGTTTATTGTAGATGCAAAATATGGGCAAATTATTTACAATCATCTTTCCCAAAATAATTTAAAATCCCAAACAACCCAATACCTAACTGGGTACTGACATAAAGCTTGATTGATTACAGCATATATCTTTTTTTTGGAATCCTCTAATCCTCACCACATATATCAACAAGTTTTAATGAACGGAAAGAAGTGTACTTCAACTACTGTTTTTGGTTCACCGATGCTTCAAAATCCAGCTCTGAAGTTGGATGTATCATTATTACGGACTCTGTTACAAATTTCTTCTGTCTGAATCAAATAATGTTTACACGGGTGAGCTCTATTCAATTTGGAAATCGCTGACACTCATAATGAATAGTCAATGCAAATCATTGACAAATCCGATTTGTTAAGTTCACTGAAATTATTGGAAAACTGAAATTCAAAAGACGTTTGGTGATGAAAATCCACTTCTTGAGATGGAATGTATACATATGTATACAACCAAAGTATAGAATGTATAAATCCAAAACTGTGATTCAAAGAAAACAGTAGGTTATGTAAGTTATTGTTTCAGTACTATAGAATTTATATTTTGTTAATATCATGATATTTCTTAATGTTCAATAATTGAATTAAAAAAAAAAAGTTGATCCTTCATAAACAAAAACTATAAAATAAAATAATTTTTTTTTTTTCAGATATAAAAGGACTCAAAGGAAAAGGCGATTATCGGGAGATTCTAGTCAGTTGGGAGTATCCAACTAAGTCATGGTTCATGATTCAATATTGCGAAGTTCAAGCATGGGGCCCTTCCAGGTGCAAAGCTAAGGTAAACATTTTTATTTTGTTCAAAATATACTTAATCAATAATATTTTTGATGAGTTAATCTATACTATTGTACAAAAGGTCAAGCCATTTTTAGTTTGTGATCACTAACCTACAAAACTACTGAACCAATATGTACCAAATTTTGGAAGGTTTAGTAATAATAAAGTCTATTCATCTTCAATCAATTTATTATTAAAACACCTATAACATATGGATAACAGTAAAGTTTGAAAATTGACCAATATGTGGCGAGCGCCATTCTGCATGAGAGGTTACTAATGTAAGGTATTATTTAGAGCTTGAAATTGATAATGAAATTTACTCATTTTCAATTAGAGTATCAAAAAAGAATTAAATATGTAGATCCCAGTTCAGTTTTTAAATTGGCCGTTATTTAGTTAGCTCCATTACGCAATAGATTTTTCAATGATAAAACTACTGAAACCAATTATACCAAATTTTAACTAAATCGTCTTAATAGTTCTAAGAGGGTTTAACAATACCAAATTTACAATAGTAAAAATTCAAATGTACAAAGTTGAGTAGCTGAAACGATGTTTACCACAATGACATATACCTTTATAGTTAGTAGTCCATTAAATAAGTCTCCAAAAGTCCGTTTTCAAGAAAAAACTGCCGAACTTTTATTCTCAACGGATCTTTATTTTTTTTGGCTGCTGAAAGTTTGCTACCACGGCAGACGTTGGCTTCATACCCAAAATAAATTTTTTTTACAAAAAACGCCCAAAATATCGGTTATTTTTCCTGGGATAAAAAAAATGAAATTTTGGATCGGACAAATAGATTTGGAGTTATAGGGGAAAATGTGCCAAAAAAAACGTGGATTTCATAAAAGTACGGGATATTTAGCTTCCTGGAATATGTGTTAAAAGAGACCCAATTAAATTTTCATATATAGGATCTAGTAGTAAATTTGACCAGCTTTTAAATAATAAGAAGATATTTTGATTTGGACGAATGGTTTTGGAGTTATTGTGAAAAATGTGCAAAAAAACGTGTATTTCACAACAATACGGGTTTTTAAGCGTGATTTTAAGGAACATTATTAAAACTTCATATTTAATAAACTGATAGTAAATTTAATAAGCTTTAAGATGAAAAAAAAGTAATTTTGATTCGGACAAATAATTTCGGTGTTATAGACAAAAATGTACGACGAACATGTTTTCGCGGAGAAGTGGGACTGGCCGCCAGTGGGCCAATTTCAACACTTTTTCCCAAGATCATATCTTAGCGGTAAATGGTCCGATTTCGGAATAGTTTTTTTTCATTTCGTAGGTAATAATTCTAGCTATAAGCAATTTTAAAGAATTTCTTCTAAAAAAGCTTCGTTTTCGTGTTATAGGTAAAATACCGAAAATAACCGATATTTTGGGCGGTTTTTTTTTTTCGAATTTGGGTAAGAAGCAGACGCCTGCCGTGGTAGCACACTTCAGATTCGGATTCAGCTTCCCAAAAAACATAAAGATCCGTTGAGAATAAAAGTTCGGCAGTTTTTTCTTAGGCAAACCCTTATTTAACTGGACCATAGAATTTAAATTCAACCAGATGAAATCGATAAAATTATTTCTGCAGAAGAAAAATTATTACCAAATCAATCCCTTATCAATTATTTACCAATTCGTTACCAAGTCAATTATTACCAAAGCATTCAGTCATAAGTACTAACAATGCAGTCCATTATCCGCAAAAATTTCTTCATAGTCTCTGTCTATCTGGATAGACCTCGAACACAATTGTGCAATTTTAACAAGAATAAAAATTACTGCTGAAGAAAAAATGTTCAATTTCATACTTCAATACAAAATTTTATCGATAAACAAAAAAACTTATAAAATAAAATTATCTAACAAGTTGTAAGTTCATTACTTATGGGAGCGGACAAAGAGACATAGGTTTCTAGTAATTAATAAATGTTCTAAGATTTACATTATTAATCTTCTACATTTACTTCTCAGTTTGACGTTAAAGATTTATTTGTATCGTAAACACTCCTGATCGGAAATGAATCTGCCTGGACGCCAATGGTTTAAATTCCTAAGTAGAGACTTGGGTTAGAAAAAGAATGGCGAACAAAGAGCAAGCGTACTAAATCAGATCTTTAACCCACATAACCTTTTCCTTTGGCAAGAAATATATTTAAATCAGGTCCTTTGTTGAGAGGGAGCCTTTTGTTTTTCTTTATCTACTTTTTGTTGTTTTTTTTTCGAATACCCTTAAGACTTGCTTCCTTAAGCATACCTTAGTTCTCCTAACTGTTTTCGGATTTTTTTTTCCCTTTTTTTCATCAATTAAAAATAACTGTGTCTAACTGTTAAATGTGCAAGGTAATTTCGTCTTTACCTGCAGCCTTAACACGTATACTGAAAACTATTTAGTTCTCATAACAACGTTCATTATAATTATATATTCATCTGAGTTGTGAATTTTATTTATTTATTTTTTTTTTTGTCGCTGGACATTTTCATGAATTTATTGTATGCAAATTCACATTTGTATTTTCGATTGAATTATAGTCTAAATATATTTTTTGAAACTATTTATTGACATTTAAACGTGTATACATTATATGCATCAAGAAAATTTGAAGAAAATTATTACAGTGACATGTCAATAACATGTAAAAAACTAGTAGCTCTTCAATAAATGTTCTACATAAGACGGTCTCTTGACCATCATCTTTTCAGACGCCTCATTGGACTATCGAAAATTAGGTTTGAGCCAAGTTGGGAAACTAGTGCATTCGAGTGGGTATGTAGTTTACTATGAAAGGATAGGTTTCTGGTTTGGGCCATTAGGAGCCATATGTGACATTAGGGTCTTTATGGATGAGTTTGTGACATATTAGGGATTTTATGAAGGATTTGATACGAGAGGATCTTTGGATTTGATAAGTTTGTGGTACATAAATTAGGGAGCATTAAGAGGATTTTATGAAGGATTTTTTTCGATACGAGATTTTAATTACGGAAGGTTTTAGTAGGGTCCCAAAGCTCAACTCCGTATGTCCAAAAAGGTCTAACCAGTCATGTAATGAGTCTTTTGTAATGAATTCGTTTGTCTAGTAAATGTTGAAGTAGTCTGTAACGACGAGCAGTTTCTTGTCGCTTTAGTCTTGTAATCTATTTTACTGCACATTTACAGACTCCTTCAACACTTACTTGACAAACTTTCTAAGTTCCCAATTAATTACAAAAGACTCATTTATTTAAGACTCATTTAGTCTTTTGTAATTAATTGGGAGCTTTGTACGTTTGTCTAGTAAATGTTGAAGTAGTCTGTGGTCTAATTTAACTATAGAAAACATAAATTTTTACAAAGAACAATATATAATTTTAAAAATGAATCTCATTATGAGGCTGCACATTTTTTGTGGGAAGGATGAGGATTTTACGAAGGATTTTGGAATGTAAGGATTGGATACGAGAAGAATTAAAAGATTCAGTCAGTTTTTGGTAATTTATTGGGAGCTTTGAACGCTTGTCTAGTAAATATTGAAGTAGTTGGAAACGACTAGCAGTTTCTTGTCTTTTAAGTCTAGTACGTGTAGTCTAAATATAAATACAAAATGGTTTTTATATTTAATTAAAAAAATAAAGTTATATTAGAATAAATTAAATCTGTGAAGTATCGTGCATAGTAAATGTTGAGATAGAAAATATATAGTATTTACTTATACTTTATTAAATTACCTCTGAACTAACGTTTATTAGTTCTTTTTTAAGATTTTTTTTTTAATTCGATGAAATATTACAAAAAATTAAAATCCCTCATTTGGAATCCCAATTATTGTATTTGTCAAAGGATGAGCACAACAATGTATGTAAAATTAAAGTACGAATGGTAAACAAAACATCTCCTTTAAGGCTGCACAAGGAAAAAATAGTAACTTTCCTTCCAATGTTGAAAATAAGTCGGAGGTTACCACATTTGCCTTTATAGGAGGCACTTATTTTCTCAACATTATTTATTACTCCTCTGAAGATATATTTTTTATATATATTATTTTTTTTTTTTTTAAATCTTTCCTTCCATGTTCCGACCAATTGAACTTAAATCTCACTCAGGATTCTCTCAGAGACATTAATTCTACCCTCCAATATGAATATTTTTCAGTTTTCTTCATGTATGAATTATTGAACTATAAACCATCTGATTTGTTTAGCATAAATTAGCAAGTTTTTGACAATTTAAATAAATTGTTATACAGGGTGAATACCTCTTACCTTCGTAAAAATTGGGTGAGACTAGATCAAAAATGCCGCAGACCTCACATATCTATTTCAATCCGTTGCAGATATACGATAAATCAAAGATTTTTTTCCGGAAACCGCTTCTTCTTTTTTTTCATAAAAGCTGTAATATCTCAGGGAAGTTACTATGTCTTATATTACTTCAACGCTCACCGTTTTTTGAAAAAAACTATCCGCCTTCCCCTGTAAACACAGACTCATCTGCCCATAAAATTCACCTCAAAAAGTAGTATTCTTCAACAAAATACTTCAACATAACTTCTCTAAATGAGGTGAAGATCAAGCTGTTCTTTAGATTCCAAGTTTGTAACATTCAAGGTTACAGGTACTCTGCTATTATAGGAAATTTAATGTTAAATTCGAAAATGTGGTCAAATTTAAAAAATATTTAAACAAAGTGGAGATATTACAGCTTTATGGGGAAAAAACGTGGTTTCCTCAAAAAAGTCTTTGATTTATCGTATATCTGCAACGGATTGATATAGAAAGGTCAGGTTTGCGGCATTTTTTTTACATTTTGGATCTAGTTTCACCCAATTTTTTTTTGTTTACACTAAGAGGTACTCACCCTGTATATGAAGTTCAGCAAATGCTGATCATCCGTGATCAGCTGATCATCATGAAATGCTGATCATGCTGAAATAATAAGAGTTCAATAAAAAAGGATTATAATAAAACATTATATAACATTTCAAATATATTGTATTAATTTTTTCATCAACATCCATTAGTTATAAAAATATATATATATATATATATATATATATATATATATATATATATATATATATATGTTAACTAATATAACTAATATATAATAATATATATATATATATATATATATATTGAATAAACACTTCAAGAAAGTCAAGAGGGGACTTCTCTATAAATTTAATGATAATCAACAGTCAATTTAGGCGGTACCTGTGGAACAACCGTTGCTAACACTAGTTGTACAAGTGATAATGGGAAAGCACTTTAGATCATTGTAGTTGCCTTCATTATTAAACCTGTTTCCAGTTTAAGCTTGATGATCTCTAAAGCTGACGTGAACTACAAGCACAATTAGTTGAACTGCTGTGTAGCAAACATTTATGTGAAGCGATGGTACTACGAGTATATACATCTATATATATATACTATTATATAAAAAGCCATTTTTCGGTTGTGATCATTAACCGAAAAAACTTTTAAACCAATCTATACCAAATTTTGATCCAATCATCTTTATAGTTCCTGGAAGGTTTAGCAATGATAAAATCTACTGATTTTTAATTATTAGTTCTTTAGTTATGAGAGGGGGTGTAGCCGCGACTGGGGATGCCAGTAATATACAGGGTGTCCAAAAAGAGTATCGGGTATTTGTTACTTCGATAAAACAAAAACTACTTATAATAAAATAAAAAGTTTATTGTTAATCATTACAATATAAAGTGGAAAATCGTTTGGAAAAGATGATGTTATCTAAATGGTAACCGTTATGCTGCTGGCACTCTTCTAATCGGGAACGCAGATTGGCCATCACATGCTGACACATAGCTCTCGATATTCCTGCCATTTCTGACCTGATGTTTTGCTTCAATTGCGTCAGATTAGTTGGATTATTCTCATAGACCTTACTTTTAAGGTATCCCCATGCAAAATAGTCAAGTGGACTAAGGTCGGGGCTTCTGGGAAGCCAGTTGATGTTACCCTAATGCGAAATGGCCTTATTAGGGAATAATTCGTTAACAGCTTCCATTGCTTGATTTGATGTATGGCCCCATCTTGTTGAAACCACGTTCTTAAGTTGAAACCTTGTTGTTGAAACCCGATACTCTCTTTGGACACCCTGTATTTCTTTTTATTGACATTGTAGCAATAGTTTTTCAGAACATTGGATAGGTCAATGAATAGGTCAATTTTTTTAATACGACTTATTCTTAGTTTTGCATTCAGATATTATAGATGATAATTTATGAATAAAATAAACTCCTGAATAGCCGCAGAATAAAATAGCTCTGATAAAATGGACAATCAGTGCTGCACGGATAACCTGCAATATATTCTTACTTACGGTAAACGCTTTGAAAATTGAAGTGTGGGGTAGCAATGATGATATTTTTCACTTTAAAAATTGGCTGTTTAACATTTAGGGCATTGCAAGTTTGGCTGTACATTTAATTTTAGGCTTAATTTCTAAACTTATTCTACTTTTGGGGGGAAAAAATAATAATAAAACTTCTACTATTATAATTGTTGTTGTAGGGACAGAGCGTTAATACGCAAATATGAAATCTTTCCGCAGAGAAACGAAAGTTTACAATATTTTAAGTATATATTTTTATAATAATTTATATTAGCATTGTACTCTATATTATATTACACATTAAAAAAAAAAATTAAATATGTCTTTATGTTTTGGGAATTAGTTCTGTCCCTGGTGGGACAAGCTTCGTTCGAGGTTTCCCCAGGATGCTTGTAAATATTTTATCTATAGTATGATTGTATTTAAGATCCTTTTTATTTTTCTTCCTCAAATTTTGTTTATTAGTTTTAACAATTATTATCATTTTATATCATTGTACCTATTGTATGAATGAGTCTTTGTTATTCATATTACTTATTGCTCTTGAGGTGAGGCAGCTTGTAATTATTCAAAAGTAAAACAAAATTCTCTAAAAAAAAAATAGTTCCTTCCAATCTTCAGGATCAAATCCAATCATTATTTACAGTATTTACATTTGTCAATATTTTAAAAATTGCTGTTTGAATCAAACATGTAATAGAATGAAGTGCAACACATTATTAATAGGATTTTTTTAGTATGGAGGTTGAGTCTTTAACAAAACTCTTCTTTTAGCATTTTTCTTCATTCTTCCTTGTCTATACATCCTCTTCCGCCCATCCCATGGCCATCCCTGCTTTGTGTCTCCTTTTCCTTTTTCTGCGCGAGATCTCCCTCTTCCACCTTCACTCTCTCTCAGACCACACCAATTCGAGAGTTTTTCCACATCTGTCTTATTTGAAAAATGATTTCGATAATCTATTCTTAATTTGGTGACCATTCCCTAAATTTTTGAATTTGCTTTAATAGAATCTTTTCCCCTCTGATAAAAGATCTAAATCATTTATAGTATTACTCTTCAGTTCAGTTTGTTGTATTTTAACTTTTTGTCTTGGAGATAAATCAAAATATTCGTTAGTTACTATTTTACAGATAATAGTTGAGGAAAAGATGTAAAAACGGACAGAAGTTTAAATATGGACACCCCTTTCTACTGGTTAGGGGAGATATTGAAAACTGCCGGCGACGAATGTCTATGGAGCCATTTGCTAATATAAGGCCCGATTCACACAGAACGGACGTGGCGGAGACGTGGCGCTTTTGCTTCTTCCAGGTTTGTCCTATTAAAAAAAGTCCGCGCCACGTCTCCGCCACGTCCGTTCTGTGTGAATTGGAACGTTTGTTTAATAGGAGTGGCGCGGAAGAGACAAAAGTCCGCGCCACATCTCTTTGCCGTCTCTCGTGGCGTACAAGAAGGGGCACGCCACTTCCTCGCCAAGAGTTTTTTTTTTTCTTTTTTAGTTAGCTTTCTTTAAGGGGGTAAGGGGTGAATCGGACATAAAAACAACATTAATGAAATTTGATATTGGAGTTACATACATATATACCAACAATTAATAGGGGTGAAACATCACTGATATAATTTTTTTGGGGGGAGGGTGAATCGGACATAAAAAAACTCAACAGATTTTCCCGAAAAACCCGCCACCCGCCCCCCCCCCAAAAAAAAAAAAAAAATTAAATTGGTAATGTTTCACCCCTATTAAATTGTTGGTGTGTAGGTATGTAACTCCAATATCAAATTTTATCAAAGTTGTTTTTATATCCGATTCACCCTCTCCTTCCCAAAAAAAAAAAAATTAAATGTGATGATTCACCCCTATTAAATTATTGATATATATGTATGCAAGTCCAATATCAAATTTTATTAATGTTTTTTTTATATCCGAAGAGACAAAAGCGCCACGTCTCCGCCACGTCCGTTCTGTGTGAATTGGGCCTAAGATAGCTGTGAGCAGTTGGAACCATTCTTTGTACTAGTGTGAATGCAGCTCGAGTTATTGTGCAAATTGGTGTTCAATCTAGACCGAAAATTTTTGAGAGAAATGTGCAATGGTTTTTGTTTCATGTTCTTATGTTTATTTAAAAATAACTTCACAATGATATCTGGAAAGCGGAGATCTTAAGCTACTGTTGAAGCACACCTTCAAAATATAAATATGTAATATGAGCACCCTTTCTTGGTGTAAATATGAACCCCCATTTCCCCGAGAACTACAATATATCTCTTATTAGAAATCTCAACTTGCATCTTTTGTGATGGGAAGTTTTCTAAAGGCACGTTTACACTGCCCGAGCATTCGTCGCAAACAGTGGTGAAGAACGATCATTCGTTCGAGGCTCAGGCAGTGTAAACAGTCACCGCGAGCCGAACAAGGTCCAAACGAATGCTTGTTCGTGCTCGGCCCTGATCCGCCCGATGTCGGTTTTCCGGCTAATCATCAAAGGGACGCTCGTTCGCCGCTCGCTCTGTGTAAAATACCCGCATTGTGTTCGCCGAATCTAGTTCTCACCTAGCTGTTAAAGGGTACACGTTTCCTCTCCTTTTGAGTGTGGTAGCTATTGTTTATTGTCAATGTGTGTTTATTTATGATAATGTGCTCTATTATTTTAAGTTTAATAATCGTATCTATTAATTTTCTATTTAAGTTTATTTGTTCTATTACTTATATTTATTCTCAATTTGAATCCTGTTTTTAATAATTGATGTAGTATTTGGCTAAATCACAATTGATGTGAATGTATTTTTTTTTCCCTTCAAGGAAATTGCTGAAAAATTACGACTCCCATATGCGACGCCTTTTCCTTTTTCGCTTTTATTCCACTAGATGGTCTAGAATGAGAATAGCCGCCGCGGAAACCGCAATGTTGGATAGCCCGGGTGCCATCTATTTGCTGCGAATGCTCACGAGCAACTGACCTTCAGTAATGCTCGTGCAGTGTCAACAGAGGGCTCGTTTGCGTTCGTGCTCATTGAAAACCGGCGAATGCTCGATGTGAATACTCGATGCCCGAAGCTCGAGGATGTTCGGGCAGTGTAAACGCAACTTAAGGACACTCGGGAAGAAGTGTGGGTAAAATTTTTTCCCAAATGTCGGAACTTAGATCGTGCCGGGGCTATTTGAATTACTATTATGAAGAGGCTAAGAAATTTTTACTTTCTCGGCTTAGTCAATCAAAAGAGATTGTAGGGACACAAATGTTTCATTCGTTTCTACCATTCTCAGAAAATAAAATTACTGTCATTTTATTTTAGCCAATTTGAATCCTTTCAATGTGTGACAACAGTGAACCAAATAACACCATCTGTTTTGGAACATATCTCTTCAGGTTTTGTGACATGTGCCCAAAAAACTTTTTTGCAAAAAGTGGAACCATCAATAGTAACAGGAAGGTCGTACACTCTAAGTGCTGATGGGATGATGTTATCTTCTCTGGCTTTGGGAAATATATTAAAAGATTATAAAGAACATGTTGCTATTGTCACTGTTTGTAAATAATTCTTTGTGTCAAATACAGTTAAGGCCAAATTACAAAATATTTTTCGGGGCTAAAAACAATTATTGTTGTGGGGAGCCACTGCTTGTCCAGTCAATAAACATATTGCAGAGTACATAAACTATATGCGATTATTTTATATCTCAGAGCTTCGTTGGAAGTAGTTAGAAGATAAACATAATAAGATTCCCGGCTCTGGGGTGAGCTAACGATGTGGAGAGAGTGGAGAACAGAATTGGTCAAAATTTAATCATAGCTAAAAAATAATCAAAATTTAATCATTACTATTAAACAACTAATTTTCTGGAATCAACCACATAATTGTATAATGATTAAATCTTTTAGTTGCTTTTTAGTCAACTAATCATAAATTGACTGTAAGATTTAATCATTATAAAGTTATGTGGTTGATTCGAGGAAATTAGTTGTCAAATAGTAATGATTAAATTATTATTATTTTTTAGTCATTGTTAAATTTTGTCAAACTCTGGGGGAAAAGGTTTGGGTTTTTCGATTATATCTCAAAAACGGTGGACTCTAGAAAAATATGTTACAATTAAAAACTAAAGCTAATTTTGTAAATATCAATAAATGAAGAAAAATATATACATATCCTTTTTTGTTGTTGGTTAAACTGAAAGGTCCTTATTTTCATTTGCAAAGGTTAATTAATTTTAAAACATAAAAAAACAGTTTGATGAAAGACTCAAATATTCAGATTTCCTCAAATTAGCAATAGAATGATTTTATTTCGTGCTCAGGTACCGTTGGAGCAGATACGAGTATATCCAATCGCGACCCCTTGATGTCCCCTTCAATCAGTTCCCATCCAACATCGGAAATTGCAGAGCCTGTTGATTCCTCTGAATCGTGAACAGCCTTTCCACCGTAGAATGGACCTTTCGTGCTCAGTTGACCACCACATCCTATCCGTTGCTTTGGTGCACGACTACTTGGTTTGCTTTCAGCTTCCGAAACAAGATACTGACTACCTGAATCTAAAGATAACATATTCGGGTTATTTGATTTATCAATAATTATTTAACAATGTTTTTCACAAAGCATATTCCAAAATATATATCTGCATAAAAGTATTCAAAACATCACTAAATAAACTTCAATTAGTGTTATATTGTTACCTACACTACACTAAGGACTAAAATAATTTTAGGATCATTCCACATCTAACCAACCAAGTGTTTGGACCCTTGACCTTTCCGATTACTAAGTTGTACTTACCAACACTATGTAAAATATTGCATTTTTCTGACTTTCGGTTTTTGAGGTATAAGCTTTTTTTAAATCAAAGAAACTGTTTTCGGTCCTCACTCAGTATATTTAAAATTACGACATTAATAAACTATTAAACCTAGAGAACACAAATTTGCGGCATTCTTTTCCGTTTTATATATCAGTCGATGCATTTTCTGTACATTTTGAACTTTTTCGAAACGTCCAAGAACGGTTTTTAAAATTCTCAAAATACGTCCCCTTCAATTTTTTTTTTGGCAAAAATTATGTGTGATTCATACTATAACTGACTACAAGGAATTCTGGGCAAAACCTCAGAATGGGATAGAAATGGGTTCTTGATTAAAAAAAAATTACGGGTCACAAAGAGGTAAAAAAAATCAAGAAAGTGGATAAGGCTTAACACGAAATTCCCAGATAATTCACAAAAGAAAATGGACTTGGGGAGGACACCTTGTATGAAGCAAAATCGATAAATGGTCCAAGAATATTATAAACTGGTACCCCCGGTGGACCACCACCTACCCCATGGGATCAATAATTGAGATCTACATGTGGCAGAGCAACAATTTTATAGGAAAATGATAATGAATACGACTACAAGTAAAGAACTACTCACTATTAGCATTTCAATAAAAAATCTACTCTAGAAGGTCTCAAGGCCTTTTTCTTTTCATACACCCCGGAGGATTATCGGGAATGGAGTGGGAAGCAAGTTGGTAAAATAGTGGATTTACGTGGGTATGTCGCTCGTCATGGGAGGATAGGAATCTCCTTTGTGCCAAATCTGCAACACATGGGACATTTAGATCGTCATGTATAGGTTTATTTGTGATGTAATAAGGAACATTTTAGGATTTTACAAAGGACGTTTGGTTGGAAGGATTAGATACGAGATGAATTGGATGGTTTAGTGGAGCCCCAAAGCTCAACTCCGTACGTCCAAATAGGTCTAATCACAGTCATGTAAATGAGTCTTTTGTAATTAATTGAGGGCTTTGAACGTTTTTCTGGTAAATGAAGTAAAAAGGATATTTAAAAATTTGTATTGTGTTTAATTTATCATAAAGATGTCTGGTTAATTTTATATATCTACACTGCTGCATCCAAGTCCATGTTTAAAAGAATAGTGTTTTCAGTCTAGTAGTTTAGACTGAAAACACTATAAGCAGAACTCGGTAAAGTTGAAAGGTGAACAAATTTACATCGAGTAATCGATTCTTCGAGTATGTAAAATCATTTTCGATTTTAGCTAATAAAGGTTTATAAGTAAAGTAGGTACCTAATGTAGTTTCACCGGTGAGATTGATATTATGCGCAAACACCAAGCCAATATAAGAACCACTACGTGCTATACTGGAATTTTTGTTATAAATGGGTCACGCTAGAATAATACTTATATTAATTAATGATATTAATTTTCGTTATTAATTAGACTAGACTCTAGTGTGACCTTGAAGCAGGAATGTAATATTAAAAATATTAATATAAATTATTGACATTAATTTTTGTTATTAATGAGTAACAATAAGTTACGCCTGAATCCAGAGAAAAGCAGGGCTATCCTTATCGGTTCAAAACCTATCCTTAATTCCCTCCCTTACTATCCATTACTTTACCTCAATAACCGTACAATTCAATTTCAAAGTTCCATCAAAAATCTCGGAATCTTATTTGATCAACACTTATCCTGGAGTAACCACATTTCCCAAACAACCAGAAAATCTATCATGATCCTCAAACAGCTCCAAAGATATCGTGACTCCTTTCCCCGAAGTACCCGCCAACTTCTGGTATCCTCTCTCATTTTTCCTCACTTTGATTAGGAGTACTTGGTGTATGGGGGGCTGTCTGTTAAGCTAGAGATGAGACTAAGGAGACTAATGAATTTTTTCATAAGATTTAACATTGGGGTCGACAGATGGTCTCAGGTATCTTGCAGGTACAAAGAGCTAGGGAGGCTATTCCTCGATTTTCGACGGCAATACTTCCTCGGCACTTTCCTATTCCAATCATTAAAAACCAATAAACCTTCCCATATCCTAGACCTACTTACTCTGCGTTCCTCCATTCACCAGCTGAATACAATATCCCAACCTTCCAACCTTTATACCCCCTCACATAGAACTGCCTCCTTTGAAAACTCCTTAGTTATCCGTGCTACCTCTTTTTGGAATTCCTTATCCAAGCCTCTTCCTTAACTTCCTTTAAACATCTTTTATTTATCCATCTCCTCGATCTTCAATCTTCCACAAAAATGTAAATAATATGTAAATGTACATAAGTGTGTGTTAATTTTTACTGTTGATTGTTTTTATTTTTACTTAACTTTTAAATAAAAAAGTTACACTTCTAAATTAAATTTTTTTTATTTCTTCTTTCTTCTTTTTTTTCTCACAATATAATTTGTGATACTGATGTACTGTTTTGTAACTAATCTCAGCCAGACAATTGTACCTTTTATTGTGCACTTTAATTATTCGTTGGGGACAGTCTGTCCCAGCATAAAGTTCATTTTCACTTCATTTCAATAATAATTGTTACGAGATATAACGGGCGGTTACAATCTTCAAAACCAGTTAGTCCCAGTTAAATCATGTAGCATGTTAAAGTAATCCTTACAATTTATTAAATTTACAGAACAACTAGATCTGGACAATCTATAATTGTAAAGATTTTTTTTTTTCATTTTTTCAAAGACAGAGTTTAAAAAATAATTTTCTTCCCAATTCTGATCAAAGAAAGTCATCACTTTTTTTCACTCACAAGTCATATTCACGCGTCCTTCTAAAGTGGCTGTACGAATCCATTATTTTTTTTTTTCCTATTCAGAGGTAATAGGTATGTCTCGGTTCTGTTCGATTTTTTCCCTTCGTACTATTGTAGATTTCATGTAGTTTCGATATTGTGCAGCTCCTCCGATTGTATGGACCCGATTTTTTTCACGAGTTTTTACTTCAATTCTCGAAATACGGATGGGGTTGAATAGCACAGTCCCTATCTATCTTCTATTCTTTTTTGTCCCATTTTTTTTGACGCTATGTCCACGTCCCACTCCAGATTCCAACAATGATCCTATTCTCCATTTTTTCAATCAATAATTTAATGACGATTATAAATAAAATGAAATAGCAAGGTTAATAAACGTTACTTTGTTCTACAGAAATCTTTATAAAAAGACAAAGTAACATATTGAAAAAATACAATTAGGAAGTTAGGATATTGGATGAAATTTGTTGAGATCAAAATATATAAAGACTGTGCGATTAATTAATAATTCGTTATTTTAAACTATATATATGTCGTTGAGCTGTAAATCGCCATTTATGTACATTAAATAGAAACACTTGAGTGTACTATATTTTTATGGTGCCTAAAAAACTTCACACACTAGAAGACTGAAAATCTAATTTATAAAGTGTAATACATATTCAATGTAATGTAAGTGTAAATATATTTTACCAACATTAAATTAAAGATTCTTATTTTTTTTTTTTTAATAATACTACAAAATAGTGTTATTTTCATCTCGTTTATATTATTTTTAAAATTTTATATTATTTGTATTATCAGGATTGTATTTTAATTTCACCATCACTTATTTTTATTATTATTACTATTATTCCTAGTACTGTTTATTTGGCTGTGTAAGTTTATTTTTTTTTTTTTAATACGCTTTTATTAACTTCATCTGTATGTAACGGAATCTTATATCGTAATTTTCACCAATTTCCCAGCTATCTGGTTATCTTGAAAATTTGCACACGTGTCAAGGACCATGACAATACAATAATTGGACAACTTTGTTTTAATATCCTTACTTAGTCCAATCGAAATACCCCCAAAAAGGGGCTCTGCCTTGCAAAAGATGAGTTAGTAGGTTTTATGATTCAGTATGGTCCAAATGTGTCCTGAGAATAAAATATCAAAAATGTGACTGCATTTGATAAGAGGAAAAGTTTTTTTTGGGGAGGGGGGCAAAAAAAACCTAACATTTCTCAGATTTTTTTATGAAAACATACACAAAAACGCTTTAAATCGAAAAATACATTATTTACAAAATTAAAGTTTATTTGTTTCGTGGCGGACCCATGAAATGAATCTTGAATTAGTCTTGGGCTCAAAAAAAAAAAAAAGTTTATTAAATTGTGCGTCTAAAGACATCCCTTGTGCTGAATTTTATTTAGGCGTTTAGTCACAATCAATTTTCAAAAATCGACAAATTAGCCAACTTTCTCAAAAAGTTACATTTGGTCATGTTTAAGAGTCTATAACACTAAAATGGCTAATCTAATAAAAAACTGTAAAACTAATAGTTGCAGATTATTAGGTTTTTTCTAAGATAGGTTTAGTTCGGTTTGCTATAAAAGCGTGTTTTTTTTTAAACTATAATTTTTTTCACTTTACTTTTTTTACTGTATTTTTTGTTATTTGTATTTATTTACAAATTACCCTTTATATAAAGAATATATGTCATGTGAGAAGGATGTGTAACCATCATGTAGCTACTTCTATATTGGCCAATAATAATTCGGTTTTCGTAAATTAAACACTTCATTAAACACTATATATATATATAAAGGTATAAAGATGATAGATAGATAAAGAAATGTGCCGGTATGTGCAGGCATGATATACAAATTCGCGGGTGAAATACCAGAAGCTTTATGACAAAAGATTAGATGATAATATTAATTAAAAATCGTAAATCAACTATAAAAAAAATAACAGCGTAATAATAAAAATATCAGCTACTTTTTGGAGCACACCTTTAGTCAAGGACTCTTTTAGGTTACATGTGATAGTGGCCATCCTTCTTAGGTGTAATTGGTGTAAATATGGACTCTCAATTTTCCGGTAACTTCGATATATCTCTCGTTGGAGACCACAACTTGTATCTTTTGTAATGGTAAGTTCTCTAAGGACACTCGGGGAGAGATGTGGGTAAAATTTTTCCAAATGTGGGAGCATAGGTCGTGCCAGGCCTGAAAAAACTAATTATGATTGCGATTTCTGTAAATTTTTTTTAAACTGTAATAAATAAACTCTTTTCCGTTTCGAATTGTTTTACCATATTTTAAACTATTTCTGGTGACTTTTTTGAAGAGGTTCCATATTTACAACCCAATTTTTCTGGTGCTATTTCGTAAGCATATTGTAAACCGCCGTTTCTGAAATGAAATAATTGTTGTTAATCATTGTTTTGCCTTCTAGCATTTAAGAAACCTGTTATAGTTGTTAATGAAAGACAAAAAAATTGTTTTTTCTAGTTAAAAGTAACTTTAAATAAAAACCAAGAGAGTGCCCGTATTTACACTTTATCCTCTATTCTTTGATCTAATATGTGATTTAACATTAAAAAACAAATTAAGTTTCAAATTTTTCTTTGCGTTGAACCATTATTTAAAAATTAAAAATATTTTCACAGACACATGCAATTATGAAAATTCCTCGTAACATCGTTTTCAGAGTTTCATTATATGTATTTTTCTTACAGTTTGTCTTTGTTGAAATGTTAAATTTCATTTTACACATTTTTATAATTCAATAACATCTTTTTCTTAAGAATTAATTAAACAAAATTTCAGATCTTCTACTGCTTCTGTTATTTATTCACAAAATTACCTCTAACAATAATACCTTTTAAGTGGGAAACATTCATTTCACTATCTAGAAAGTGCGTATGTATGTTGTCACTCAGCGCACAAAAGGACAAATATCTGCTCCGAGTGTTTTGTAAGCAAAAAAAACATTTTTTTCATGCTCGATGTAAATTCCTCATTAATTTTTTTTTTTTTTTTAATTTAAGCATATGCTTAATGGTTTTATTTTAACTTTTCTCGTGATATGTCTTTCATATTTGGAGCACATTTTCCTTATTTATCCCGTTCTCTGTATATATTCAAAAGTTTTTCTCGTTTCATACCTTCTAAAAATCCATACCTTTCATTCCATAAAAAATCCATCATAATCCTTAAACAACTGTATAAATCTCGAGATTCCTTTTCCCAGAGTACCCGTCAACTTCTGGTGTCCTCTCCTGTTTTCCCTTACTTTGATTACTGTTGCTTGGTTTATGGGGGGCTGTCTGGGGATCTCGAGATGAAGCTGAGGAGACTGATGAACTGTTTCATTAGATTTATCTTCTGATCCCCAGGCGGTCACACGTTACTTGCCGATATTCTGAGCTTGGGTGGCTATTTCCTAAATTCAACGGCAATACTTTCTGGGTACTTTCCTATTCCAATGTCTAAAAACCAAAAAACCTTCCTATATTCTTGATTTATTAACTCTGCGTTCTTCTATCCACCTCCTAAACACTAGATCCCAACCTTTTAACCTGTATATCCCCTCACATAAAACCGTTTCCTTTGACAAATCCTTCATCATTCGTGCTACCTCCTTCTGGAATTCCCCAACCACTTCTATTCGTAAAGCAGCTTCCATAACTTCCTTTAAAAATAATTTATTCCTGTACCTTTTAGACAATCAATCTTCTGCAAATATGTCAATAATCAAATGAATACTTAGAATTACTTTTTTTTTTCTCTCTTTCTTTCTTTTATATGTTCATTTATATAGATTTATTTTGTGTTATAATTATTATTTCATATATTTATTTTTATTAATTTAATTTAATTTTTTTTCCTGTAAAAATGTATGCTGTAATTACTGAAGCATCTTATTTGTAACTAATAGGCCAGACAATTGTACTTATAACTGTGCTTTATTTTTATTCTTAGGGGACAGTAAGTCCCAGAATAAAGTTTATTTTTTCATTTCATTTAATAGCATCTTGGACTGTTGAGTGAGGTATGGTCACTTTTCTTAGTGACCGTAACTGATTATGTAGGCGTAAAATAATTTGTGGTTTCTCTTCAGTCGTATCTCTGGTTTTGCGCCCCGTTTTCAATTTATTAACAGCAATCTTAAGCACTAATAATCGCTACACCTTTACAAATGACGTCAAGGTAAAGACTGATTGCAGGTTATACTCAAAATATTAAGACAGGGGGTAGAAACAACAGTTAAAGTCTAGGGTACGAATACTTTTGACTCATAAGAATGTGGCATCTAACTATGTATAACAAATTAAGCTAAATTTAGTCAATTTGCTTATTAGACAGTGCTGTCTTATAAAGTGTTAATAATACAACTTCATGGTTTAGGATCCTGTCATTAACTATTTCTACCCTTTGAAGGGGACTTTAATAACCTTCCTCAGGAAGATCGTCTTTCATTAATTAACAGTTGCACCAAATCCTCAATCGATTCAGATCACACTCAACCCAATCAACCCGCCCACTCTCGTTCCATTATATACAAAGGATCCAGGATTCTCGCTATGACTATGTTCCTAACCATGACACACATTGCAAATAGCTTATCCCCTCTTTCGTCGACAATACCCACTTGTCTCCTGCTTTTACAATTTTCTCTCCTCACAGTCCCCTCCCTACATTGTTAAAGTTTTAATACCAAAGTTATCAGCGAGTCTCCGTGAAACCAGATTCCGGCTCTCCGATCTGTAACTAACTCCTAACATTTGAACGATCTTTTCTAGCTGGAGCGTCCAACTTCTCGAACCCCCATCCAACTTGGAAACGCCTAACAACTCTTTTCTTTTTCAAATACCGTCTTTTCTACAACCTCAGAAATATTCCATTAGTTAGAGAGAGATAAAAAGCATTAATGTATAAAAAAAACAAAAACAAGTAATTATCATTTTTATAATTGAAAATAATTTATTATATTTTTCTATTTTGTGTTGTTTTTTTTAATTTAATTTTTAGGCGATTTTAGTGGTAGTATATTCAATTGCTCGATTTGTGTATATTTTATTTTTAAATTGGTCTAAAGTACTGGTAGCTATACAGTCATAGGACTCCTACATAGATATACCGTATGTCCTATTTACGAAAATATATAAAATATAATATTAAAATATTACAATGGAGAAGAAGATAATCAGGGATGCAGTCAAACAGAAACAGCATGTCTAAGTAGAAATACTTTAATAGTGTGCCAACGTTTCGATCTACCTTGCAGGTCTTCTTTAGGGCTATAATCAACAAAATACTAGATGTAACAAAAATAACAGACCGATAAACAGATGAAAAATGGAATACAGAATGACATGGATAAAAAACTAAATACAAAAAAGGCTATAGAAAAAAACAGATAGATAAATCAGTAACAATACAAATCAGCAAGGTAGGTTAAGGACAAGACAGGAATGATAAGATAAAAAAAACATAAGGGTAGTGAATAAAAGGATAGTAATAGGGTGTATAAAAAAAAAAAATGACCGTTTCTTAAACAAATATTGGTATTATTATTTCTTTGATATAAAATACAATTAATACTCAAAGTATAGTCTATTGTTATCTACCGTCATTACCCATCTGCTAGCCAATGCCACGCTGATGCCATTCCTTGAGATGGGAGTCAAAGAACTCTTGGACAGCATTTTCAACTTCGCAAAATTATCAAATTTTTACCCTTGAAGAAAATGGGCCATGGATCGAAACAAGTAGTAGTCCGAAGATGCGAGGTCTGGACTATATGGTGGATGAGGCATTAGGCAAACCCATGAACTTATCTGCTGATTGTTGAGGAGTAAGTTCGTGAGGGACCAGTCTACAAAATAAATCGTTTATTTTTCATTTATTATGCTTTTATTATCTAAACCTTGATTTTTTTTTCTCTTATCATTCCTGTCTTGTCCTTAACCCATATAAATCATTGATATATTACTTGAAAAATAAAAAAAAATACATATTCTTTTTTTAAGGATTTTGTTTTTCTTTGCTAATCAAAACTAATCCTTATAATTGTCCCTCGCTTCCAAAAAAAAATCTATACTATTATATACGACAAGAAAGGTCATTTTTAGTTTGTGAACACTAACCACAAAAACTAGTGAAGCAATCTCTACCAAATTTTAACTACATCATCTTTATCGTTCCAGTAAGGTTTAATTAATTTGTTATTTAAAAAGCGATAATATGTGGATGACAGTGAAGTTTTGAAAATTGACCGATAGGTGGCTACCACCATTCTACATGAGAGGTTACAAAGATAAGGTGTTATATAGAGCTTGTAATTGATAATAAAATTAACTTATATTCAATTAAATTATTAAACATTTAAGATTTGAAAATAGGCTAATATTTGGTTAGCACCACTCCGCAATATTTAAAATAATAAAAATTTAAATATACATTGTTGAGTGGAAGAAATGAGTTTTGCCACAATGCTTAGAAATAACTTAAATTAAAATAAAAATAAATTACATTAATGTTTAGAAATTTAAATCCAACCAGATGAAACAAATAAAATTATTTCTGACAAATAAAAAATTATTACCAAATTAAAATATCGATTCTTTGTTATTTCAAATTGTGTGTAAAAATATGATTCTTGGGCATTCAGTTGTAAGCACTGATAATGCAGACCATTATCCGGAAGTTTCCTAATAGTATGTGTCCATCTAGATTATGAACTCATGCATTAAATTTAAAAATTGAGTGTCAAATTATGTTTTTACGTAAACTTCAACCACCTAATATGTACAATGGTACCAGCTAAAAGATTACTGCTGAGCGTGGAACAATCATTAAAGAAATAAATCCCAATGGCGTACTTCAATATTAGATTTTTTCCATAAACAAATAAAACCTCCATTATTAGTTAAAATAAAATTAAAAAGTTCTTTTTACTCATAAGAGTGGGTAAAGAAAGCCGCCACGAGGGATGCTAGTAAAATATAAATGACAACTATATAATTATATAATATATTAAATAATAACAATTTAAACTATTTACTTATAACTAGCTGAGATAATTTGGATAACTGGTTCAACTTTTTACTTTTAGCAGACATCAAATAGTTGACGAAACAGATCCGTACCACCGCAATTGTCCTGATCACTGGCTGGAATTATGAGCTTTTAGACTTACATACTACAGAGACACTATCTCTTCAACTAACTTTACGTTTCCCTCGTCAAGGCTATGTAGATGTCGTCTCTTCACCCATCCTGTAAACACAGCTCAACCATTTTATGTATAATACTTTGACAAAGCATGATATAATGACATTCCATATAACTAAAATTTTCCTTTCAACGTGATGACTTAATTATCTGTTAGTTAAGGCTCTGCAGGACAAAATAATGCAATTCCTCAAGTTGATAACGGTCATGTCTTGTACATGACAAAGTTCAGAGGCATCAATATCAATGTCCGCATCAATTTGTTATTAACAGAGCGTTTTTTTTTTTCACATATAGTTTTAATTCTTGTATATTTTTATGACATCATTTTAAGGCATATAATTTTGAAATATAGTATTATATTTGTCTTAATAATATAATGAAATAAGATTATTGGTTTTAGTTTATATGTAGCGAAGGGTTTAGTAACCTTCCAATCCCGTCCAAGCATATTTTGACCACCATGTTCTACTACATTTTCTATATATTATGGTTTCATTGAAAAATCTTGCCCCAATCTGTCCAGTCTCAGAAAAAATATTTCTCCTTTATTAGTGCATAGACGAAAAAATCATTTTATTTCCTATCCTATACGCCCATCATACACCTATCCTACAAGCTTCCACTAAAAAAATGGCATGCCAGCAGCAATGAAGACAAACAAGTTGTTAAAGAAGTTAGCTCATGGTATTGCAAAGTATTCTGTAGAAAAGTACCCATCGTACCTCATGTCACCGACCCACCACAAGTTTCTCATTCATGGTACAGAAATAATATCTTCAGCCATGTTGCCTTCAGAGCAGTTAAGCGAGGAAGCACAGAAGCTCGTTACAAAGATTTAAAAATATCGTGAACATGACCCACGGAAGTGTAGTCGAGAAAAATCCAAGCAGGATATATTCATTAACTTTTTGTTGAGTTCAGACACAGTTCTAACAAGCAAACGAAAACTACCGACAAAAAAAATTTAGGTCACTACCGACTGAGACTCTAAACCTTATTTTTGGTCCTCTAGAAAATAGTTCTGATACACAAGAAGACAGTGAAGATGGTGAGGAAATGTTGTAGATAGAAAGTGCGTTACTTATTTTAATGAAAAGTGTGAATTTTTTTTATTTACTATTTTCTAAGTTTTTCCGTATTATAAACAAATAATGTGAGTGATTTAGGTTTTTCAATGTTTCAATGTATGATATATAGTATAAGAACCAATGTTGATGATTATTTAAGATTTAAGTAAGAATATTTAGTTTATACCAACAATTAGGGCTACTTGCCCCACTGTGCGACGTATTCAATTCACTACAATTCCTTTTGCACAGATGTTTAATAGCTGTCGTAATCACTTCCTGTCGATCTGATTTCATTTTTAAGACATTTCACGTTTGTACTGTCAACCCAGATCTGATAAGATTTTTGTAAACCAGCATGGGAATTTTCTTTTCACTATCTTCGAAATAGCGGTATATATTTTATAAGCTGGTGTAAGTAACCCTCTTATGACGCCACTCTTTTTACAACTACCGATATAATTATACAACTGTATAATGTTGTGTTTGTTTGCTAAATTTGTTTTTTTTTAAATAACTGTGATATTTTTTTTGGTAACGGTTCGGATCGGCGACACCACCAAACTAGGTTGACCCGCACTACACCGACCAGTTCGATCCTTACGCTTCACTTCATGTTTACATTTTTCGATAGTTCATTCCTATAACCTCACATGTAAACAATCACTTCTACAGGTTCAACTTGGATTGTGTTGTTTAGTTTGTTATATTGATATTTAGACTTCTTAAATGTAAATAAGTGAAACTGAAGTTCACAAAGTGAAACATGAGTTCATAAAAGTGTTTTATGAATTCATGTTTTCTTATTTCATCTAATCTTATGTGTAAAAGTGTTATAAAACTTAAGAAGATTAATTTGTACATGGATTTGGTGTTTTATATATTTGTATTTGTTGTTTCAATTTCAGTGATAAAATTTCAGTATACATATTTTGTGAATGGATTCTTTGTCATCCATATTACTTTTTGTGCTAAAGTGAGACAGATTGTATAATTAATTCAATAAAACATATCAGTTTATAAATAAATGTGAGAAAATATATATCACAGGTTTTTTATGTTTTATTATTTCCACTTCCCATGAGAAAATATAGCAGAAATTAACATCTTCACTTTCAACTAGGATTCTGTCTTATATTATATAATGGCTTATAACATGGAGAATTGACAATGTGAAAATAATCACAGATTAAGAGGTAAATGACACATCACTATATAATTGTAGAACTATTGGTATAATGTTATACATTAATGTGTTTTTAAAAAAAATTAGAAGCCTGATGATGAAACATTATCTCCGAAACATGTAGCTACAAATGTTAAATAAATAGGAGTTATGCCAAATAAATACTTAAGGATTCTGTCTTTTTTATATTTATAATTTGCTATTTTCACTTCTCTGAGAGAAAGTTCATCAGGAATTAACTTTACTGGTGGTTCAGTAGTATATTAATTGTTGATTAAATTAATATTAATTAAAAATTGAACATCGAAATAAATCGGAACAAGGTTAGAATCGATAAAAGGTATTCTGAGCGGGTTTAGGGGTTGGTGTCGCCGATCCGAACCGTTACCTTTTTTTTTTTTCACCTCCATTCTCCATTTCGGTTAAAAATGGTTCCTTAATTTCTAGTATAGCTTTTATAATGCTGAATATATTAGTATCAGTCCTTTGTCATAATGATTTTATAGGTTAAATTTTAAAGTACTTTATTTAATTTTTATCTCTGTTGTTATTAACTTTATTCACGTAATTGTAACTTAATAAACAATCGAGGAAATTCAATTTTATCTAGTTCAATCTTAAGGGTCAAATAGTAGTTAGCTTGCCGCAAACAACGCCAGAAAACCAACAGTGTATAATTCTAATTTCATGGTGCGCTGTGGAAATGGAGCAACCTTTCACAATTCAAATGTTTGGACTCGGCACTGATTTTATAGTGACCTCATCTCAGTTTCTATCACAATGTGTAATCTACATTCTAAAACTGTAAATTTTATCATTTCCTTTTATAGTTCTCATAAAGCTATAGGCAGGCAGATGTAACGTTCATTTATAACATACAAATTAAAAGAAAAAAAAAATAAAGAGTAAGTTCGTCTGTTAAGAATTCCGAGATTGTAATTGATAAGTATACCAATGCCAAGATATTTACAGAATTAGAAATATTTAGTTACAATATTGTCGAATGTACCTATATTTTTTTAATGCAACGAAAAGCATTATCGAAGGAAAATTTAATAAATTTCATTATTCATGAATTCTATCGTTTCTTTGATAGCAAATGTTTACTTTCCGAAACAATTTATTTAAATATGCTAACACAAGGAACAGTTATTTACTTATGGCTGATGTGTAATTTAGATTCAACAGTTTTCCTCTAGCCTAAAATATTACTTTAATAAGATAAATATATTTATCATTAGTAAGGTGATTATTTTTGTACTTCAGAGTTGGATACGGATTGAATCGTTCTGATCAATTTTTTTCTGTAATTTTTTCTCTTTGATTTGACATTATTTTGTGTAAATCGAAGAAATAAATATTTATATTACTAATAGTAAAGAGTAATAAATGATTTTTTTTTTTAATTATTGTGTTTTATAACATAACAGAATATGTATTAATTAGAGTAACTTTATTTTCTTAATCGCGGGTCATCTTTATGACGAATGATTATTCGTTATAATGTGGCGATTAGAATGATAACGCAACACTAGGCACATTTTATCCCATTTGTTAAAGATGTAAAGTACATTATACATAAATACTATAATAGATTAGTTTTTGGGGCATTTCTTTAAAAAAAATTATAATAAACTAAAACTTTTGTAGAATATAAAAAATACTTTTAAAATAGAAATCCCTATTCTAAATGCATCATACACAAAAGTTGACTACAATATTACTAGCTTATAAAACATAGCGGCCCTGCCTTGTTAATATATTTAATGGGGTATAAAAATGCATCGATCGTCTGACCTGTTTTTCAAATACCCAAATTTATCATAAGATGAATTTATTATAAAATTTAGGAGCTTAAATTCTCCGTTAATGTTTTCAAAAGTAATACAATTCTTTCATGATAATTTGTGAGATTAACTATTAAAATTCATTTTGTTCTAATTCTCTGTACATACACTGTTTTGTTGTAGACAGTACAGATTCTCGAGACACAACGCAACAACAGGAATAAAGCATTTCGCTGTACACTTATGTGGAAAAGAAACCTAACGGAACATGAGATATGTAGTTTGTATTGGACGAGATATGAAGCCTTCCGAAACCCGACAGCAGTGTATGTTCGACAACTCTTGAAAGAGGAGTCAGAACAGCTTGCCTAGTCTTTCTGTACTGTTTTCTGTGTATTTCTATTTTTATCTGCACTTTCACATCACAGTTATTCGTGACAGCAAAAAAACTAAAAAACAAACAAAAAAACATAAGCAGCCTGGTACGTTGGTAGCTTAGCTTTATCTAGCCAAATAATATTGCAATATATATATAAAAACAAGTGAAGTATTTGATACTATTAGCATTTGATACTAATTATGAATATAACTGAAACGTTATATATTGGGTTGTCACACATGAAATGTCCGATTTTTCTTTATAGAGAATTAAAGCGTTTCTGTTGTTTCCTAGCAAAATATTTACTAACTACAATAAGTTATTTTTCAAATAAGACGGATGTGGAAAAACTCTCGAATTGTTGTGGTCTGAGAGAGTGAAGGTGGAAGAGGGAGATAACCATTTTGCGCAGAAAAAGGAAAAGGAGACACAAAGCAGGGATGGCCATGGGATGGGCGGAAGAGGATGTATAGACAAGAAGGAATGAAGAAAAATGCTGAAAGAAGAGTTTAGTTAAAGATTCAACCTCCATGCTAAAAAAATTCTATTAATAATGTGTTACACTTCATTCTATCACATGTTATTCTACAATAAGTTAATCCTCTATTTGTAAACTGTGTTTGTTTTTTTCCAAGTAGGCATACAGATTTTAGTATAATTTTAACCGTGGCCATGGAAAAGCGCAATTTCCAAACGATTTTTTTTATGAGTACAAACACGGTCATTCTGCTGCCCAGGCAGCAAGAAATATTGATTTTGCGTTTGGTGAAGGAAGTTCTAATGAAAGAACCATCCATCGTTGGTTTACAAAATTTTCCTCGGGACATACATTATAAAATCTGCCCCGTGGACGAGAAAAACAATTGATTCAACATTATACTGCCAAGAAATTGACCGAATGCATCAAAATTTGATCAAGCAACATCCGGTACTGGTAAACAGGAAAGGACCTATCCTTTTTCATGATAACGCCCGACCTCATGTTTCAATACAAACAGTGAATAAATTAAAAGGGTTGGACTATGAAGTCTTACCACACCTCCCATATTCCCTTGATCTATCCCCTTCAGACTACCACTTTTTTCGGAGTTTGGACAACTTTTTACGAGGAAAATTGCTTAGCAATGATTTAGACATTAAAAATACATTTTCTGAATTCCTTTCATCACGTGACTCAACGTTTATCAAATCTGTGATAGAAAACATGGTAAGCCGGTGGCAGGTATCGAAAATGATGGTAAATACTTTGAATAAAAAATTTGATTACAAATTTTTATTTTTTCCTGGTTCTAAAAACGGTCATTTCATGTGTGACAATCCAATACATCAACGAGTTGTTTTTTTTGTAACTATTTATTGATATTTACAATTGTATATATATACACAATAAGTAAATTTGAGAACATTTTTACAATGACTTGTCATTAAAACGTAAAGAACTATTAACCAGTTGCACCTCAATAATGATTCTACATTAGGAGGTCTCTTAGCTATCTTATTTTCAAATGCCTCGGAGGATTATCGGGTATTGAGTGAGAAGCAAGTTGGGAAACTAGTGAGTGGATTCGAGTGGGTATGGGGTTTACTAAGAAAGGAAATGTATCTGGTTTGGACCAAATTAGCAACAAATGTAACATTGAGGATTTTTAAAAATAATTTGGATTGTAAGAAGGTTTTGGATACTAGAAGACTTGGAAGGTTTAGTGGAGCCTCAAAGCTCAACTCCTATGTCCAAATGGGTCTAATCGCTGTCAAGTAAATAAGTCTTATGTAATTAATTTGAACACAGTTTTGCAGCTTTGAACGCTTGTCTTGTAAATGTTGGAGTAGCTGAAAACGACGAGCAGTTTCTTGTCTTTTAAGTCTCTCATGAGGATTCTAAGTAAGTCGTTCGTCCATGGAGTCCTATGAAGTTTAACGGTAATCAGTGGAATATTAATAAAGGATACTGTAGGACAGGAAGTCGTAGGTTTGCGAAGAAGGGAGAGGTTTATTTGATGAAATTTGTTTGGATTTATTTTAATTCATCATTTTTGGCACCATTCATGAAGGTTTATGATATGAGATTAGAGTGATTGAGATGCAATGAAATATTCTTTATTTACTGATAACAAACATGTACCATAAGCGTGCGTGGTACTACGATGAGTCGGGATGTCAACTGCATTTTGTTTCTAAAGTGGTAACAAGAACGTTATGGTTCTTAGTCAAAGTTTAAAATTATATTATTTTATGTGAGTAGTCTATTGTTGAATAATCAATTAATCTTATGAAAAGTTCCCCTATGATTATTTTTATATTATAACGTCGTAATTTTTGGGTTCAAACTGTATGTTTCTTGTAGTTTTTAAGAGTGCTGAAGTTTTTACCTAATTTTTTTTAATTTTTACGCCTCAAAAATGAGCGAATCGGAAAAAAAAATAATGATAAATGCGCATTTTACGAAGTATCAAAGTTAAAATTTGAATCAAAGTACCACCACCAGTTAATGGCCAAATCATTGGAATGTATAAATGGCATTATTCAGGAACCTAGTAACTTCAAATTAATCATTACTAACAGAAATACAGTTGTCTGTTTATAAAACATTTAGCTATAAATTTAATTTAAAAAACTTTGTTGACAGAAAATTAAAGATAAATTAATAAATAACTAACCTAACCGTTCATAATAGGTATATATAATAAATTAATTAATTAATAGAATCTTTGTAAAAATTAGTTCTGATAAATTCTTATTTCAACACGGTATTAAAACAGTGATAAGTTAGTTTTCTTCACATAAGGAAAGTAATAATAAAATGATTCGTTCTACTCCACAACACTTTATATATTCAGGCACTCATATATTGCTAAAATGATACTTAAAAGGCCGTTAATTTTAAGAGAAGCCCCATTGTCCGCCGTGAAATAAGTATTAAATGACATAGTCGAAAATCAAACCCACGACCTCCTGAACTAGGCACTCGAGACCATATCCACAATGCGCTCGCCCACCATGGCCCCATTTGAGATGATTGATTTTATTCAACAATTTTTTTATTTGTTTAATAGGTTGTAGAAGCTGGAGTTGGACTGGAAAGAAATGGTTCTGTACAATATTCGGTAGTTCTCAGTGGCCTCAGGATGTCCACCAACTACTCGATATCGGTCGAGGAAGGAAGAAGAACAAGAAGGGTTGGGCGTAGCAGAAATATCTTAGTTGCTACCAAAGGCTGTGAGTAGAACAGCTTTAAATAACATTAGTGATAACAATAGAAACTAAAAAAAAGTCAATATATAGATATATATTTAAAGAATTAAAATACTTTAAAAATATTTAAGATTAGTTTTTAAGAGAAAAAATACTAAAACTACTAATGAAGACTTTTATAAGGGTGAACTTATACCGTTTTATAATTAGAACAAACCATTAATAAACAGTATCATTAATAAACAGATTTTTTACTGGAATGAAAAAATAATCTCAGCGTGCAATGAAGTATCACCATTGTACTTTCAATGCTCTAGATAAATTCTTAAGTCCTAGGAATATTGCAAATTCATAAAAAAAAAATAAAAAAAATCATTAACTTTTCAGTACCTACTATCACAATAAATTTTTTTTTATAGTTTTTAAAAATTAAAAACAGTTATCAGACTCTAAATTCTATTTAATATCTGTGGCACCTGTGAATGGTGTGTTATTAGCGAAAATCGTATTTAAGGAAAAATTTAAGTGAGTAGAACAGCTTTAAATAATATCAGTGATTACAACAAAAACTAAAAAAATCAATATTTTAAAATTAAATATTAAAGGATAAATCGAATGTTCGGAATTTTTTTTCCACAATAATTCACAAGGGAGATACTTAAATCTCAAACAGCAGCTTAACAGTCCATTGGATAAAAATTAAGAGAAAAAAATCAGCTCTCAAGCTATACCCGAAACCCAAACTTCACAAAATTGCACTAAACACACTATTTACATGTGCCACAGATAGATATATATTAAAACATTTATAATGAAGAAATATAAAGAAATTTAATACCTGGCTTAAGTCAGCAGCCATTTTTCTCTCTCAATATTTTAATAATTACACTAACAAAATGTACGTATTTTTAAGTTATGAAAGGATTAATAATTTACATGGGAAACTATAAATTGCAACATAACTTATAAAATCGTTAATGAAGTTTAAACACTGAATGGTAAAAATAAACTATCGAATAATAATACAGGCAAGCTTCGACACAGGACACTACATTTGATGTAAGGACAAAGTGGCCGCTAACGTACAAAAACAGTGTTGCCTCCGATAGGGTAATACAATTTTTTTTTTTTGAGGAAAACTAAAGACTAAAACGGCTTAGTTAATATAGTTTAAGCCACAATAGCATATAAAATAATGAGCTGTTGGTTTGTTAAATTAAAGATTATCTCACTAACAAAGAAAGACGTTGAAAAGAACCGCCAATAATATAAAATAAAGCTCGCCCAACTGAGATTATTGTGTCCATAAATGTTTTTTAGCGAATCAGTTGTGAAGGTGCTCAGGGCCTAATAAAATAAACATGAGCAGTATCAGCTGTAATTGACTTCGACTGACGGGCTTGATAGATAGATCTTCACTTCATCTATTACAGATAATACATTCAACCAGTGAACAGGTTATTCCTATGATTAACAACCAACTTTGCCATCAACTATGTAAATCTCAATGAGGAATGATACATCGTTTAAAATAATTGAAAAATCTGTTAATCAAAACATTTTGGAAAATAAAGTATGACTTGTAAAAGAACGATTTTCTTAAAAGTAAAACTTTGTAATAATATCAACATAAGACAGAATATATATTCCATGAGCAGTACATTCCTTTTATTAATTTTTTTACTATATTGGTTGATTTTTAAAGAAAAATCATTTTCGAATAATTAGCTTTTTATAAGGAAAAAATTCAAATAAATGTTTATTTTGGCAATTTCTTTAAGAGAAATTGATATGGAGGAACGTAAAATTTTTATATTTAATATTGCCATCAGAGTTGCAATTTTTAATATATTTTATATAATGGTGCAGAATAATATACTAATATAAAATTTCAAGTTCCAGATAATAAAAACAGAACTTTTAGGTACATTAATATGTTACTTTATGTACATAAACTGCCTGACTGATGCCAGAGACTAATTATTATTGGAAAAAAAAAAAAGGATTTAAGATTATGGGGCTCCAGTAGTATCAATCAGTTCGAAAGTCATAATCTTAAAATATGTTTTCATAAGGCTAAGAAAAAGATATTTAAAAACTTTTCATACCAACCTGACAACTTCAAATTAAATGTTAAAAATATGACTATTGATTAAAACACAGTTTTTGAAGTATTCCCCTTTATATGCATTTATCAAAAATGTAAATATCTTAACTGCTATACATTGCCTCAAGGAAATAATAGGGTTTCTGTATAAACAATGTCACCTTTAAAGTAAAGATCACACTTGATGTTCATAAAGACAAACAACTTCAAATTTTTAATTAACATTTACTTTTAAATTTCATAATGCTTTTTAATTTGATAATTAGTTATTTTAACATTTTTTCTTTGTTTAATTTGCATTAAATTTTCTTACTTTTCCTATTTAATTTGTTTTGTAGAAATAGTTGTTATTTAAACAACCATGGAAAGCTATCATATTGATACAAGTATCTCTACAAGTTACTTATCAAAATTGTAGTTAAAACAATCACTATTTAAAAATAGAGAGTATTTATAACGGATGTCTTTTCTTTTTTTCAAGTTTCTGCACGGGCTGTGAGTTGCCTCCCAGATGTGTCTGAAGTGGAAGTTGAAACCGGTCCATACTTCCAAGGCAGAATTGGTGTCGAATCTGGACCATGTTCAATTGATGGAGATCCGAACAGCCCAAAAGATACCTACCTCCTCCGAATCCAGCACGCAGACTGTGGTTCAGCCTCAAATGACACAGCTGTATCCACTTTTGTTCTTGTACAGGAGTCTTCTCACATTCTGACACATTCCACTCGTAGATTTTTAGTTTTGTGTACTTTTCAGCCAGAAACTCTCACAGTGCGAGCAGGGTAATTAATAATTATACTGTATAAGTTTATGACCATTTTAAAAGAAAATTTTACTACTTTACGGAAATATCCCAGTTAGTGTTTTTTTTCAAATCAAAAAATTATTAATAACCTATAGTTAGATAGTTGATAAGTAACAGAGTTTCTAAAATTGTTTTTTTTTTTTTTTTTTTTTTTTAATAATGTATGCAGGTGTTTTGTGTTTACCTCATAACATTAACAACTTATCACTCTTGGTTTCAAAGCTATGCTGAATGTTAGTTAATTCTGAGTTTGAAAGTAAAAGCAATTGTTTTAAATTTTTAAATAAGACCTTACTCATTTTCACATATAATGTATAAAATTATAGGAAGGAATAATAGATTCTCCTTTGGGCAACTAAGTTTTCAGTGACCAGATTATTTATTCTTAATATTATTATCACTAGTTAAAATCTACTGTATTTCACAGGTTAAATTTACCTCATACAGCTGATGGAATGGTAGAGCCCAGTCTCAGTGAAATGTCAGAAAATGAAGTTCATGCAGCACCGTTGATGCAAGATCAACAAAAAGAAGGTACATCAAAAACCATAATAACATTTTAATATTTTTGTCATTTAAAAATTATTAATAATTTATGTTTTATAGTTGGAAGTAAAGATATGAGTACGGTTCTTGGAACAATTGGCATCGTTGTTGGTTTGGTGGCTGTTGGATTGTTTATGTGGAAATATCTATCGCCAAAACTTTTAACAGGTATTTTAAGCCCTTATCCTGTATTTACTAGTCTCTCTAAAGAAGAAAGAATTTTTAAGTCAAAAAATATAAACACAACCCAGTATTGTGGCAACATCTTGTCAAATAGCAGATTTTCAGATATTCCAATCTCAAGCTAGTAAGAAGAATTCAACTGCTATAATGCTTTGATTTAAAATATAAAGAATGATTTCCACTTAGCAGCATACTACAAATCACCCTATACTTATATATATTTGATCCTCCAAATTTAAATTTACATTATCTTTTTATAAAACCCTAATACTAAATTAATATGATAATATTTTATCACTTGTATTAATATTTTATTTATAGTAAAATATAAAAATTAACTGATGATACTTATGTTTGGAGGGTTAAGTGTATTAAGTCCAAACCTATTAATTTTGGTTTTGAATTTTATGATTTCAAAGAAATTATATTAATACATGTAAATAAATGCTAGCAGACTTGAGTAAAAACTTAAAATGCCAACTTCATTTATTGTAAGATTTTGTAAAATTCATCTTATTCATATTAATACTTTTGGATCGAACCCTTTGCCTATCAGTCCCTGCTATAAAATACTTTTCATAGTTTTAACATGATTTCAAAGTATTTTTAATATGTACCTAGAATTTATTTTTATTTATATGCAAATATTTTGTTATCTTATCCAAAATTATTTCTAGTTGAACTTTAAACACTTAAAAGAAAGAATTAAGATAATTTATTTGTATAATATCAGTAAAGAGAAAATCATGAACTGGCTAGTAGATTTATCTTACCCTGATTTGATTCCTGTAGGAATAACAAGTGTATATTCATGTTTTGAAATCAAAATCAACATGGATTTTTTATCTTTTCTTGGATCATATGCCATTCAAAAAATTGAACTAATGAATTCAATTAATATCTAGGTAGTATATTTGAGACATTTTAAAAAGTGCTCTACCTTTCTGATTTCTTTTATATTTTCATAACAAGACAATGTTTAACATAAACAATATTACTGCATAATATAATTTGATGTATGTTTTTTAAATGGCATATGAATTGTTGAAAATGTTTATATTTCAAATAGTGTTAAACTTTTGACAGGGTAATACAAGTGCTTAAATAATTTGACAACAAATAATACAATTTTTAAATATTTACAGCTGATGAAGGGGAGAGGAGAGAGTATGACAACTTAGAAAGTTCTAATGTAGAAGCAGGAGGTGAATCCAGACAAGACAGCACCGAAACGATTACAGAAGAACAAAAAGAAAATGTAAACACACAACCAAAACAAGAAGAAACAACCATTCAAGAAGTCTCTGAATAACTTTGAATTTGTTTCATTACTTTACTAAATGGTATTAGAGTATATCAAATAACTACACCGTGTGAAAGTAGAAAGTAGATTAGAAATTTTAGTTAGGTCATAACAATATTTCATGCATTAATTGATCATCAAAGAAAACACAATGATGCCATAGAAATAAATACTCCTAACTATTAATATATAACCACTCAAAGTTTAAATAGCTGATTATGTTATTCCAAAATCCTTTAGAATAGTTTAGGATTAAGTATAATAGTCGATAGAATATGACTACCTTTAAATATTATTATAAAAATTATTGTGTATTGTGATTTATATGTGTAATATTATTGTGTTATTAGACTTAAGTTGTTTTTCTCTTAAGATATTTCAAGGTAAATGGATTTCATTTCAAACAGTAGAAAGACTGACTGAACTTTTCCTATTATTTTTTTTTTTAAATAAAAGTATTTATTATTTATTTCTGTATATTTAGCATTGTATATAATTTAGTTTTAATCTAATAGTTATTATTGTTTTAAATGTCTCATGATTCAATACTATGTTTTAAAATAAATGTTTAAAACCTACATTTATTTATGAAAAGATATTGCAACCTAAACTATTTTTTTCTCTCATTATTAGATGTTTTGTTAACTATAACCAACTGAAAACAGGCAAGGCTTCTTTAATTAAGAGTGATTTGATGAAAATCTTATGAATAGAAAAAAAATGTTATACCAGGTGCCCCTCCGTTAGAAAAAAAATAAAATAGAAACCTAACCAAAGCAAGCTGGAAAATAACAATAAAATTATAATGATTCAAGAAATAAATTACTAAATACCAAGTAGCATTTATTATCAACTACATATATTTGTAATTATAATTCAATAGATGATTTGAAAAATCCCACAAGTCCACAAACAGAAACTTTTGTTTTAAGGAGGCACAAAAAACTGTTTATCGTGTGTATTTTTTTTTCCCCTTAATGAAGACGTGTTTTCAATAAAGCATGCCAAGGTGCGTCAGTGACTATAGTCTTGTTTTTTTATGACAATTACATTGCTGGGAATTGATTGAAATGTGATGAGGACATGTGGGGTTTTTACACCCAACGATGGACATGTTGGGCTTTTCCAACCAACGGTGGTATTTCACCAATCTAAGTACCTAATAAAAGGATTAAATTTTCCGAGGCTGGTCATAGTGCAATATGCAAACATTGGAAAACAAAAATAGTTCATGAGTATAAATAAACATCAATTGTTTCCATTACTACCTAGAGTGTCATCACATGGATTACTCATAATCAGGGCTGTGTGATAACAAAGGAATCATTCATTAGACTTTGCCTCCAGTTGCCTTTGAGTCCCCATGGCAGCGCCACTAGTATTGGACATAAGAATTCTTCCACTCAACGGAGTTTCTGGCTCTCTTTTTCAGTAGTTTTGACTTGGTGAAGAGATAAGGTTTTTACACACAACATGTGTCTGCCTACACAGAATAAGAAAATGTAAAATAGTGACATTGGTCAAAATGTGGACTAGTGGGGTTTTACAAATCACCAATTCAATTGCAATGTACATAAAGAGAAATTTTTCACCAATTAGTATTTAAGAAGACCAACATTTTCAGATTTTTTCTGATCAATTCCTTTTGGTATTGCAAATGTAATGAACATAAGTAAACAATATTTCATTAAGTATCATAGATAAGGAGATTCTTTAAGACATTTCAATAAAAGTTGGAGATTTTACCACAATCCATCAGAGATCTCTTAAATTAAATATGGGATCACAATAACTATATTATATTAATTATTCAAAAAAATAATTAAATGAAAAAACTAATATAAATTGAGCCAATGGTTGACAAATGAAATTGCAAACAGAAATCGATTTTTAAACTATCATAAGAGACTAAAACAACAAGAAGCAGCCCGTCGTTACAGACTACTTCAACATTTACTAGACAAACGTTCAAAGCTCCCAATTAATTACAAAAGACTAATAGACATAACTATGATTAGACCTATCTGGATGTAAGGAGTTGAGCTTTGGGGCTCCACTAAACCATCCAATTCATCTTGTATCCAATCCTTACAATCCAAAATCCTTCGAAAAATCCTCAATGCACCTTACTTTGTCACCTATAAACATATCCATAAAGATCTTAAGGTTCCATATGTTGCAGATTTAGCCCAAACCAGATATCTATCCTTTCATAGTAAGCTCCATAACCACACAAATCCCCTAATTTCTCAACTTGCTTCTCACACCATTCCTGATAATCCTCCGAGGTGTCTGAAAAGAAGATGGCCCAGAGACCTTCTAGTGTAGAATATTTATTAAAGAGCTACTGATGAGTAGTTCTTTTCAAGTTTTGTCACGTTGTTGTAATAGTTAACAGCACATTTACTTGATGTATACAGTTGTAAATTTCAATAAATGGTTATTAAAAAAAAACAATTCATAAATACTAACAATAAAAAATGTTTATATCTAAACTTATCTTGATGAAAAACAAATAGAGGTTCTATGGAGTGGGATGGTATTGTTTGCTGAAATCTGCTTAAGTTGTGGTAAGTACTTAAAGCAAAATGAATAAATAAAAACAGAAATGAAAATGTGGTGATGCCAAATACTTAAATTGGTAAGACTTCATTATGTAAGCACAAGCTTATGAAAAATAGTATATACAGTAAGATCTCCATAATCCGACAATGCCGGATTATAGAATATGCCAGATTATCGAGGTCTTCCTTTAAAATGGTATAAACAGTAAATAAACTGTGTTACTTAATACATACTTATAAACTATGTTACAATACATAGAATATAAACTGAATTAAAAATTGTTTCTTTAAAAAAGTACACACATAAACACACTATATTTTTATATATATTTACATATTATGATTGGATTGTACAACATTGCTAAAGAGTAAAACATTTCACTTGTCCAACATTACATCAAACAACAAATTATAAAAACATTACAACACATAAAAAAAAACATGACCAAAAGTTGTTTCTTCAAAAAAAGATGTAAAGTAGTGTTGAAGAATTCACTCAGATTCACTACTTGCTGCTGGCACCGATGCTGGTCCAGTAGCCCCAGATGATGTTGAGGGAGTAGGAAATGCCATCTAGGCTGCACTTGCATCTAGCATTGTCTTTTTCTGAGATCTTTGGAACATTGAAGGAATATCAACCTGCTTTTTTGATTGGTTGAGTTTTTTTTATAAAAATTGTTTAGAATGATGTGCAGATTCATTAATTAAGTAGCATCATAATGTTTGCACGTTTCAGCAAACTTTACAAATTTATTCAATGCCTCTGAAGCATCAGCCCATGTGATGTTGGTTGATGATGTTGTTTCCTCCTCATCACTCACAGTTTCTTGTAAATCCTCTGGTCTTAACACATTTTTTATGATTGCCTCAGGTTCATCTTTATCAATATCGATCCATTCATAGAGTTCTTCTTCTGGAAGACCGCTCAGTGATTTTTTGGAACAGAAGAAATGGCATTTACAACCTGTGATTACCCGGTTGATGGGTCATCAACATTTTCATCTTCCGAAGATGTTTTTTTAAAATGTTTAGACTATAGCTTGCGCCATGCCAAGTGCAATGTTGAGCGGTATATTTTTACTCACTGTTTTAGACAATATGGAGCCAACAGCCTAAATCACTCAATAATTTCAAAAACTCCAATTTCATTTTTCAAGATGATGGATGCCAGACTATTGGGTCAGCCGGACTATAGAGAGCAGGATTATCGAGGTCTTACTGTACTTATATGTACTTACATAAAGTATACAAGTAAATAAAGGATCCAGTATATGGATGTATATTGGCTATGTCAGGCCTGCTGATTCTAAGGGCTAATTATCCTAATTCAGGACTTTATGTTGTCATCGGGAAGAAGTGGGATAAGGGGTCTTTCCTAAAAATTATTCTTACTGTTAATGAAAAAGACAATGAAAAACAAAGGAATAATGATGGCATCAGGAAACAACAGAACCTTAACTTATACATTATCAGATAATAAGCATTCTTTAAAACTAATGAAAACAGGGATGTAAAAAAAAAAATTATGACCAAAAGTAAATTCATATAAATAACTACTCTTTCTTTAATCATAAAAATATATTTACAAACATTTAACAATTGTTATAAAATGCTAGGAGAGTTTTGAATACTTTGGGGTTATAACCATCAAAAACAGACAATCCTTTCTCATACGAGCAATTTGTGAAAATGTCCATGACTGGAAGAGACCAATAATAATTCTTTGGCTCAGTGTTAGAGGCGCATGAAGTTGAATTCAACTGCAAAACAGAAAAGTGAAAGAACTGGCCATTAGTGTGAACAGTTTGAACAGTTATTGGTTCCTTCAGCTTTTCCCCTTGGTCCTGCAAAAAATTATAATATAAATATGAAAAGTAAATATTTTAAAAAATTTATGACGTATTTATATTATATTAACATTTATATTTAAGTATACATGCTATTTTATATAAATTATGTCCTATAAGCATCTTACCGAAAATGCTATGAAATTGACTTATATAAAAATAACCTTACCATCATTATCCATAAATTAGAATGTTTATTTTTAGCATGTTATGATTGCAAAGAACTATATTATTTCTACTTCCTATCTCTTTCATCTTCATCTCAGTCTAAAGTTTTTTGACATGTGTCTCTTGGGTTAATCTGGCCAATTAAATTATGTAAAACTTGTTCTATTTATGTATCCATAATAGAAATCAAGGATTACCTTTCCATAAACACAATGAAAATATTTAAAATCACAAAATGTATATTATATTGTATGTTTATAGACAATATCCCATAGCTGCTGAAGGATACTAGTTTCAGATTTGCCAGATCTAATGAATTTGAAGGCCAAAGGATATATGGCCACTAGTTCCCAGCAAACTAATTTTCATCCTTTTCAAAACTGATTAAATTGTTTTTTTATTTTAAAAGGACACTCTCTTCTCAATTAATCCTTTTTACAGAACAATAAAGGATACTAGTTTCAGATCTTCCTGATTCTATGTTTTTTGACGGCCACAAGATATTCAGCCTCTTGTTCCGACAATCTTTGGGAATGATATAAAAGTGGAAATAAATTATAACTCATCTAGTGGTGTTGCTGATGTTAAAATTGAACAAATGACATTTTTTAAAAGGTTATTAATGCTCTTCTGAAAGTTATTTTCTTCAAAAAATATCATGGTACTCAATGAAGTAGATGTTTCAGCTAAATATAGCAAATATAGCTAATGTTAAAGGTCATACACATTGAAATGGTGATTGCTAAGTTTACACTTCATTCATTGAAGATACATTGCAGTAGAAATATGAGAATACAGTTTTATTAATGGTCAATTATATTTGCTGGGTAGTGAACAAAAGTAATTTTGAAGCTAGATAAGAATATCTATGAGTCCCTAAGCAATTCTGAAAGCAACCAATCTTATTAACTATTGCAAGCAAACTGATTAAATAGATACTTTATAAACATATTACTATTAATGAACTGATGATTCCACTAAAACCTTTAAAAATATAAATTTAACTCGTAATATACAAAGAAATTAACCAATTTTTAAATATTTGTAATAAAAAAATAAAAAAATTTACATCATCCAACTAACCTTGGGAAGATAACAACCAATAAATTTTATCCTTTGTTATTGATATACATTCCTTAAATTTATTTCAACTACCATCAAAGTTTCTAACAAAAGATAACTTTTGAGATTTTAATTTTATTTGACATAAAATAAACCTTTCAAGATATCGAACGATAGCACACAATAAATAAAAAATTAAAGAATTTACTAAGTTCCTACATAAGTACAAAAATTATATGAAATGGTGAGAAATACAAAAATTAAATGTTAACCTGCAATGCTTGAGACATTGCAAAAATCCATGATTGCATTAAACTCCTGCCTAGGATTTGATCAGATGTGACTGGGGTCTCAAAAAGATTATAAATCTGAGATTCATTAAAATGTACCACAGCAGTGTGTATCTTTCGTAGTTTTGCAGCTGGCATCAAAGCTGAAAAAAAAAAAAAAAAAAAAAAAAAAATAATGGTACTGCAAAAACAAACAACAAAGATACTAATATGATAAACAACTTATCAAACCGTATAAGTTAAGACAAAACAACCTATGCCAGATAAATGACAATGGACTGGTTTTATACTACATTGAATATTTAAAAAAGGTTTCTTTTACTTTAATTTATAAATCAAACTAATTTTCATTCCTGGAATCCTAATCTTCTCTGATGAAAATTACTTCTACCATCTAAACTACAATTGATCAGAAAAAAATAAAAATAAATAAATAAAAAAATAAAAAAAAATATATGCAACTTCCTGCATGAACTGAATATCTTTCCATATAGCTTTTTTATGGTTTCATTCTTCTAATACAACCATTATTCACTATAATGGAAAGAAATGAGACTATTCATATCCAATGTTATAATCATCAACCTCTAAATGACATAATTCCAAATTAAATACTTAAGCGAATAAGAGACACGACACCTCAGAGAAAGATTTGTTTCATGTCAACCAAATATGGTTATAAAGAGATTAAATCAATTATGGTATCTAAGGGATAGCAATAGATATTATTAATGTATTTTTTCTGATCAGGAACTGAATATATTTGGAGGATATGCAAAATGTACTGCTAACCCCAAAGCATGCTTCTAGAAAGCATATTAATTACAGTATAACAGTGAAATGGCACCCGATGTAAAGGATTTACCTTCCAATATATTAATTACATAATTACTATTAAAAATATTAACTTTATTCAGAAATGGTTGACATACTGCAATTGCAAATATTTAGTTTCAGATAATGTAAGTATATTCTCATTTATATTTGTTTTCTATTTTCATTCGTCTATTATGTTTTCAAGTATAAAGTATATTTTTTCATTTCACTACATTTGATCTCATTAGAGCATTGGTCTACCTCTAGATAATGAGTATTTTACAGAAAATTTGTAGTTTTTGTCAAACTTGTTATTAAGTCTATACCATAACCTCCAACATGCCCCAGAGGCCTTTCACATTGTTGGAAAGTTGGTTCAACATTAACTAACTCAATGCATGAATGAGTTATCATGATATAAATAACAGTAGACAATTAACCATAAAATTTAAATTAATTAAAAATAATAATATTGAAAATGAACAGTAGCTAGACAGAAAGAAGATTTCTATATCCTTATGTTTCTACTCTGTATTCTTAAACCACAATAGATTTTTATATTAACTTCTTCAAACATTTACTGGTTTTTAAGTGAACAAAATAGAAAAACTTACGAAAACTTGGCTCAAATTTAAATACATTTTCTTCTTCTAATGACACAGTGGGCAATAAAGGAGACATATCAGGTAGTTCTGAAATGATTTCTTGTTCAGGGCCTTCAATAGATGGATGCTTATCAGCAAAAACAACTGCGTCACCTAAATAGTTTTAAAGTAAAATCCATTAATCAATAAACCAATTGTAATGCAAGTTAATTAAAGAAAAAGAAAAATGAAATTTGATCCTAAAAAAATATAAAACTTATATTACCAGTCACTGAAAAAATAATCTTCTGATTTGAAGGTAGCGTCACAGGCACAACAAATTTGGCTGAATTAATCACAGAACGTTGGCCAAGTAATTGAGGGCTAAAGGTTGAGCACAATTGAAGAAGCCTATTTACCAATAGGTAACTAAAATTTAAAAAGTAAACCTCATTTAAGAGCAATACTCAGGAAAATATTAAGTAATTTTATTTGTTTCATCAATTACTTAATTTATTAATATTATAAATAAAATAAATAAAAAATCTAATAATAATTAAAACCATAAGGTATGGATAATATGAATAAAAAATAAATTACTTTCTTCTTTTATCAGTGATTCCATAGTCTCGTGGAAATATCCAAGCCTCTCTTGAAGGATCATGTCGTTTGGGGAGTTTTTCCTGAGTAGCATCATACAATAGTGATGACTTTATACACCTTTGAAAAAATGGTATATATAGTTATTAATAATTGAAGAGCTGTGTTAAATGACTGGACGGGTATAATATAAAGTAAGATGTTGAGAGGGATTAGTAAAAAAAGGGTTTAGGAAAAAAAGGATCAGGCAAAGTTTGAGATTAGCAAACCATATTTTTATATTTATTTGTATTGATGGCCATCATAAGGGCTAAAACAAGAAATAGTCAAATATTAAATCAAAAGAGAAAAAGAAAGAAGGTAAAATAAACAAAAAAATGTAAACGAAATAGAATTTTTTAAAGTAAATTACATTTAAGAGAACTAAAACAGCTAAAAGCTTTATATGATAAAATAATGAAAGCAGCAGATTAGCTGACACTCTCTCAAAGCCCAGCAGCTTAGGAATACATCTGAAACATATACATTATTTTATCCATCCTTCAGCTAACCAAGGGGTTCTATTATAAATTTATAAAATGTCATGATCAGGTATCCGAGACTGAAATGAAAAAAAGTCAATTTGATTAGGTGCGGCCACTAAGTATATTCAAAGTGAGACCAAGGAAAAATCAGTTCATCACCAAAACAATAAATTTTAACTCTTTGAAGCATACCATAGCGTTTCTACATTTTTGTTTTGATGCTCTCAGTGCGATATATTGTTCTTAATTTAAATTAAAATTGTGAATTTTTACTATCACTCATAAAAGGTCTGGTGAAAATTTGCTGAGTTGTTTTGATGTGTTAAAAACTCAGGCTCTTGATGTGTTGAAGAGCCATTTATTGTTTTATCCTCCTGTCTTATAGCTTAATTAACCTCTAAAAGAGGTATTTTTACAGTGATTTTTTGTATTAAAAACTAATACTTTAAAGTCATAGAACCCAGCATTTAGTTTACAACAGGTTTTAGTTTCAAGGATATGACAAGGTCCCATTAAATTTTTTGATGACCATACAATAATTTATTTAAATAAGAATAATTGAGGTTTTTCTCAATTTACCAAGAAAACACTTTGGAGAAGTATAGTGCGTATTTTTCATGCAATCTATGGCCCTTTAAGTGGCACAAAGAATATTTCAGAAAATTCCATATATTAAAGGGTTAACTTTTAACTTTATCTAACTCAAGAGAAACCAACTCCTAGTAGGAAATACAACTATACAGCTCATCATAGACATATATTAATATACAATAAAAGTATCGCCAAAGCTACTCAACTAATATTACCTTTTTACTAATTTATCTTGTAAAGGCAATTCTTGTTCAAGGGATACATCATGCTGCAATGGCAATACATCAGAATTTATATCAACAGTATTAGTTAGTATTTTTGCTTGATTATATCCCTCTAGGAGTACATTATGATCTTTGTACATCAGGCAAGGCTCTTCATGATAATCAGGAAGGGTTTTGTCAGCAACAACAGGTACAGGCTTAAAACCTCTCAGTGGCAATCTAGAAAATAATAATTATAGATACACACAACAAAAAACAAAGAATCATAAATATACAGAACACATAGAAGTGTTCTATATATTACTACAAGCATGTGCCACAAGAACAAATGTAAAAATAAATAAAACTAACTGTTTAGACTACATTTAAATCCAGTGCACTTTGTTGCAGCGATTGGATGAGAATCTTAAGTCCTGAAGAAATATTTAAATGTATTTATAAATGTCTAAAGTTTCAAACTACTGTCACAAAAGTTACTGAATTGATTATAGCCTTTTGTAGTATTAAAGTTGTCATATTCATCATATTAAATAATTCCCTGGAAAGATTGACCATATATTTAGAAAAGTTTTATATCATGAAATAATCAAGAATACAGTATACAAAATTGAATGTACTAACTGAACCATACTATCACATGTACCACTCTCATGAATTACAATAAATTTTAGATGTGTGCTTAGATTTAGATTACTTACAAATCTCTTTCTGGTATTTTTTCTTTAACAACGTCTAAAGCATCTTCAAACTCAACCCCTCTCTTTCGGAGTATTTTTAAAGGACCATGATCCAAAACTCTCTTTTTACCTTGTATTTTCCAATGATCGCGAAACATTTTGCCAACATGTTGCTGGAAACGAACCGAAGACAACTTCATTTTAAGAAATAAATATAACAACTGCTCATCGGCTTTCTCTGAAACCTTCTTAAAAACTGAACCTGATACTTTTATGGGGGAAGGTTGCTCTTATCAGCTGTTGTTTACTTGTCAAAGTAAGGTTACTATCCACATAACCTGCTCGCTGGAAGTTCTGATGTAGTTATTATTTCCGCGTATTTTAATTTGTAAAAACAATGGCATGGTTTGGTGAAGGTCTGTCTTCTCTGAGAGGCCAGCTTTCGAATTTAGCTAAAGGTGTATTGGTGGAAGAGGAAGAATCTGAAAGGAAAAATGAAGGTAAGAACATTTAACAATAAAATATCAATTGTTATGTTTTAAAAAAAATCATTTATTTGAAATGTGTAGTGTGTATGAGTGTAATAAAACCTAATATCCTATTTTTCTTCTAGTGAGCAATGTGGATTCATCAGTTCCTGCTCCTTTATCAGATGCTCAAACTGTAAGTGATATGTTGTTTTAAATTTAATATATATTATCATACTTCTACCAGTTAAATTATTTGAGGATTTAATGGGTAGTATCTATAAAAAAAAAAAAAATATATATTTTTCATTAATGTCAATTTCTAATACACGTAATACTTATTAGTTTTTTTTCTGTTTCCATCTTTTTGAATAAATACATCTGTATTATCCTAAATATGGTTGTTATATTACAAAATGTGTCATCTACTATTTTTTTTTTTACATTAAAATCTACAACCACATGTGTCAAATACAAGCATAATTTAGTATGAGAGAAGATAGTATTGAATTTTTAGTAGAAGCCATGTAGAGATGCCTCTCCTCATCTATGGCATGCACCTTGAATGTTTAACCAACGCCTCTTTACCATTACCTACTAATTCTCAGTATAGTAAGCTTTTTAATATTTTAATTCTTTAAATTGTTCTTCCTTAAATCAATTTAATGCTCTTGTTCATTTATGGTGTTAGGTAAAAATTCCTGCAGTTTATTGAATAAAATTAATTGTCATCATGTTTAATATTTCAAAAATGTATCTATTATTTTTTTTTTTTTTAATTAAACTTTTGACTTAAAATCTGTTGTCCTAATTTTCTTTTTTTAAGTTTGGGGTTAATGTCCTTTTATTTACCAAAACTAGGGCTGGATAGGCTTGTTATTAGATTATCAATCTATTCTAGCTAGAGTGGGAAAGTTAAAATTCATTCTGCAGGTATTTTATGACATAAATTTCAAACCCTCCAGGCAGGTTCAAACCCATGACCTTCTTTACGAGACACTTACCCTAATGCGCTCTGCCTTCAAGGCCCCTGTCACACTGTGTCAAGTGTGATTCTGCTTGTTAGCATTTGCTGTTGATCCTGTTTTACAAACTGTATTGACTGAGTCCCCTGATACACAATTGTACTCCTTGAGCAACTGGGCGTATTAATATTTTGTACAAATGGATCTTGGTCTGCCGGGGTAGAAGGCGAGAGGAAAATTCCCTGCGTAGGCTAAAACAGCACCTGTTAGCCATTCAAATTCTTTTCTTCACTTCAACCTCAGATGCATTATCTTTGGTCACCATTGAACCCAAATAGGTGAATTGGGCCACTTTCTTGAAATTAGAGGGGCCAATATCGATGGTCTCACCAGGTCGGGGTACTTCTCCTATGACCAAGAGCTTTCCCTCATTCACGTCTATCCCAAGTGTTCTGGTGACCTTTAACAGGGCTTGAAATCCCTCTTTGATGGAGTTCAATGACCGTCCCATGATGTCCACGTCATCTGCATACACCGAAAGTGGCCAAAAAAATACTGGACCATCCTAGAATACACTGTCCTGTTGGTTTGCAGACCAGCATCCCTCACTGCCTTCTTAAGTACCAAACTAAGCAGGAGGCATGCTAATGCATCTCCTTGCTGTGGTCCTTTTTTAGAGGGGAACTCTTCTGTCCTGTGTCCACCAATCTGCACAGTACATCTCACATCTCTCATGGTCAGCTTTACTAGGTGTATTAATTTATCTGGGATGTTGTACTCCTCCAGTGCCCTGTAAAGTTCTTCCTGGTTAATGCTATCATAAGCCACCCTGAAGTCCACAAAAAGATGGTAGGTTTTGATTTGAAACTCGTGTCCTCTCTCTAGGATTGTTCTGAGGCAGAATATTTGATCAATTGTAGATTTTCCCTGTCTTAATCCACACTGGTAGGGTCCTAGGTTTTGCTCTGTAAAGGGTAAGAGACGTCGGAACAGGATGCTAGAGAGGATCTTATATTCGCAAGAGAGAAGAGAGATTCCCCTGTAATTCTGACTCTGAAGTTATATCCCCTTTTTTGATTACAGGAAATATTACTGACTTTTTCCAATCCTCTGGCAGAATCTCTTCTTTCCAGATGTTTAGAATCAGGTCTTGTGTTCTCTTTATCAGCTCTTCACCCCCGCACTTGAAGAGTTTGGCAGGCAAGTGATCAGCTCCGGGTGCTTTATCGTTCTTTAGCCGATCAATGGCTTCCATTGTCTCTTCATCATTAGGTGGTTCATGGCTAGATTCTGGGTCCCTGTCTGTCAAATCCCCTCTCCTGTCTGCTTCGCAGAAGGCTGGATTGAAAAGCTGCTCAGTGACTCTTCCATTGCAATAAGACCTCATCCTTGCTGGCAACTATGTTCCCATCCTTGTTTCTACAAGTTTCTGACGTCATTGTTCCGGGTCTTCTCCTTCTATTGATGCTTCTGAAGAAGTCTGTTGATTCTTTCTCCCTCCTGTGTCTTTCTGTCCTTTCCAGTTCATCCCTCCCTCTTTGTCTCTTCTTTCTTTGATGTAGTCGTTTTTCCTCTCTCCTTTTTCTGTGGTATTCTTCGACAGCTCTCTGGGTTTCTTTCTTCAGCATATTCTTGTGTGCTGCATTCTTGATATCAGTGGCAGCCCCGCATTCTCCATTGAACCATGGGGATCTCTCCTCCTTTTCTCTCAGCCCCAGCACATTTAAGCCGTCTCCTGCATTGCAGCCACAATATATATATATATATTCATTCATTTAGTTGTGGGTTCTATAGTCCTTTAAGAACCATGTCATCTGCTATAGCCTTCTTCTACTCTTGTCTATCTGTTGCAAGGCACCTCCAGTGCTCAATGCCCATCTTTTTCAGGTCTCTTTCCACGTCATCCAGCCATCTGAGACGAGAATTTCCTCTTTCTCTTTCACCTTCTGGTCTGCCTTAAAGCAATCTTTTTGGTATTCTGGTCTGGTCCATCCTTTCTACCAACCATCGCAGTCTCTTGAGATGAATTACTTATAAAATGTCTTTTTTACCTAATAAATTTATTAATTAAATGTTTGTCCTGATCCTCCACTGTTACTCTACTCTGAATGGACCGTAAATTTTACTTTTCTCTCCTATTCCAAAAGTATTGTTTTACTTTCTTTAGTCATGGACCATGTCTCACTATGCAACCATGTCTAACTATTGTTTTGTTTAGTAGACATTTTGCTTTTCTGAATAAACTTCTTCTGTTTAGCATACTACACAGATATCTGTTTCCTGCTGTAATCCTAGCCTTTATGTATTTATCCATTCTATTTTCATATGTTATCACACTACATAGGTATCTATACAAATCCTTAAACATTCGAATCCAACTGATCTACCACATATCGAGTTTTTTTTTGTTGAAGTTTCCTATAAAACTCACCATTTCTATGTGGTAATTTACCACTCTCTCCAAGTTTCCTTTGATCAATCTTTTGAAATTTCCTTATTCAATCACGTACCTTTTTATTATCATGCCATTATTTCAGGGGAACTGAATTCTAATTTCCTTTCTGGCTCACATGATAAATTGTTCCTTGAAACCTCTTTTTTTCCCTACATCTCCTCATAGTTTCATTCTCCCCTACCCACCATACTGCCTTCTCAGATACTTGGCTTGACTTATTCGTTATTGATTCCACAAAAAACCTCCTCACTTCTTCTCAATTGCCTGTTCCTTTCCTGCTCTCTCATGATCTGATCCAAATATCATACAATATTCACAATAAGCACCTTTGTTTCTTCCAAAAAAAAAAAAAAAAAAAAAAAAAATGGCCTTTTTAAATATAGAATCTCTACCCTGTGGAAAGGTTCTCTTAGACCTTGAAGCTCAGAACTGGACTGAAATTTACTCCTCTTCCTCAAATTACTCCTTGGTAAACATCCTACCCACTAACCTCTTAAATATCCATGACATCTATGCACTCCTTAAATCCTCCTCGTTTTGTCACCGTCCTGCTCCTTGGATAATTCCAGCAATTAAGCAGCTTTAAAGAAATCGAGAAGCAGCATGTAGACTCTTCAGATGTATTGGATGAACAACGACTACTAAATTTTCAGGATGCTCCGTAACTTGACACAAGCCTTGATTTGTCGAACTAAATCCAGTTATTTCCTTGAAGCCCTTTCCTCTGCTTCTGATTCCAAATCGAAATGACATCTTAAATTTATTTTTTGTTTCCACCTTATCTTCTGATTCTCGTCATCCTTCCTCCTATTTAACCCCAGGTTCTACATCCAATGAAGCTAATTTTTATTTTTCCCATATCTCCCCTTCTGAACTTATTTCCTCCATAATGAAATCTCATTCCAATTCTAAGGGCACAGATGTAAATTGATAAAACTATGTCTTCCCGTAATCATACCAGCCCTCTAATTCATTTACAATTCTCTTCAAAATTCAGTATTTCCTACCTCATGGATAAAAGCCCTAATTCATCCTATAAATAAAACTTTGAATCCCATATCTCTAAAAGACTATCGCCCTATCTCCATCCTGTTTAATCTTTCTAAACCATTAGAAAGATTTGTTCAATCTTGTTTCCATCTTCCTTGAAGAATCCAACCTCTTCGATCCCCTTCAATCTGGTTTTTATCCTGGCTACTCCACACAATCTGCTCTCCTCAAAATCACTAATGACATATTTACCACCATAGAAGAAAAAAATTAACTGTCCTATTACTCCTTGACTTTTCTAAAACCTTTGATTCCTTTGACCACTCTATTCTGTTCTCCAAACTTTTCACACAGTTCTGTTTACTGGTTTCAGTCTTCCCTCTCTCACCATTCTCAAGCAGTTAAAACACCTAACCAGCCCATATCTTCTTTTCTTACTCTTACCTCAGGTATTGCTCAAAGATCCAGATTTCCCCTCTCCTTTTCAATTCCTACATCAATGATCTTCCTTATTCAATTTATCACTTTTCCTATGCAGACGATTCCCAAATCTATCTTTCTTTTCCTCCTTCAGAGCTATCTGCCGCTTTCGCCAAAATTCAGGATGACCTGACAGAATCATTGCCTGGGCAACTTTAAATAAAATGCAACTAAATGAAAAGAAAACTCAGGCTATTATAATAGGCTCTAGGTCCCTCCTTAATTAATACTCCTATTTTCCTCCCTTAATCTTAAATGATCATCCTATCTCTTTCTAATCCTCTGTTAAAAATTTCTGGATTATTTTTTACCACACCCTTTCCTGGAAATCTCAGATTGCTAAATCTCCCGCCGTTCCATAGGTCTTCTCCAATTATTCCCCCAAACTTGTCCCCTTCTTCCCCAGTCAACCTGTAAGCTTTTAGTTTCTTCCTTATTGTTCCCTTACCTTGACTGTGGTTGCCTGATTTATGATGGCCTCTCGACGGTTCTTGAGGATAGACTGAAGTGAATCATAAACTGTTTGGCCAGGTTTGTCCTTGGTGGTCCCAGGAGCTCCCATGTATTCCATCTCTAACCCCATTTAAATTGGCTTTATCCCACTTTCCATAGACAATATTCCCATGGAACATTCCTTTACCAAATTATCAATATCCCTCATCTTACCTATATTTATAATATGCTTCGATTCGGATCTGTAGTCAATTCAATACACACAAGATCCACTCTTTCTGATCTGTATACCCCATCCCTTAGAACTTCTGCATTCCAATGCTCCTTCCTCTTCCGCTCAACTGTCCTCTGGAATTCTATTCCTGTGGATATCAGACTAGCGAAATCTCTGAAAACATTTAAATATCTCTATTTCCAATACCTCCTTCTTACCCAAACTGATGCTTGCTTTCTAATTAATTACTCTGTTAAAATATATGTTTTTGTATTTCTGGAATCAGATTAAGTTCTAGGTTCAGTTCTTGCATAATTAAGATTTCAATTAATATAAATTTTACTTTCTCTGATTATAACATTGAGACACTTCTATTATACATGCAACTCTAAACATTGTACCAAAAGATTTTATTAATTTTTCTTATTTTTATCTCATTTGTAGTGTTCTTTTATTTTCCTTTCTGCATATTTAACTATCGTGTATGTATATATTATCATTATTATTTCTTTAATTTTTTCATTGTACTATTTATCTTTCCAGATGTTATTTGTTATTCTTTAGGGACTTTAAATGAAATTATTTTTCTATTCTATTCTGTTCTAAATTCTTCACATTTTTTGAAGGTCCATTATCCCATTTTTATTTCTTCTTCTGTTACATGGTCTGATTTCGATGTTCTCATGTACATGCTTTTACTACCATTCCCTAGCCTAGATCTCCAGCTTCTCTAAGGAATTCTTCTATGGCTCCTGCTTATGCTGGTACAGTCCTAGCTGTAATGAGTACCTCATCTACACATGCTTAATGTTGTGTCAGACTATTGTGAATTGTACCTTCTCCATTTGTTTTTATTTTCCCTATTGCTGTTTCTAGCACAATGTGGTATAGTAGGTCTCCTTTTCCAAGGCCTCTATTTATTTTGAATTTTCCGGACATTTTTCCATTCCCACGTACTCTTCTTGTTTTATTAGTCAGAGCTATTTTAACCTGTCTAAATATATATAAAATAGAAAAAAAACTTATTCTGGGACAAAGTCCCTTAAGAATACGAGTTACATGACAGAACATAAATTATTTCTGGCATAGAGATTATAAATTAAATAATAAAATAAGATAATTAAAAGTAAATACAAGTTTACAATAAAATAGGTAATAAAATGAAAAAAAAAAAAACCTATGCATATATATAAACTACATATACAATCGGCAAAGGAAAAAATATAAGATAATATATTAAATAAGAAATTGATTGAACTATAGATTTTTGATGTTACACTTGGTAAAGCATGAAGATAAATAATATTTGTAGAGAGGGAACATGTAGAAAAAAGATAAAAAAATGTTAATTAAGATTATTTTAATGAAAGAGAAAACATTATCATAAGAAGATTGTTGAAACAGGCCAAACCTTTACATCTGATATACTTGGTTGAAATTCATTAAAGCATTCTTATAATTAGATAGCATCCGACCGGAGGGAGAAAAGGTGGTGGAAGAGGAGTGTTTAAAAAGTTCCGAGGGAAGGTGCATTGCGAATAGAAGAAGGAAGAGAATTCCAAAGAATAGCGCAGTGGGCAAAAAATGAATGTAGGAATCAGTAGTTCTGTAGGATCGAAGAGACGGGATCTTGTATGCAGTAATTGGATTGAGGACTTGTAATGTAGGATATTGTGAATGAACGGAGGGTGATTGAATATACCAAGGAAGTAATCTCAACGGAAGGGGAGAGCCAATTTATCTTGGTGTAAAGATGGGACACATGAGAGCATCTTGAGTTTCCAAAAACAAACCTTATAAAGCAATTCATTATTCCCTTCAATCTATCTTCAAGAATCATCGAGAGCCCACCACAAATCAAACATCCATAGTCAAATCGGGGGAAGATATATACTTCATATAAATCATTCATCCATTTATTAGTATATTACACCGGAATATTTTTGTACCTGCATCTTGGGAATACCAACCAGTCCTTTTAACCTAGTTTTTCCTAGGGAATCCCTCATAACCTTTGTAACTGTTTTTCAAAATTTCCACAGGTCAGTTGTGTACTAGAATTGTAAGAATTTAGTTAGTCGATATCATATCCACCTGTAGCATTGTAAGTAGTTTGATACTCCTCTATATTCTGTAATTATATATATTTTTAGTATTCTAACACATGTTATATACTTGTATTGTAGCTAACTTTATGTTTCGAAATAACATGTATAACTTATATAATTTTATTGGAACCTGTATTTTCACTGCTGTGCATGATTATGAGAACAATATAGTCTCGAAACTTCGCCAAAATATTTGTTTTTATTTACTGACTGAACCTCAAGAACCTTACTAAACATTTAATAGTAACAGTCAAGAAATTTAAATATATATATTTGTTTATTTATTTATATTATAGATTTGATTAAGTGCCGAAAAAGAGGTGATGCTGAAACACAAAATATTTTTTTAAAAGAACTTCTAAAAATTTACATTTGTTGGTCTACTAATTTTGAACCTTATTTATTTTCAATAAAAAAAATATTAACCTCAGAATATCTCTTGAGAAAGTAAAAGTTTTGACATTGTTTTTTACAGACTTTAACAACAATTAACCTGTTTTGTTAAAAATTTTATATGTTTAGCGGTCTCAAGTCTACGACTGACGGGCCGTAACGTTGTGATTTTTTTATATTAGATAAAATAAATTTGAACGAATCATAATTTATGGAAACGATTTGTTGAAAAACCGTCTAAATAACACATTCTGACGTTTTCGTAAGTTAAAACCTTACATAATCATTTTACAGTAATTTATATAGCAGCATTCTTGATATTATTTGAATCTATGTTGGAAATCATCGATAATCTAAGTGAACAGTCATATCCCCTTATCAATCCGGGAGAGATAAGGGGAGTGTAATGTCTCTGGAAATCCAAATAAAAGGTTTATCTGTTAAATATGATGAGTAAATCCGGCTCGTAGTATAGGACAGGTGTCGCCATATCACCTGGCACAGATGGCAATATCATTGGGCCGTTCGCCATGTTGACAGAACACTCAGGGCCCTGCCATCAGCATCAAACACAGATAATCCATTCCCCCAGCCGCCTATTTCCTATAGATAATGATGGATATTTTTTTTACCCTTGAGGAAAACGTTAATTCGGAACTGTAAAAACCGATTTCCATTACTGTTGTAATTAAATACTTTATTAAACTTGCTACATTAATAAACAAGTAAGTTCTGATGCGAGAGTATTATTCGTACAAGATGGCTTATTTATTATGATTGTTGAATTAATTGCCACTTCTATTTGTAAACTAGTTTAAAAAAATCATCATCAGCTCTAAAACATACCACATTTTTAAAACATCAGCACTTTGTTACATAGAAGTTTTTAAAAAAGTGTAGTTATTTATTGAAATTTACACCAGTATACAATAAAAATATAATACATCAAGTAAATGTGATGATAATGCTGAAAGTGACACGTCACTTGTTTTTAAAGCCAATACCGCTAGGCAGCACTTCTAAAAGTTCTATATAATCAAGTACTATATTAGAAGGTCCCGAGGCCATCTTCTTTTAGACGCCTCGGAGGGTTATCTGGAATGGAATGAGAAGCTAGTTGTGATAATAATGGATTTGAATGGTTGTGTAGTTTTCTATAAAAGGATAGATATCTGGTTTGAGCTAAGTCAGAAACGTATGGTTTATTAAGATCTTTGTGGATAAGTTTGATTGTGATGATGTAAGGAGCATTTAGGATTTTTTAAAGGATTTTGAACTGTAAGGATTGGAAACGGTATGAAACGGATGGATGGCTTAGTGGATCCCCAAAGCTCAACTCCATATGTCCAACTTTGTCTAATTACTGTTATGAAAATGAGTCTTGTAAATTAATGGAAGGTTTGAACGTTTGTCAAGTAAATGTTGAAGAAGTCGAAAACGACGAGCATTTTATTGACGTTTGTCGAGTTGGAGTCTTGAGTAGCTCATCTGTTCAACAGAGATTAGTGGGGCATCATTTAAGGATACTGTAGGACAGAAAGTCGTAGGTTTACGTCGAAGGGTAACGTTTATCTATTTGGATTTATTTTGATTCTCCATTTTTGAGACTATTCTTGAAGGTTCTTAATATGGGATTGGAGTGTCTGAGAGGCAATAGAGGGATCATTGTTTACTGATAACACACAAGTTTCATTAGTATATGTGGTGAGGATGGTTCTAATGTTCTGTATACTGAGATATGAGACGGATAATAAGAGAGAGTGTTAACTTTAAAAGTTCTAGGAAGGAATAATACGGAGTTGTAGAGCAGTTAGTTTGTAAGCAGTGGAATGGCTTTCCGGGAAGGAGTTTTAGGCTATCGGGTGTAATAAGGTCATGTCCAGGTGCTTTTTTGGTGGGCAATCTTTAGATGATGCTTATATTTCTGAGGGATAGAATGCTTTAGGATGAGGGGAATTTGAAGTGGGATATTTAACTCTGTTTCAATACTTTCAAGATGATTTGGGTTAAGGATATCAGGATGGGGTTTAAAATTGTTAAAAAAGTGTTGGCCAAAAATTTGAGATTTTTGTTTGGCAGATCTTTACTACGTTTTGGATTCATTTAGAAGAGGGTGTTTACAATTTTTATAATTCAGGAGTTTTTTGGTGGCCATCCATAAGGATTTGTCAGTCGTGTTAAGGTTGAAAAGTGTAAGACGAGAAATCAAATATATTGGTTCTTACCTACAAAAGCAAGCCAAACTTCTGGAAGATATTAAGAAAGGGGGGTTTATGTTACAAACATACTTGAATCATATACTTACATATTTTTTTAATCAGTTGACTTTTTTTAAGCCAAGTATTTCATTTAAATAGAGGCTAAGTTGATTATTTTGAAACTCTAAATAATAATTTATAGATTTAACCATCATTTAAATTTGTGAATTAAGTTTATTTTAAGCCAATAGTTGTTAATTTAGCATTGCACGAGTGTATTAAAAAGGTAACGTTTTTAATGAAATTCACTGCTCTATAGCTCAAAACATAGTTGAGTCTCAGTCATAATTTTTTTGTGGGGTATTCCTATTAGTATAAAAGACATTTTATAAAATTCTCATTTGTTTTCATTCAGTCCCTTTTCAAAAATTGACCTATGAAAATTGGCATAAACCTGCTTTCAGCCATTTCTAAAAAGCTCTAGAGAAAAAAGTACATTCTCAAGACTAAAAGTTATGCTGCTGGTAGTATTACGAGTACTCAACACAGAAATAAAATATTATTTGTGAGTCTCTTCTCCTTCCTAAAAATGTATGGCCTTAAAAATTAACGATTTAAAAAAAAAATTTTCCGAGTTTTTAATGACTTTCTTGCATGATAGGAAAATTAAAATAATGTCCTTTTGTAGGACATTTTATGCTGAAGACACTATTTTTTAAATTATTCTGATATCTTAAAAATGACTTCGAATTAAATTTTCCGCAAACCCTTTTTTTTTTTTTTTTTTTTTTTTTTTTTTTTTTTTTTTTTTTTTTTTTATTATTCACTAAATCATTATTTTAAAATGGCTGTCAAACAAAAAATATGGCTTGGAAATTTTTTTTTCAATTGGAATTTTTTTAGTGTCTACCCATAGGGAATCTATGATAAAAGAATCAGGAAAATAAAAAATGTTGAACAACAAATTATATTAATATTGGGTGATTTGAAATGGATTGACCCTTTATCGATATTATTGGTTACCGATATATGTTATCGATATTCTAAACTCAAAATGTCTTTCTTACGATACCCATGCCTATTGCCGACGTTTCGACTAAGGTTTAAGTGCTTCAGTGTTGTGAAAATAATGCAACCTAAAAACATTATATCTTTTATTTAACACATAACTGCCCCTCCAGTCCATCATTTCCTCCATTGGATTATTATAATTTTTTGAATGTCATCACGTTGAGAATGGTGAAAGTTTTATTTTTCATCAACGTTTTTATTCATGCGCCTACTTTTTTTTTCTTCCTCATGAATTACAAATATTACTGAAGAGGTTTTTTTTTTTCTTTCTTTTTTTTCTGATTAGCAGTTAAAAAAGAAAAGAAAAAAAAAGTAATATAATTCAATAGACTGGTAATAAAGGACCAAATTTTTAATTCCAGTAGCCCGTTATAACTTCGGAATCAGTATAAAATAAGTGTTTATCTTCTTAGAATTATGTATTTAAAACATGATTTTCAAAGTGAGAACTTCACACTTTGTTCGTATTCAGAATATTGTGGATTTGTATAATTCTATTTTACAACTTCACCATTTTATGGTTTGAACTACAATAAATAAAATAAAATACCGGGTAGTATATAAAATGATTTTATTTAATAACTATACTTCATGGTAAAGAACAATCGGCCGTTAACATTATCTTTACAGACGTAGTCGGTCGATTCAGATGCCATTGTCTATGGCAACTGATTTTATGTTTCATTTCTTTGTGGAGGTACTTAATGTCTATTTATGGAGGCATTATTGTCATTAAAATAAGAAATAAATAACCCTTATTCCCTGCTGCATTGATATTCACTGTTAGTAAACGACCGTATCTAATGATTACTTAAATCGTGAAGAGTATGATGTTGCGGAGGATAAAACTGCATAGCGACAAACTCTGATACCGACATTAAATATACCCCTCTATAGAATAGGATCCGTTGTTTCCTGTTTACAGTTAACTTTTATTTAATTAGGAATAATGAATTAATTGCTACTTCTATTGGCACTTAAACATAAAATAATACTCCATAAATGAAATAAAAAATAAATTACAAGTAGGATTGATGAATTAATTGCCACTTCTATTGGGATTATTTTATTAGAATACTATTTTCGAATGCTAAACATATATCTTCAGTTCTAAAACATAAAAAAAATTTCAACACATCAGTACCATATTACATGGATTATATATACTGAAGTTTTCAAAAATGTAAGGCAAGAAATAAAATATTGGTACTCACCTGTGGATATCTAACATATATCTGAAATATATCCATGGTGGAGGAAAGGGGAAGGGCTAGGTAGGTGAAATTTTTGGTGTTTTACCTTGGGATTTCCCCTATGACTAATAGGAACGAAAATATCCAATTAGTTTTTATTTAATTATGGATTGACAAAAGGCCACCCTTGTGGTCTTAGTGGTGTTCAATTTTATCCCAATTCTTCAGACCAATGAATGCTTAGTATTTCTCTTAGGCATCTATAGAAAAATACCTCTTTATTTTTCTCATACTTTTCTTAACTGGGGTCACCTGTGGTGTAGTGGTTAGCATAGCAACCTTCTAAATCCAAGATCGCGGGTCGGCAGATGACCTTAGGATTTTTTAAAGGGAGTAAAAAATCCTTTGCTATGCCGTCCTTCGGAAGGGACGTAAAATGGGGGTCCCGAGCCTGTGCGATGTCAGGTACTCGTTAAAGATCCCTATCCTAATTATACCTAGATAGGCAAAATTTAGGACTCCCACCGTAGCATCGTCCGATTAGCCATAGCAGCATTAAGTGATGTTAAACGAAATAAACAAATAAACTTTTCTTAACTACACTAAATGTTCCCGATGCTTACTTTATGATCCATCTGTCGTAAAATAATATAATTTTGTATTCTTTCAAACACTGTATGCCTCTTTTTTCTTCTCCATCTAATGAAAATAATGACTATTAATACTCTGACGATAGAGGAATAAATTAATTCTGGCTCATCCTACCTCGTACGAATTCATCCATGACGTATTAATCATCATATGTTTTCATCATGTATATTGATAGTACCACATAAGCTTATTCCTCATCCCGTATTCTCATTTTATACTTAATACCTCTTAAGTACTCTGCCTGGGGACTGGTATCGTCTGAAAATTGCAGATCAGTCAACCAATTTGTTAGGTTTAGAATTTCTTTCTTCCGATTTTCTGAAGTCGTACGCAAGTAGTCTTCATTATGACAAGAAATAGGATGGACGGTTAAATTTTTATACAGTTCGATATGATTTTAATTTTCTCCAGAACTTTACATTTTTAAAGAAGAAGCCTATACTGGAAGTATTTATTTAATATCTTTACAAGATTAATTATTTCATTGGGTTTCCAACCGTTTTAAGTATTTGCCTCATATCTTGATTCAGAGGACTCAAATATTGAAGATAATGCAACTATAAGAAGATAATTAGAAGATAATAAAACGCAGTGGCGCCGTTCCATCGGATGAGAGATATATTGCTGTACTGTTCTGTACTTTATTAAATTACAATACTTGAGGAATTACTAAGCCAAATATATCTGCTGACGCTCCTGAAACCAGTTCCTCTGTTATAATATTTCAAATCCGTTTTAAATTATGCTTTCGAAACATTATTTTGCTACAGAAAGAAAAAATATTCATCTCTAGTGCGCAGATTAATGTATCTCCCTTCTAGGAAAACTATAAGTTTAATATTAGTATTAATAGTCAGAAACTAGAAAATTTCTGTTTAAAAAAAAAATCTCTGACAAGATTGATACTATATTTAACATCGACTTAAATCTTTTTTTTCCGCGTTTAGCTCCGAGTTCATTTTCCTCATTGGAATCATTTTCCTCGAAACCAGAGTTAGGGTGGATACATTATAATGAAACAAACAAAATTCACAAGGAACTTATTAGTTTAACCATTATTGCAGCAGGAGTAAAAGAAGTAAGTATTATAGCGATAAGGGGTCCTGAGGTTATTGTAGTCAATAACATATCTCGTAAAATTATTTACATAAGCTGCAAATTACTGGTTCTGGCAATTAGTAAATCTCTACAACTCTAGAAATCACTATCTTTGCAGTCTGTTAGGTTTTAATCAAGATGGAGGATTTTAACTGTTTTTTTGTTAGGAAAACAACAGTTCTCAATAAATGTTTCATGGCTTTCACTTGATTGATTTACAATGATAACTGATTGAAGTTACAAGACTTGTCAGTAACAAATCCTACTTTTGTATCATATGTTATTGTTTGTCAAGGCCTCCTTTAGCCTGAGCCGCCAAACTTATCTGTCTTGTGCTGCTGCTCTCCAATTATTTATTCTTAGCATTTTCTCCGCGTCTGTAGCCACACTATCCACCCACCGCTTGCGACTTCTTACCACTTTTCTGCGTCCAAATATTTTTTTATCTAGGAGCCTTTTGGGGATTTCATTATCGCTCATTCTAGCAACATGCCCTGCCCATCTCAGATGCCCGAATTTAATAAACTGCGAAATATCCAGATCTGTATAAAGGTCCATTTTCTCAATCTCCATACCCCGTTGTCACACACAGGTTCAAAAATCCTTCTGAGAATCTTCCTTTAATAATCTCCCACTAGGGACGTCCAGCATTCTGATGAGTATGCTAGGACGGGCCTGATCAAGGTTTTATATATTTGTATCTTTGTTATTCTAGAGAAAGATTTGCTCTTTAGAAGTCCATAGTAGCACCTATTAGCAGCCATAATCCGACGCTGAATCTATGGCTGCTTATCATTGGTGGAGTTCAGTTGTGTTCCAAGGTAAATAAATTCCTCTACACGATCGAAGCTGAAATCCTTAATTTTTACAACTCCTCCTAGTTACTCTCCTCTGTTAGGATTACAGAGCACATATTTTGTTTTGTTTTTTCTCATTTACTTTTAGTCCAAGTATATTGTTCATTAATGATTTTAAGTACATTGTTTTATTATTTTTGAAGAGAAAAGATTTGACCCCGGTTGGGATTCGAACCCAAGTCTCCACCTCTCTAGCGTGGTGCCTTATCCACTCCCGACCGGGGTCAAATCTTTTCTCTTCAAAAATAAAAAAATATATTTAAAAAAAATAATTATCAACCAAGAATTATTTCATAATACATTGTTGTTTTTTTTAATGATAAACGATTTTTTTTTAATGGTAGTCGCAATATAACCTGGGAGGTGGAGAAGAAAAAAAAACTGTGACTGCTCGCTGAATACAATGAAAAGAGTCATGATGAAAATTCCTTTAAGATTTTCTCTGGAAACTAAATAAATTAGCTTGTAAATAAATTCTTTTTTTTTATCTGTAGATTATTTGTTTATTCTGTGCAATTTTCTTTGAATATCAACTATGTATTACCAAAAAATAATACAGTTTTTCAGAAACAATGATTGTACCATTTAAAACATCTCATATTCCTAATTATATAGCTAGTTTCTGATAGCAATGACTGGTAATGATCTACTGATACCAATAAGGCATTAAACCTGGGTAGGGATAATATCGATTAAACCCAGTGTTTTACTTTTTTTTTACATTATAAAAAAAACTTTTGTTTTAAATAAATATTAAGTGATAAGTGCTTATATATATATATATATATATAAATATTTGGTTTTGTTTTTTACGTTTATGCTACTGCTCTAACACCAGTATAGTTCGTAAGTATTAGTGGACAATGAAAACGAAGTTTTTAGAAATCATGCTATAGGATCCAAAGGACACCTGAAACGTCTAAATCAAATTTATTTTTTAACATAAACGATTTATCTAAGACATTATTATTTTAACTGTAATTTTATAATTTGCATGGTATTGATAATTTTACCGTGTAGATTTTTATATTTAAAAAAAATGACTATTACGAGGTTTTTTTTTTTTTTTTTTTTTTTTTTTTTTTGCTATATTTATTTTGTTGTTGAATATTGAATGTCAAATTGTGATTGATAAGTATACTGTGTATGTAGCAACCCATTTAAAAATGGGCAGTACCACTTAATAAAGTGTCTCTCTCTCTGCCACGTTAGATGTTATAATAAAATATATTGTGAAGACTTATTACAAGATTATCTGAAAATTTATCAATTTTCTTATATATTATAGCTCCTTCAGGCTAATCTGCTATATAAAATTATTATCAGATCATATATTTTTTCAAACAACATATTATGACAGTTACCTTCAAAATATTTAATTCTAAAATAGTTCCATGCTCACTTTGTATTATTTATTTAAGGACCTAAGCACTTGTGCGTAAGTCGAAACGTCGGCTATCTTAAGATATTGCAAACTGATTTTAAGGAATTATCGGTATTATAACAGAATGTGTACAAATTTATTTACATTTCATCTAACCTTCACTATTTACTGACAATATTAAATTGAAGTATCCTCTTCAAATGCCATTGTTGATAAGATATGTTCTTTTGAAAGAGTTATGTGAATCTGTTTGTTGTGAATGGCCGGTTTGTTGGTTATCCTTGTCGGTTCTCATTATTTTGTTAGGTCCGGGTGGTCTTCATTCGTCTGTTGGTTGCATGATAAAAATCAGGTATGTCACAATTTTTGCATTTTGTAAAGAAAAAAATATTTATATTCTCCACTGCTGTCTTAACCATCAATTTTTCTCTTAGCATATATTCCTCAGAGAATAAAGAAATTGTAATAATTCTTTATATTTTTATAAACATACTCTTTCGTGTCTAATAAAGACATCATGTTTTACTGGTGATACCTAAATATTAATACATAGTTATTCGTATTTTGTTGCTCAAATAATGGCGTTATCTTTGTTTTGTTCTATAGAAAGATTTTTATAGAATTAGTATTATTTACTATCCCAAATCCTAAAAACTTCAATGCTCTTATTATATCCTTATTTATCCCAAATCATCTGAATCCCACATGTTGCTGATTTAGGCCAGTATGTCCTCCATTTCCAAACATACTAGTTTCTAACCTTACTCAATTTTCGATATTCTTTCAAATCTAGGGAGAAAATTCCCTTGAGACCTAGTATAAAACAATTAATGACGTAGGGTTAATCATCAGATATGGTTTTAGAGAAGGGATTCCATCGATTCAAATGAGGCTTCGCCTATAAAGTTTGTCAGATGACATCTTTGGTTGTATACTTTGATTCACAAAACATTTTTTGTATAGAATGCAAAATTGAAAGCTTAAGTTTTTATTCCCTTAAAGTTTTATGATTTTTTACAAATAGCTAAATTTACAAGTTGTGGTCGTGATGTACCGGTTATGATCATGGCCATAAGAAAAATAATCTTATGATAGCTCTTTTATATTATTTTAAAAATAAATATTAATTAACAAACTATTTGAACTATGATATTATTCCAAATATCAAAATAGATGGTATTCTAGTTAATATTAAGGTACGGCATATTGATCATTTATCCATATATATTTATTACACAGGAATTCGGAAAATCCTTTCTATCTGCATCTGGGGTATACCAATTTTGTTAATTATTCTAATGCGTTTTTATATATTTTTATTGTAGCTAACTTTATGTTTTGAAATAACCTGTATAACTTATATAATTTTATTTTATCCTGTTTTTCCACTGTTGGGCATGATTATGAGAACGATATAGTCTCGAAACATCGCCAAAATAGTTGTTTTATTTATTGACTAAACCTCAATATAATTTTACCTCTTGGTATAAAAAAAAATAAAATAAAATAGGTGAAACTAGATCAAAAATGTAGAAAAATGCTGCAGACCTCACCTTTCTATTACAATCCGTTGCAGATATACGATAAATAAAAGAATTTTTTTCACAACAATCTTTCACGTTTTTTGCCTAAAAGCGATTAATTGAGGTGAAATTTACGTGTAATGTACTTCCGACAGTAGATTTCGTTAGACTTATTTAAGAATTCAGCTATTCAAAGTAAAACACAACGAGAGTTATGTTTTATTGACTGTATTTGTAAATTATTTTTTTAAGAATTTAAATTTAGTTACCATAGAGATTTTAGATTACCATAATTAAAAATATGTTTTTAGTGGAAGGTTATATAACAGTGATTTTTTTTAAACTGTTTTTTTGGTTCTTCTTAAAAAGTGCAGAGTTGATTTCAAAATATTTTTTTATGGGACCACCTCTGAAGTATACCCTACCGATGATATAAAAAATGTAGAAAAATGCTGCAGACCTCACCTTTCTATTACAATCCGTTGCAGATATACGATAAATCAAATACTTTTTTGAGGAAACCACGTTTTTTACGATAAACGCTGTAATATCTCCATTTTTTAAAAATATTTTTCAAACTTTGACCACATTTACGGATTTAGCGTTAAATTTTCTATAAGAGCGGGGTACATGTAATCTTGAATTTTACAAACTTGTGACCTAAAGGACAGCTTGATCTTCACCTTATTTAGGGAGGTTACACTGTCTTATATTTCTTCAACGCTCAACGTTTATCGAAAAAACTATCCGCAAAACTGCAAATCTTACAAAAACTTGCAAATTTAATCAACTTTAGAATGATATGTTGAAAGTTATGATTCTGTTTCGATTTCATGGAGAAATTTACTTTTAAAAACGAAAAGACATGATGTTGTCATTTGGCATACAAATCAGTTACTTGTGTAAATAAAACATCACGATAATCTGTTAATGGAAATGTGTATTTTAAACATAATAAACTCTTCATTGCAATAAAAAGCAAAGACAAAAATTATTGTTTAGTAGAAAATAAAGGAGAACCGTCAATTAAACGACTCCAGATCAAAGGATCTTATGTTATTACTTTTATTTATCTATTATTATTATTATTTAGGATTTATTTTATTTTTATTAGATTTTTAATGCAAGGTTTGAAACCCAATGATAATGAACATAGACCTAAATTTTGCCTTTAGCTTCTGAATGCAGATTGTGTTGAAGAATACCACTTTTTGAGGTGATATTTAGAAGCACATGAGTCTGTTATTACAGAGGAAGGCATTTCTACCTATCCATATATATTTTAATGGTAGAGAGGGAGGAAGGAGGTGTGTGGTTGGGGCGGCAAACTGATCTTTGCCCCCCTGACAAATCTCCTAGTTCAGGCCTTGCAAGTTTTTATTGCCTTAAACTAAAAGATGGAAAAAACATTTTTTTTGGGGGGGGGGGATGACATCATATACACCTCACACAATTCGAAGGAGTGTAAACAATTAGCTTACACAATTTAATCAAATTTACATTTACTACTTATTTTGTTTTTGAATCCATCAATTACTTAAGTTAGAACATGGTTATGGCTTCGAATCATTTGTAATAGTGGTAAGAAAAAAAACCGCGTTGTCTACATCTTTCCCTTTGATTAGTCTTGCTTTTTTAAACATCCGTTTTCGATAAACAACGATATGCAGCGGTTAGTTCAAAATTGCAGTTTATAAAAAAATCTCTACATAACATATTTAATAAAATAGCAACATCAAAACCATAAATATTTTTTATTTTGACAACAATTACAAGATGCTACTATGAAGGGCAATAAATAATAGTGCAAGAAATACATTACTTCAATAAATTCTAAAAAAGTTTACTAAAAATGTAGTTTACTGTTGAAAAACTTTTTTTACAAAATTTGTTTGTATTATTTTATATAAACCTAATTGGCTTAACACAAATAAGAGACATTGATTATTTAATTTACTTTTTTCTTTTACTTAACAAAAACTTTATTACGCTATTAGTGACAGGCTAACTTATTATTTATAGAGATTATTTAGTTCACCATTTAACGGTATTTGATTGATGAGTTGATTTGGTAAATAAGCAATGAAATACCGTTAGTCACACTACCTTATCTCCACCTCTCGCTCCACCTGCCTGCATAAAACTGTCGCCTCTGTTTGTCATACAGCTTTCAGTTAGTAATATTTCTATGATATCATATGAATAATTTTACAGAATATTCAACAAACTTTTAAAATCACGGATATATGCGGCTGGTATTATATTGTGTAATATATAATACATATATTATATTATACCTTGGCAAATTCCGTTCCTATAAATAATATACTATTTTTTAAGATGGTTAATAATTTATTGTACTGCTTTGTCGTACTTAATAATTTTTACTTTTTATAGATAGATAGATAAAAAATAATTTTTTTTCTGTGACGAAGCCCCTTAAGAATAACAACAAATGAATTATAAAAAGTAAATCACATCTGGCCAAGATATTTTAAATAAAATAATGAAATAAGATAATGTAAAGTAAATACAATTTTATAATAAAATAATTTAAGGAAAAAAATCTATAAACAAACACACTTATACATATACACACAAAACCATGTATACATTCGGTAAAGAAAAAAAAAATTTTATAAAAAGTTAATTGAAACATGAAATTTCTGGATTTACACGTAGTGAAGTATGAAGAAAAATAATATTTATTAAGAGAAGGAACAGACAAAAATGATAAAGAAAAAATAAAAATGAAAAAATATTTGAGTGACAGTGAAAACATTATCATAAGAAGAATTGAAAAAGTTTTTTATTTAATATGCTGGTATGGCATTCGTTATAAAGCATCCATATGGTTAAATAACATCCGTATGGAGGGAGATAAGGTGGTGGAAGAGCTGTGTTTTAAAAACTCCGAGGGAAGATGCGTTGCGAATGGAAGGAGGAAGAGAATTCCAAAGGATAGCGGAACGGGCAAAAAAGGAACGTTGGAATGCAGTCGTTGTAGGATGAGGTGTAGAGATCGGAGAGACGGGATCTTGTATGTAGTGAATGGATTGAGGACTTGAAATGTAGTATGTTATGGATAAAAGGAGGGTGATGTGTGTGGGAGAGCCTCTTGAGAATCCGAAACCTTATGAAGCAGTTCATGATACGTTTTAACCTTTTTTCAAGAGTCGTCGAGAGCCCATCATAAATCACACATCCATAGTCAAATTGGGGGAAGATGAGGGAGGATATTAAGAGTTTACGAGTGGATAGAGGAAGCTAATGCCGGGAACGGTGAAATAATTTCAGGATGCCAATTGATCGTCGAGAAATTTGGGAAACATGGGATTTCCAGGAGAGGGTTTGATCGATGGTTAAACCTGAGTTTTTAACAGAGGAGTGGAAAGATATAGGATGACCATTTAAGTATAAAGTAGGGAAGTTGGAGTTCAATCGAAGGAGGGAATGGGATCCTATTGCAATAACTTGAGTTTTAGTTGCGCTTAACGTTAATTTATTCAGGCTTGCCCAGGCACAGATTTCATCTAGGTCTTCCTGAATTTCGGAAGATGCAGTTGGTATATATTTTACTATTTATATATTTCATAAATAACTCTACCCTTTCCGGTTCTAGGCGTTGCTTTCTAATTTTTATTTAAACATTTTTCAATGTATTCCTTGAATATTCCCTGTTCATAAAAAGACTGAGGGCGAGTACGTCTTCATTGTTTTCAAATCCTTTTCCTCCAAGTGATCCAAAAAATCGCGAATTAGGTTCCCCAGAAGGTTGTTTTATTTATTTTTTTTCTTCACGATCAAGTAAATATTTTACCGGAACAAAAGACGAGGTGTGCCCAGAGATGTTCCTTCTCCATGACAACGCAAGGCCTTTGTTGACAAGGGATAAATTGTTGTTTCACCTCGTATGTTAATGTTTCCCGAGTGATTTTATGTTTTATAACATTCAATTTTTTTGCAGTCATATTCATTTAGTATACTTAGTCAAGGACTTCACATTTTGCGAATTTTTTTCATAAGAAAAAATTTCACTATTTAACCTGAATTACTACTGAAGTAATAACATCGTGGTGATGTTAGACACAGGTGAAACATGTCTGTGTGTGTGTAAGGCTGGCAGCCTGGATAAAAAGAAAATTGTGACCAATGCTAAAAAGTAGTGGTCTGGCCTTATATATTCAAAGTTTCAGTATGATTTCGTTGAGAGTGATTTCTTGCCGTCAATTTTGGTTGAGACCTATATCTAACTTCAAATAGGAGGACCCACATAAAAAGTTGGACTCGCATCACATTTTTGCTATCGAACCGCAAGGATAAAAAAAGGATTCGATACCTTAGACGTTTCTATTACTCATCCAATAACCGATTTTTATATGGTTGCAAGGTTTTAACATCATTCAGATGGTTTATCTTTTTTATGTGCGGTAATGTTCTGTCCTGAAGCAGGAAATAGATACTATTTTTCACTCTAACTTCGGATTTCTATCTAAAAGAACATAAATATTTATTTACAAAACCATTGTTAGACCAGTCGTAATTTATGGAGGTGAAACATGGCCCTTAAAGAAAAAATCAGAAAACATGCTCAACTCCTGGGAAAGGAATGTGTTGAGGAGAATATTGGGTTGAGTTTCCGAGAACGGGATTTGGAGGGAAAAAAAATAATGAGAAAATCATGAATCTTTTTGGGAAACCCGACGTAAAAAGAGCGCGAATAAGGTGGATAGGTCATGTGGAAAGAATGACTGACCAAAGGATACCAAAGAAGATTCTCTACGGGAAACCTGATGACGAGGAAAGGAGATGATGTCCTCGGATCAGATGCCTAGACGATGTGGAGGAGGATCTAAGGCGGTTGGGAGTTCAAGGATGGAGGGATAATAATAATGTTATATAATAATAATAATAATGTTCTGTCCTGAAGATACCAGGAGTTTCTGATTCTTTGACGGTTTTATAATACGTCTGATGTTATAAAAATGTAGTTTTTTTGGTCGGAGTTTTGAATATAAATTCTGACAAATATTAAAATCAAACCCAATTACAACAAATCAAAGACAATGATCCCTAGACTCAGACAGAGCTCTCATCCTTCTGCCTTCATCGACAAGCAGACCATCATAAACTAACGTAATTCATTACTATGAACTCTCTAGTGCTAGTGATCACAAATCACTCTTCACACAGATTTTTATCTACCCACAGTAAAGGGATATGTATCCTATATATAAGTTTGTGTGTGTTTATATTTTCATGCCAGAGGGAATTATGTTGAGTTCTACTCTTCCTCATGCCTATTAGGGCAGGCACCATATTGACAACAAAATCAGTTATTGTCGCTTTATGTGACACCAGTTAATTAAAAATTGAAATAGAAAAAAAAATAAAGTTTTTTATGTGTGCATTTAAAAATACTATTCGCAGATTTTTAATTAATGGGGGAAAGAGGAAAACGAACGAGGATCATGCATAAAACATTATTTCTTGCCTGCGAAACCGCGGATGCAAAACTCCTGACGAAGAATGATCTATCGATGATGAAGAATTCACATTTTCCCATTAAAAAAATTAATATTAATTAACTTTCCTTTCCCATTTTGCTGGATTCTGTTTAATTGGTTTAGTTTTTCGTGAAATATTAGCCTTATTAGTATAGAAGAATAAGTTTTTCCTTTAAAAATGTTAGCCTTCAGCGATGCTAGAGGCGCCTCCATTTTTGCCATCTAAGCTCCGAATTAAGTTGGCGTTACCTCTCTTCGCAGATAGTATTTCCTTTAGTCATTCTTTTACGAAATTATCATTATTCTTCACCTTTTCTACATTAACTATATTCTTCGATTCAGATCTTTAGTCTTTTAAAATCGCACAAGAATCCGTCTTTCTAACTTGTACACCTCATCCCATGGAACTTCTAATAGACTGGGTGTATAAAAAACAAATGACCGTCATTACTTATCTGCTAGGCAATTGCTCGATACCACGCTGATACCATTCCTTGGGATGGCTGTCAAAGAACTCTTGGACAGTATTTTCCAACAATCTCCGCAAAATTATCGAATTTTTTCCCTTGCAGAAAATGGGCCATGGATCGAAACAAGTAGTAATCCGAAGGTGCGAGGTCTGGACAATATGGTGGATGAGGCAGGAGTTCAAACCCATGAAGTTCTGTAAACATTTCTTTGGTTCGACTGCTGATTGTTGAGGAGTAAGTTCATGAGGGACCAGTCTACAGGTCAAATTCACCTTCCCCATGGGGAAAAGATGGCGACTAACAGTATCTTTCGACACACCACACTCCCTGGCAAGTTCGCGAGTACTTGTGGACGGATTTGATCATCAGCTTCCTTCAGAACCTCATAAAAAAAAAAAAAGAAAGGTGAAACTAGATCAAAAATGTAGAAAGATGCTGCAGACCTCACCATTCTATTACAATCCGTTGCAGATATACGATAAATCAAAGACTTTTTTGAGGAAACCATGTTTTTTACCATAAAAGCTATAATATTTCTATTATGTTTAAATATTTTTCAAAGTTTGACCACATTTTCGGATTTAGCATTAAATTTTCTATAAGGCGGGGTACATGTAATCTTGAATTTTACAAACTTGTGACCTAAAGGACAGCTTCATCTTCACCTTATTTAGGGAGGTTACAATGTCTTATATTTCTTCAACGCTCAACGTTTTTCGAAAAAACTATCCGCAAAACTGCAAATCTTACAAAAACTTGCAAATTTAATCAAGTTTCGAATGATATGTTGAAAGTTATGATTCTGTTTGGATTTTATGGAGAAATTTACTTTTAAAACCGAAAAAACATGATGTTATCATTTGGAAAACAAAACAGTTACTTTTGTAAATAAAACATCACGATAATCCCTTAATGGAAATGTGTATTTTAAATATAATAAACTCTTCATTGCAATATAAAGCAAAGACAAAAATTATTGTTCAGTAGAAAATAAAGGTGAACTGTCAATTAAACGACTCCAGATCAAAGGATCTTATGTTATTACTTTTATTTATCTATTATTATTATTATTATTTAGAAATTATTTTATTTTTATTAGATTTTTAATGCAAGGTTTGAAATCCAGTGATAATGTACATAGACCTAAATTTTGCCTTTAGCTTCTGAATGCAGATTGTGTTGAAGAATACCACTTTTTGAGGTGATATTTAGAAGCAGATGAGTCTGTTATTACAGAGGAAGGCGTTTCTACCTATCCATATATATTTTAATGGTGGAGAGGGAGGAAGGAGGTGTGTGGTTGGGGCGGCAAACTGATCTTTGCCCCCCTGACAAATCTCCTAGTTCAGGCCTTGCAAGTTTTTATTGCCTTAAACTAAAAGATGGAAAAACCGTTTTTTTTGGGGGGGGGATGACATCATATACACCTCAAACAATTCGAAGGAGTGTAAACAATTAGCTTACAAAATTTAATCAAATTTACTTTTACTACATATTTTGTTTTTGAATCCATCAATTACTTAAGTTAGGACATGGTTATGGCTTCGAATCATTTGTAATAGTGGTAAGAAAAAAAACCGCGTTGTCTACATCTTTCCCATTTGATATATATCATATATATATATATATATATATATAATATCGTATATATATATATATATACCCCTATGGAACGGTCGTTTTATTTTGATATTTTTTTTATTTCCATATATTTGCATACTACCTGTAATTATATATTATTTTTATTATGAATTACATTGTAAAAGTTCTATATAAAATTAGAACAAACGTAAAAATAGTAAAATAAAATATAAAAAAAAAAAGAAACAAAAAATCATGATAGAAAAAGAACTATTATAGGCATAATTAAAAATAAATAAAATGTAATTTAAGACAAAAAAGAGAAAAGAAAAAAAAAACAAAAAAAAAAAAAAAACAAAAAAAAACGAGGAGACACCGTTTGATTTTCTGATGTTTCCTTCAGTTATTTTTCTTATTTTTGATATAATTAATATAAACATATATTATATTTTTCTTGAATAATATATAACTTACGTGTCGCCGCCTAGGGGCCGGCTAAACCCCTAAACTACTGAACCGATTTTTTAATCACCCGGTGCGTTTGATCCAACTAAAAGATAGAATCGAACTTATTCATAGAATATTTTTTGTTTATCTGCACCAATCTATACGATAGTATAAGGTTATACTATTATCTCAAAGGCAAGCATTTTCGTTTGTGATCACTAACTGCCAAAAACTACTGGACCCTCGGGGTCAATAGTATCCGAACAAACTAGGAAAAATGAATAATAAGTGGATAACGGTGAAAAAAATGGCGGCAATTGCCATCTACTGAAAGGTTCAAAGGTACAGTGTTACCATAAGGCTGGACATTGGTGATAATATTTACTATTTTCAATTAAATTGTTATAAAAACAGGGAGTGAACTATACCAAATCGCATTTTTATGTTTTAGGTTTAGCCAATCAAAAATTTAAATGGGTACAATTGGAAGAATGGTTTTGCCACACTATCACATACTTTTATGGTTAACCACAGATTACATTTATTCTGTTGAAAAATTTTACAAATCAAATGGATCCTCAGTGTTTAATATGTGTGTAAAAATATGAGTTTTGAACCTTTAGTTTTGTAAGCACGTCACCGTCCCATCTGGCTTAATCATATATTAATTTTGGATGTCTAATTATGCTTTTGATATCTTCAAACACATTATCTATTAAATGAACATCAAAATATTTTCATTTTCTTTTAATACAAGAGAAAAGATCCATTATTAGGACATTATCTAGATCTTCACTTATAAGGATTCGAAGCCTCGAATTTAGATATAAAAGGACAAGGCACCCTTTTCGTTCGTGATAGTGAACAACTATAGCTATTCTGTACTATACTACAACATAGTTTAGCAATAATAAAATTTACATATTAAAGTTGTGTAGAAGCTAATTAAAGGGAAAGTCGTGTATAAGCGAGCGCCATTCCACCAGGCAAATCCTCTCTCTTCAGATAAAATTTTCCATAACACAATGAACATCTGACATAAGAAAGATTGTTAACGAGAATCCTAAATTTAATGTAATTCAATTATTGAAAGTCAAGCCATTTTACGTTTGTGATCCCCGGAATACACTGAACGATAAATTTAACTACGAGTGCCCGGGGGTTATGGATCACTGAAGAGAGAGGATTTTTATTAATTGTTTTTTATACGACCCCGGTGGTCCTAGTTGATCATAGGCGCCACACTAGAGAGTTGGAAATTGACGGGTTGCGAATCCCGACCGGGACTACAAATCTTTTCTCTTCAAAAAAAATTTACATATTAAACTATATAGAATTATTAAAAAAGATTTAAATTGTTTCGACCTTCCATAGTACCCTATGGAACGGTCGTTTATTTTGATTTTTTTTTTTTACAGGTGGTTTTGCAACTGACCTACTGTAACAGGTGTGACATCTATTTTTAATAGGATAATTTTTATACAATTCTAGAAAGTTTTGCAATAGAAAATTAGACAAACGGGGAAAAATATACAAAGGAAATAAAATTTAAAAAAACAAAAGAAGCAGGAAAAAAAAATCAGGTTTTGAACAAAAAGAACTGTTATATGCTTTTATATTCAAATCAACATCTAAGACAATAGAAAAAAGAGAAAAGAAAAAAAAAAAAAAAAAAAAAAAACGAGTATCACAAGTTATTTTTGATGTGTCTTCAGGTATTTTTCTTAGATTTTGATATTAAATTAATGTATATCAAACTTTATACGCAATCTTCAACTGCCTAATCATTGCGATTATATATATTAATTACTGTGTCGCCGCCTATGCCGGCTAAACCTAAATTGAACCGATTTTTAAATAATGCGTAGCATACCGTGTGCTATCCAACATAAAAGATAGAATACCTTATATCTTAAATAAATATTAATTGTATTAAAGTCACAATGTTAGTTGAAATTATCTTTACTTATGTAGGTTATAAACAAGGTTAGAGAATGCTCTAAAGAGATTATATAAGTATATATGGTAAATAATAATAGCATTAAGATATTTACAGACTTTTGAACTCTGGAATTTGATAAAACAGTCATTTTTTTTTTTTTATACGCCCCATTGCATTCTAATGCTCCTTCCTCTTATGCTTAAGTCTTGCTTTTTTAAACATCCGTTTTTGATAAACAACGATATGCAGCGGTTAGTTTAAAATTGCAGTTTATAAAAAAAAAAAAAAAAATCTCCATATAACAACCCATGAAGTTCTGTAAACAAGCTTAGAGAATGCTTTAAAGAGATTATTAAGTATTGGTAAATAATAAATAGCATTAAGTTATTTAAAGACTTTTGAACTCTGGAATTTGATAAAAGTCATTTTTTTTTTTTTTTTTTTTTTTTTTTAATCAGTGCGATTTATAGATTAATAATGCTCTGAAAAAAAATAATTGAAGAAATAATATACGCCCCATTGCATTCTAATGCTCCTTCCTCTTATAAGCATATAAGAGGAAGGGTGGTTAAGCAACCACCCTTTGAAATTTTATTCATCCTTATATCAGACAAGCTGCTTCCCTTTCCATATTCGATATATTATTATTTATTTTTTTTTTTTTAGTACCTTATCCTTATCCAACGCGCACTATCAATCTATTCAATTAAAATATGTCTCGCAATTCTGGAGTTCTTAAATATCTATTTTTATAATTGAGATTCTTCTTGCAAGGAGAGTGTCCTAACTCAAAACACAGCACAAGTCAACCGCAATAATGTAATGTACTTCATGAGTAATTTTCCTTATTTCGATTCGTATTTTTAAATTTGGAAAAGATGAACAGAGCGACAATCTTTTGAGTTAGGACACTCTTCTTGCAACGGAGGGATATGTTTATTATTTTTGTTTACTTTTCTTAAATATTCCGTAATACATTAAGCATTTTACAACAGGAATTTATTTTACTTGAGGTATGCATGATGGTATAGAAGGATCAATACAATTAGGATTGATGAATTGATTGCAACTTATATTGGAATTATTTTATTGGAATACTAGTTTCGAATGCTATATATTCATCTTCTGTTCAAAAACATACAAAATTTTCAACACATTAGCACTACATTACGTGGATTATAGATAGTAAAAGTTTTAAAAATGTAAGACAAGAAATCAAATATTGGAACTCATCTTAGGAGATCTAACAGATATCTGAAATATATCCACCGTGAAAAGGGAAAGAGGCAGGTAGGTTAATTTTTAGGGTTTACAATGGGATTTCCCCAATGACTTTTTTGATTTTTCCGTTCCTATTGGAAACAAATTTAAAATGGGGTTATTGGAAATGTTTATCTGGTCATTTAAACAATAATCTGGATCGGTTTTGATTGATTTTATTATTTCTGATGATTCATTTATATTTCATTTTAGGCTATTTTCTACTTGATGTATTATTTTTACTCCCGAGTCTTTATTAAATTTATGGTTATTTTTATTTAGATGGATGGCGAAATTGGAATTTTGGGTCTTATTATTGTATGCCCTTATATGTTCTTTTACTCTTTGATTTACCGATCGTCCGTTTTTTTCCCGTGTATTTTGCTTCACAGTAATTACATTTTAATTCGTATACGCCGCTTTTTTGGAAAGGGTCTATTTTTGTCTTTCGGTGAAGGGAAGTTTGATGACAATGGTTTATCTATTTTAAATGCAGGGTTTAAACCTTCCATCGTAACATAGTGCTGATGTGTTAAAAAATGTATGTTTTAGAACTGAAGATAAATGTTAAGCAAATAATCCGAATTGAAGTAGCAATTAATTCATCTATCCTACTGGTAAGGAATTTATTTTTTATTTCATTTATGGAGTATTATTTTATGTTAAATAAGTATTCATGTATATATATATATATATATATATATATATATATATATATATATATATATTATTTATTATATGCATTCACCGTTTTTTATTTGTTCACTGACCAGTTGTTTTTTATTTATTTCTGTACCTATTTGTAATACTTAAAGGACATTGTCCTAGAGCAAAATTGTTTTTCTATTTATTAATATATTTATATGAATTATCTTTACTGTTTTTGAATTTTAATATTAGTGTTCAGACATTATCTAATAATCTATGAATGAGCGATCGGATTATTCTTGACGTTGATCCCCCTCGCTGAGACCACGTGTGTTACAGTCGCCTGTAGTTCTGCCACGGTGCGGGCTCAGGTGTGCCGACATGACCCACATCTTACATGTTCCATTGTATTATTATTAGTCATTTCCATCTGCTCGTAGATTCTATCTGAGTACCCATGTTTTGCCTGTATATATTTATTTTTCTCTTTGCCCTTGTTCTTTTAAACATTGTAGTAAGCGATAGTTCATATTGATATTATGGTATCCTATTTGATTGCTGAAGAAAAAGGTTACAGCAGTTGCAACTAAAAATATCATATTTTAATTAAATATTTTTAGTGCAGTTAGTTTTTTAATGAAATTTCATTAATATTCAATTATCAGGTTTGCAATGTTCTAGTTAACATCTCTTGAAAAGGAATTTAAATTTAAGTATTTAAATTGTTTTTCATTTAAGTAAAATATATATATGTGTGTGTGTGTTTAGTGAGGTTCTCGAGGTTCAGTCAATAAATAAAAACAACTATTTTGGCAACGTTTCGGGACTATATTGTTCTCATAATCATGCCCTACAGTGAAAAAACACGTTACAATAAAATTGTATAAGTTATACAAGTTATTTCAAAACATAAAGTTAGCTACAATATCAGTATATAACAACATGTGTTATACTTATACAATTTAATTGTAACCTGTTTTTTCACTGTAGGGCATGATTATGAGAACAATATAGTCTCGAAACGTCTCCTAAATAGTTGTTTTTATTTATTGACTGAACCTCGAGAACCTTACCTAACATTTAACAGTAACAGTCAAGAAATTTATCCATATATATATAAATATAAATTTCATTTCATTTTCATATATATATATATATATATATATATATATATATATATATATATATATATATATATATATATATATATATATTCTTGTATGCTACATTTTCTTGGTGATTTTTTTCAGTACTATTATTATTTCTTCGTTTGTAAAACCAGAACATATATTTAGTTAACGCTTTTATAAAACTAGTTTCATTTAATTACCGTCCTTTTTATTTAGTAAGTAATAAATATAAAAATAAAAGAAAAACATTTTTCATGAGTCGTCTTTCTAGTTTTTAATAAATAAAAATATCGTGATTATGCTATTTACTACACATTCATCCCTAATATAATATCATGTACTTCATTTTTTGCCTATTTAATTAGTTTCACTGACCATTTATTATTATACGAAATTATTTATCTGTTTCTCATTCATGCACTTCTTTGTGACAGTCATACTGACTATTGACCCCTAGGTTTTTAATCTCAACGTTCTCTAAAGCCGGCTCACCCCTGCGTGTTATGTCATAACGGAACAGTTTGGCACAGCGATCGCCGAGACAGTTTAAAAAAATCGCCTACAATAGCGATACATCTCTAACACGAGCAGGAACATCTTTGTAACAGAGAACACGAACCAAGTACCCATCCACTCATTCGGTGGTCTTCAGCGAACATGTATGTTTCGTATTCCTTGCTGTGACATAACACGCATGTGTGGAGATAGTACAACGCAATAGTTAGCAATTCACTTATTTAAAAATAAAATTCTAGTTAGAATATAATTAAAAAGTTAATCGATGTTATTTTCACAGTAGAATAATGTACTGCAACTTGAAACTGTTGCAACATTCATCTAAAAATGTTTGTATGTTTTAAATAGGAATTTATTTAGTTACATTTTTAAAACGATTCGTAAAACATTGAATAAGAGAGAAAAAGCTACATAGCATTTTTACGAGTTAATTTAAATTTTGTTCTTGAGCTGTAAATGTTAATTACTATTTAAGTACCTTTTGTTTAATTCACTCTTTTATTTTTTTTTTTCTTATTCATTATGAGATTGTGAGATTTGTAATGAATTATTTGTAATCTTCGCTTCACGGTGCAATAAGAAAATATTTAAAGCGTAATCACGATTCAACTACGATTTCAGTGAATCCCTTGATGGCTCTCTTCGCACACGAAAATTCAAAGTCAAGCTATCTCATAAGTAATTTATTATTTATAGGTGATCGAAATAAAGACCTATAGATTAAGATTGCCGGGTCCTTGTGTTGATAACTGAGGCTTCGAAGGTTCCAAGTTGTCTTTGTAGTTTATCAGACAAATTTATTTTTGAAAATGTCAAATACCGGTTTTGTCACCATCAGAAAGTAAAAAAGATAATTTGGAATACGGGTTGTGAATTGTGGTTTTCCATGTATGTATCACCATTACATGGTTGAGATATTTCTATTTCTAGAAAAGGGATATTATTCTATTATCCCATTATTATGGGATATACTAGGATCAAATATTATAATAACACTTTCTGATGAAGCTGCCTTTGCCTTGGCCAAAATGACCCCCATCAGTATATTAGCTAACAGTTATATAGGTAAATTCCATTTGTTATCCATGAACACCGACTACGAAAATTTCTAATCTCACCACATTGACCATACTACCGACTGCATGGACTGGTTTACACCCAGCAGAATTTCCTTGTATTTCTGAATGCTTGAATGACCCACAGACTATGAGATATATACTGACGGAAGTAAGGATGGCAAATATGTAGGCTGTGCTAGTCTCATTTTTAAACAAAATTTTAGAAGATGTAATAAAGTATAAATTAGGCCCGTAATGTAGCAATAATCAAGCAGAACAATTCGCCATCCTTAAATCTCTAGAATACTTTCAAAATATGAGAACAAAAGATAAAACTATTACAATACTAACGGACAGCCAATGTACTCTATACATGATAAAAAACCGATACTGTCACAATCCCATCATTGAAAAAATAAGATCATTTCTATAACACCTACAGACTGAAAGTAACAATCGAATTTCATTCTAGTGGATAAAGGGGCATTCCGACATAGCAGAGAACGATTTGGCTGACAAGGCTGCAAAAGGGGTTTCGAAGGATCCTTCCCTTCCTCTGTCGTATACTCTGATATCTGAAGAACACTTAAAGCATACGCAAAAAACACTAGCTGTAGACCAGTGTCAGGCACGTTGGAACACAACACACAAGGGAAGACATCTACGTAACTTCATACCAAACTGACGGATCTACATTAAATCAGACTTATGGACTGACTTCTACATTACACAAGGAATCACCGGACGTGCGGCAGTAAACAGTTACTTTTATAGATTCAAAATAAGAGATTTGTTCTTATGTCCTTGTGATTTCACACAAGAACAAACTATACACTACCTCGTATATGAATGCAGACTACTCACTGACTACAGAACTATACTAGAGGCAAAAACAGTACAGAAACTAGGACATTGGTCCGTAGATAGTCAATGTTTCATAAACAATTTATTTGAAAATCTCAAAATATATCTTTAAAATTCCATACTAAAAATAGAGAATATAAATATAAAATATCTTTAAATCATTATATATTCATAAACTTTTCTTATGATAACATAACTTTGTTGCTTTATTTTGTTGAATTTTGATTTATTTATATTATATAACTTCTTGTTCTTTATTTCATTTTATTTTTCTTGTTTATTTTTTTATATTTAACTTTCGACACATGTACTATATATATGTATATGTAAATTAATAATCAAAACAAAAATTAAAAATTACACGTACATTGTATACTTTTAAGTATGGTGTGTACAGAAATAAATAAAATTCCTTCCAACAGAGTTACTGCTCGAAGAAAAACACTAAGCAGTAATTTTTTTTTTTTTTTTAATTTTTTTTTTTGAGATCACAATCAAAATCATATCATGCGTATTTATTATTTTAAACAAAAATATAGGTTACCATTAATTATTTGTAGTTTCCACTTATAAAAAGTACGTTTAAAAAAGAAACAATTTGAAGTATACCATTTAGAATCTCTTTTGGAAAAATATGGAGGAAATCTTGGGTCCTAAGTGAGAAACGGAAAGATCATACAATAAAGCCGAGTAAGTTCAATTAGTAGTTGAAGTGTTGAAAACTCTGGAAATTCCTGATGTCATTAATAATTCAAATTTTTTTTTATTGTATTCAATTTTAGCTCAGTGGTGTGATCGTAAAATGGTAATTAACTTATAAGCAATGAAAGAAGTGAATAACAATATGGCAATAACTTCAGTTTTGTGTTAAGATTTTCACACATTGTTTAAGATTTTAATACAAGAATTAATTGAATTCTTCACTTTCCCGGTATTTCCAGGGAGGGAGGTTTGCTTAAAAGTTATTATATAAGTAATTGTTAATTATATTGCTATAAATGTTAATTCATATTACTATTTCTCATGATACTTATCGGCTTTTTCGTAAATTGTTTTTTAAACTCTACACTCTGTACTAAAGTATAATTTTTATCAAGAATTATACAAATGTGCCAGCATATTGTTTTACGTCTTCACTGCAAAATCCGTTTGTTTTTAAATTTTTTTCCTCTTGTCTTATGTTTTAAACTAAGAAAAATCTTTGTATAATACTAAATCTATGTTTGAAGGGTCTCAAAAAAAAAAAGTGTCAGTAATTTATTTCGTTGAAATATGACACCTTCAATATTATTTAAAATAATTTATTTCAAGTTCTGTAGAAACCATAAAGGCTGCTGTTTCATTCATTTATTTTTTTCTGTAGCTTAGGAAACCATTCTGCATTCTGTTCAAGAAATTTTTTTATTACTTATTTTTTGTGTACGTTACTAGTTTAAATTTATTTTTACGTTAGAATTGACATTTGACCTTTAACAACTCTGCTCAATTAAAAATTATAACAAAATTTTAGTTTATGTCCTGGTGTAGTTATGAAATGGCTATATTAACTTGTTCATCATAACCAAGATATATTTTTTTGTTTAGTAATACGGTAAGAACGATTGTTGTACGAATATTGTAAGCAAGATTTTTTTTTTTTTTTTTTTTTTTTTTTTTTTAAATATTTATTGATATTTACAACTGTACATCAATATACATCAAGTAAATTTGAGGAAATGATTATAATGACATGTAAATCACTTGTGAAGAACTACAATAACAAATATTCTAAATTAGAGTAGAGGCCAAATTCTCTTGGCCATCTTCTTTTCAGACGCCTCGGTGGGTTATCAGGTATCGAATGAGAAGCAAGTTGGGAGACTAATGGATTCGTTTGGGAGTGCAGTTTACTATGAAAGAATTGGTATCTGGTTTGGGCTAAATCTGAAACAAGGAACATTAAGGTCGTTATGGATAAGTTTATTGGTCACAAAGTAAGGAGCATTAAGGATTTTTCGAAGGATTTTGGATTGCAAGGATTGGATACGAGATGAATTGGATGGTTTAGTGGAGCCCAAAAGCTCAACTCCGTACCTCCAAATAGGTGTAATCACAGTCATGTAAATGAGTCTTTTGTAATTAATTGGGAGCTTTGATCGTTTGTCTAGTAAATGTTGAAGTAGTCTGTAACGACGAGCAGTTTCTCGTCGTTTTAGTCTTGCATGTGGATTGACAGTTATGGGAGGGGTTCGACTAAATTAATACTTTAAGGACGTCTCGGCTGATTAAAATAAATTTGATAATTTATTCTTTCATACTTACTGATATTTTTATAGGGTGTTAACGGTTTCTTTGACAATTATGGGAGGGGTTTGACTAAATTAATACTTTAAGGACGCCTCGACTGATGTTAATAAAATTTGATAATTTATTCTTCATACTTACTGATATTTATATGGGTGTTAACGGTTTCTTTGACAATTATGGGAGGGGTTTGAAAAAACCCCCTAAATTGATAATTTAAGGACGTCTCGGCTGATTTAATAAAAGTTGATAATTTATTCTTCCATACATAATGATATTTTATACTGTGTTAACGGTTCTTTGACAATTATGGGAGGGGTTTGACTAAATGCTACCTTAAGGACGTCTCGGCTGATTTTGAATAAAAAATTTGATAATTTATTCTTTCATGCTTCCTGATATTCTTATAGGGTGTTGATGTTAACGGTTTCTTTGACAATTATGGTAGGGGTTGACTAAATTAATACTTTAAGGACGTCACGGCTGATTTTAATAAAATTAGATAATTTAGTTCTTTCATACTTACTAGCATTTTTACAGAGTGTTAACAGTTTCTTTGATAATTAGGGGAGGGGTTTGACTAAATTAATACTTTAAGGTCTAAGCTTGATAAAAGCTGTTAAATATTTATTATTTTTTTTATGGGGGGTGGGGCGGAAAGGTGCAAATCGGGTTTTTAAAATAAATACTGATTTTCATGTATATTTCGTAATCAAGATTTTTAGGCATAAAAAAACCATTCTGAAAGTAACTCAACTAATTTTTTTATTATTTGTGGTGATCACATTTTAAATAAATCGTAAATTGTGGGGTAAGAAAGAGGGGCTAATTGGGGGTAAATATTTACGTAAGATCAGTTTTCCGTTTTTTGTGAAATTAGATACTAATGTTTCTTTGGTAAATTCCTTCTTGAATAAGTTTCAGCTTATAAGAGCATTCCTTTTTTTAAACACGTGCTATATAAAAGAATTTGTATTTAGTAAAAGTTATTAGATATAAGAACAGCAAGGGCAGTATAAGGTTCTCTAGCTAATTAAAAACTGACTAAATTTTCAAAAAAAAAAAAAGGTTTTTAACGTTCTTTTGTAGCAACGGGGCCCCCCAGAATAAAAAAAAACGTCAACTTTTATGCATTTTAACAAAAGTCTGTGGAGTTCAATTTAGCCTTAGGGTAGGAATCTGACTGCTATATAAAATTTGAAAACCTTTAATTAATTACTAAACATTTTTAAAAAGTTAACTTTTTCTTTTGACAGTTAAGGGAGAGTTATACTGTTAAGGACGTCATTTGAGATATTTTTAAACAGTTATTAGGGGAGATACTAAATATAATAACTGTGATTGTAATGAATAAGGTCATTTTTAAAGAGTAAACAGTTTCTTTAATAATAGGTTTTGACTTACCTACTTACGGCTCATATTACTAAACGGACTTTTTCAAAAGGAGCGTTTTCTTTGACAGTTTGGGGGGGTTTGACTAAATTAATACTTTACGGACGTCCACGGATGATTTTAATAAAATTTGATAACTTATTCTTCCATACTTACTAATGATATTTGTATAAGTGTTAACGGTTCTTTGCAATTATGGGAGGGATTTGACTAACCTAATAATTGTAAGGACCGTACGTCTCGGCTGATTTTAATAAAAGTTGATAATTTAGACCTTCATAATTGTGTTACGGTTTCCTTTGACAGTTAAGGGAGCGGTTACCTAAAATTAATACTTTAAGGACCGTCACGGCTGGATTTTATAAATTTTGACTCCATAAATGATTTTTTATGCTGTGTAACAGTTTCTTTGACAATTAGGGGAGGGATATGACTAAACATATATGCTTTAAGGACGTCACGGCTGATTGTATAAAATTTTAATAGTTCTTTCAACTTGCTAACATTTTTGAAGAAGAGTGGTTAACAGTTCTTTAATAATTAGGGGAGGGGTATGACTAATTAATACTTTAAGTTCCTAAGCTGACACATATTATTATTTTTATGGGGGGTGGGGCGGAAAAGTGCAAATCGGGATTTTAAATAAAAAACTGATTTTGACATTATATTTCGTAATCAAGTTTTAGTAAAAAAACATTCTGAAAGGTAGTCTCACTGATTGTTTTATATTATTTGGGTGGTGATCTTTAACTAAAAGTAAAGTGTGGGGGTAAGAAAGAGGCGGCTAATTGGGGTAAATATTTAGTAAGAATCAGTTTTCCGTTTGTTGAAATTAGGTTTCTTTGGTATAATAAGAGCTAAAGAGCAATAAATTCAAAAAAAAAAAAACTTTTATGGTTTCACACTTTAAGTTAACTTTTATTTCTACACATGTGAGATAAAAGTTACTGTTAATGCAAGGTCGGCTGATTTTGAAACTGACTAAAAAAAAAAGGGGTTTGTTTCTTTTAAAGCATAATTTGACGAAATTAATACTTAGACGTTTGTCCAAGTGGAGTCCTAGGTAGCGGGTCTGTTCAACAGGGATTAATGGAATATCATTAAAGGATACTGTAGGACAGGAAGTCGCAGGTTTACGACGAAGGGTAAAGGTTATTTGTTGGGATGTATTTGAATTTATTTTTATTCTCCAATTTCGACCCCATTCTTGAATGTTAGTAAAATAAGATTGGAGTGATTGGGATGCAATGAAAGAATTACTATTTACTGATAACACGCATTTGTCATCAACGTAAGTGGTGAGAACAGTGGTAGGAAGAGTCGGGATATCAGCTGTATTCACCGTATAGAGGATGGGATCTAGGATACTACCTTGAGGAACGCCAGCGGATTGGGCGAAGAGAGACGAATTGGGAAATTTATGGTTTACTTAGAAGGTTCTATCAGTGAGATAGGATCGAATAATAAGGAAATATGTAAAAGGTAGGAATTTACGGAGTTTGTAAAGCAGTTCAGGGTGCCAAACTCGTTCAAACTTAAGCGAGATTTAAATTCACAAAATCGATCAATTTCGTCTGGTGAGACTTCTGAAACCGACTGAGTATATTATACTTACAATGCAAGTTGTTTAATTAATCACAATAAAAGAGTAATGAAACTGGTATTTTGACTGTGAACTAATTTTTGATATTATCTACAAACATTTGATCAATGCCATGAGTTTCTGTGTGTATATTGTCGGTGATATGTGCAGTTATATACTGAGTGTCTTTAGTTGAAAGTCAAACCATCTTTGTTTAACAGTCATCGCTTGGGTGTTATCGCAGAACGGTGGTCTGGTTATCACCACAGCGTGGGACTCCGCTATAACCGCCCGATGTTCGATAAAGCCTTATCATCGTGGAGATAACCTGTTCACTAATTACCGGCCGGTATTGATAAGGCTAATATCCAACCGAGCGAAGAACTCAAACCTTTTAGCAGGGTAATGAGCCTCCATTCTGTCTTGCCTCTGTCTTTAGTTTCCCCGTTATGATCTTATTTATTGCATGCCTTATCTTCCTTCTTTACGGCATTCTATGTGAAATAATTTTTGGTACATTTAACAGATAACGTTCACGAGGCTTATTTATTTTCTCGCTTTCTCTGATAAAAATAAATAGTTACATCGACATACATAGCCTCATGTTAAAACTTTTTAAGGTCATTAATAGTTCATTAGAATCTGTAACATGAATTTAGAATTAATGGAAGGGAAAAGGGAAAACAATTGACTACTTAATAATCTGTCGGGTTTCACCATGTTGGTTCTATACGTCTTGCTGTAGCAGGCCACTAAATACTCCAACAAATATATTTTCAGGTGTAAATGAACTGATTTAATTAAATTAATTTTTCATTAAGGGCAAAAATTATTCGAAGCTAATTCTGTGTCAACCATATCAACTACGTTGTGACTTTATATATATATATATATATATATATATATATATATATATATATATATTTCATAAAGTAGCTACAATATATATATGTTGTTATACTTATACAATATTAATTGTAACCTGTTTATCACTGTAGGGCATATTGCTTGACTTTTACTAACAGTTTAAATGTTTAGTAAGGTTCTTGAGGTTCAGCCAATAAATAAAAGCAACTATTTTGGTGACGTATAGAGACTATATTGTTCTCATAATCATGCTCTACAGTGAAAAAAACAGGTTACAATAAAATTATATAAGGTACACAAGTTATTTCAAAAAAAGTTAGCTACAATGCAAGTACACAGGGTGTCCCAGACATAGTGTAAAAAAAAAATTGGGTAATACTGCATACTAAACGGGGTAGAATGGCGCAGAAACTAGTTTCATATCTCAATCTGTTGAGGAGGTAGAATTTTTTTGTTTTTAAAATCTTTATTTTTTTCTGAAAAATGGCAGTTTTCTCTACTTTGGTTTAACGTAGAAACAAAAACGATGATATATCAGCAAGAATTTGTGTCCTCCCCCCTTAACTCCCTATAAATAAGATTTTTTTTTGGGGGGGGGAGGGGGAGGGAGGGCTTACCACCTTCACAACTATTTACCCCTCATGCATATGGACAAGAGATAAAATAACTAATACACTTATTCAATCTAGTAGGTACGTGAAGCAATCAAGTATTTATTCTCTAGCGTGTTTTTCATCAGAAAAACTTCTGCTAGACTCAAAAGGTGAAGTGCAATTGTATCATGAGTTACACCACTAAAAAACTAACTAAATTCTGCAGTTTTGGGGAAATTTGACGGCCTCTAGGGTGCTCCAGTGGGGAGTGAGATATTTTCAAAAAATATTAAAAATTTAAGTTTTAATAAATGTTTTGTGTTTTGCGCGTTAAAAGGCCCTCTAAAAGTTTAAAATAATTAAACCTATGTCATATTTTAGAAAATTTAATGCTGATTAAGAAAATATCATTGTTTTTGTTTCTACGCTAAACCAAAGGAGAGAAAACTGGCATTTTTCAGAAAAAATAAAGATTTTAAAAATAAAAACAAAAAACATTCTATCTCCTCAACAGATTGAGATATGAAACTAGTTTCTGCGCCATTCTACCCCGTTTAGCATACAATATTACCCAATTTTTTTTTTTACACTATGTCTGGGACACCCTGTATAACAACATGTGTTACAATAATAAAAATATATATAATTACAGAATATAGAGGAGTATGAAATTACTTACGATGTTACTGGTGGACGACTAAATTCTAACAATTCTAGTACACAACTGACCTGGGTAGTTTTTGAAAAACTGTTATACGGTTGGTAGGGGATTCCCTAGGAAAAATTAAGTTAAAAGGACAGGTGGTATATCCAATTTTAGTATCTTTTATATATTTATATATGCTAATATATAAAAAATACAAACAAGGACAAGCAATTTTTGTTTTTTTCGTTTGAGATCACTAATCACGAAAACTACAAAACCACTCTTTACCACATTTTAACCACATCATCTTTATAGTTCCAGGAAGGTTTAGTGGTATTAAGATCAATTGATTTTCAATTAATTTGTTATTAAAAAAGCAGTAATATGCGGTTAACAGTGAAATAGGTGGCGAGCGCCATTCTGCATGTGAGGTTACAAAGGTACAGTTTTATATAGAGCTTGAATTTAATAATAAAATGTACTTATATTCAATTAAATATATGCGACATGTGGATCCCAATTAATTTTGAAAATCGCACGATTTGTGGTTAGCGCCAGTCCGCAGTTAAGTTTGCAATGGTAAAATTACTGAACCCATCTGTACCAAATTTTAATTACATCATTTTTATAGCTCTATGAAGGTTTAGCTATAGTACAATTTACAATAATTAAAATTTAAATGTTCATTGTTGAGTGGCAGAAACCAGGTTTGCCTCAATGACTCATAATTCTATGATTAAAATTCAACTAGGGAATAAAAATTTCGATTCTTTGCTTTTTTATATTGTGTTTGAATACAGGATTCATTAGAATTTTTAGGAATCGTTATTAAATTACTGGGGAATGTTTCAGAGGTTCAAATAGTTTAAATATTATAATCTGTTAGGTTGAAATTAACTGAGAAAATCAATATTTAATAATAAAATATATATATTTTTTTAAACTTTGAAATAAAGTATATGATGAATTTCAATATACAAATAAACTGCTTAGAAATGAATTGTCAAATTGTTGTTATTTACTTTAACTAGCATTTTTATTATAAACCTTCTTTTTTTTTAATGTCCATTTTGATTCTGGAAAATTTAAATAAGGGGTTTTGAAAAATTACAAAATAAATGTTTTAAGTTCTATAATTTTTTTTTTTTTCTGAAGAAAAATAGTTTGTGGAAATAATGAAAGCCTTGTATATTGTTTTCTGTTAGCCAGACATACTGTTGTGTTGCTACTAATTTCTTAAAGAGTTTCGCTCCATCAATGTTGCAATGTGGAATCAGTTATTGAAGGTCTGTGGATAGTTATTGAAAAGTATTCTCTGCAACACATCCAGCCTGTGTTTAACCGGATTGAGGTCTAGAGACAATATGGAATTGGCAGATGCGAAATTCCTAATTTTTCTAGATTTTGATGAACAACTTTTCCCGAATAAGGTCAGGCATCGTCATCCAGAAATCGAAACGTCTCTGCCAGTGGGATCCTGCTTTTAGGGACGTATTCCTCAATAATTTCTTATAACGTAACGGACTGGATTAAGGTTATCAACATTGTGGAGTGTGGTTCGTCCTCCAGTGTTAATGCTAGCTCATGCGATTATACTGCACTTAAATGAATTACTAGACTCTTCTGCTATCACTATGTATTCCGGATTGTGTCCTCTTCTAGGCGCTCATAGCACCACATTCTTCAAAACTGCCGGTGGTTGGCTGTTCAGCCTGTCGTCTTAAAGAGGTGTAAGGCTCACTAAATATTACGAATTGTTTGTGTGGGTAAAGGCCTAGCCAAAACACCATGTACATATGCCATTGATAATCTGGCGGGTCACTGTTAAAAAGGGTTCCACCTGTCAGCTGTGACAATACTTTTTTCTTCTTTTTTTGTATTATTGTGCGTTGCCATCGACTACACTGCATCCTATTGGCATCTCCAGTCTCTCGGAATCGGAAACTGCCACTGCGATATCAACTTGCCGATGACGTAAACCGATAAAAAAAAAATCCTAGAGATTGTTCTTGAATTCCTTGTTATGACATTCTTGGGCTGTTATTATGTAAATTAATAGTATGCGAAATAATGGGTCATTTTGGTATAAGTACTTAGTTGAATAATTTTTGAATTCTTTTTTTCATAAAATATATTTTATCAAAAAACATTTAAACATTTTTATTGATTACAAAAAAATATCTTTGTAAAACGTTTGGTAGTGAAAATAATATGGAAACCGTAAAAGTATTGCATTGCGTTATTATAAGTTTTGAGTTACTTATTCATTTGTTTATACTTTCATATTTATCTTTAAAAACAATTGATGAAGAATAGGAATCAACCAAGAATCTAGAATCCTTACTCGTTTTTTTTTTTTTTTTTTTTTTTATTATACAAATGGCCTTGTTCATGTAAATGGTGTTACTGATCACAGAATCTAGTAGACCCAGAGGTAGCACTATAGTTCAGTGAGGAAGTATGACTTTGCTAGAACACAACGATACATACTGTTTATAACCTCGGGGCTATTGGCGATTTTATGTGCGAAGAGGATCCCAAGAATGTTAGGAACTGGATGATCAGCCAGAGGGCTGGTATGATCAGAAAGGCTTTGATGTCATTTCGAAATACCAATCCAGGATGAATGTTATACTGAAATCATTTTGTAGTATTCTTAAAATTCAAATCATTCAGAAATTGGGTTATTTTGCTGTTCCTCCCACAGTTTTAAGTTCATATATCAAAATAGATTTGAGGCTGGTTTTGTAGTAATGCAGTTTGTTCTAAACAGGAAGATGAAATCCACCATTTAGTCAATTAAACACAAGTTGCTGTTGGGTCTGTCAAGTTATTGCGTTTTAGGTCTAGTGTGAGAGTTCCATTGTAGTCTTTTGTCTGTGTTATTCATGATTAATAGAATATACTAGTTATTATTCTGTATATGTAGGTATATATAATAGCATATATATATATATATATATATATATATATATATATATATATATATATATATATATATATATAAAAGCTGACTATATCCGTTTTATTTTTTGGGATCCCGAGAAGCCCTCACGTTACGCAGTTTTATGCGGAGTCGCTGTATAGCAATTATTTCCTGGCATCCTTTCAAACCCTCAAATTCCTTCGTCCACCTTACATTTCCGAACTCCTTCAACTCAAATATTTAATTCTTACCCGCCAAACCCGTTACCGTCAATCAGATTTGTATACTCCTGCTCATTGCTCAGCTGCTTTCGACAGGTCTTTCGAAATCCGATCCTCTTTTCTATGGAACTCCATCCTTCTCAACATTAGTCATTCAATTATCCTTTCCACCTTCAAATACCACTTCTTCAACCACCTACTATCCACCCAGATCCTGCCCTCCAAAAACTGCCGATAGCCACTTTTTAGTTGTATAAAATATGAACAATTTATATTCATGAAATCTTATTGTTTTTGTAAAAAAACTTATTTAAAGTTTTCTGTTACTTCTTATTATAATATTTTTTAAAAATTATATTCAAAAGGACTCCCTGGGAATATTCCATCACCACATATATGGTAACTGATGGTTTGGGGAGAGTAAAGCAGATGAAAAGTATATACAAAAATATATATTGCATGTTTGCCCTAGTTTTTATATAGTTATATAGTTATTGTTATTCTTACTTTACTTTATGTTAATAGTTTTATATTTATTTTGTGTATTATATTTTATATTGTTATCAATAAGGTTATATATTATCTTTTTACTATTTTAAATTTTGTTTTAATTGTAATTTTATATTCCTCATGGGATCGATCATTTTAATATGTAGATTTTTATATTTTTAAAATAATGACTATTACGGTTTTTTTTTTTTTTTTTTTTTAAATATTAAATATTGTAAGATGTCAAATTTGGATTGATTAAGTATGCTGTGTTTTTAGCAACCCATTTAAAATGGGCAGCACCACTTAATAAAGTGTTTCTCTCTGTTATTTTGTTACAAAAATATTATTTCATTTGAAGTCTCGGAAGGCTCTTGGTTGTACATTATTTTTATTCGTAAGGGGCTCATGGTCCCAGAATAAATAAAGAACTTTTTTTTATTTTATTTATATATATATATATATATATATATATATATATATATATAGTTTTTTTTTTTTTTGTTTACAATTCTAAAATGTCATTTTATGTTATTTATTATTTAGGTAAGAATATGTATAGTATTTATATCACTAAACAAATAACAGTTTTTGAAAATTCCAATTTTACCTTAAGATTTATCTCTCGATTTTTGAAAAGTTCAACAATTACCTATAAAAATGAAAATGAACCACCTGTTAATTAATCTAAAAAGAATTTTTTTTTTTTTCATTCGATCTTATTTCCTTCACCTCTAGGTCATTGTTATTATCTTTATTAGCTCGATATAGTTAATTTTACTTAGTATATGTCTGCCTAGGCAGAATTATACCTCTAATAAAACATATTAGAAACTTTTTATTTAGACTCAAGACATGTCACGAGATTTAAACTATGAATTTTCATGATAATCCGACTTGTTTTTACCAATTACAAACAATTTTGGCGATTGTTTACGCAGGTGATTATTAACATCTGCCTCGTACACCCGCATCCCGTAACATACATTTTGTCCCTCTCGACAACTTGGCTTAAGCTGTTTTTTTTTATTTATTAATGCTTGGTCAACGAAATTAAATTTTAAGTTGTACTTAAATGTTAATTTTTTTTTTTATTTTTTAGATTTTTGTCTTGAGGTTTTATTTGAACCTTTTCTGTTGAGGCTAAAATATATTAAAACCTCATAAATCGGGCTAATCTATACTATTATATGAAAGGACGAGCCATTTTTCGTTTGTAAACGACTAAAACGACAAGAAACTACCTTGACAAACGTTCAAAGCTCTCAAATAATTACAAAAGACTTATTTACATGACTGTGATTAGACCTACTTGGACGTACGGAGTTGAGCTTTGGGGCTCCAATAAACCATCCAATTCATCTCGTATCCAATCTTTGCAATCCAAAATCCTCGATGCTCCTTACGTTGTCACCAGTAAACTTATCCATAAAGATGTTCCTTTCATAGTAAGCTCCATAACCACTCAAATCCTCTAATTTCTCAACTTGCTTCCCACACCATTCCCGATAATCCTCCGAGGTGTCTGAAAAGAAGATTGCCCAGAGACCTTCTAATTCTCCTAGACCTAAGTAATTCTTTTCAAGTTTTTACATGTTATTGCTATGGTTATCAACACATTTACTTGATGTATATATTTTGTACAGTTGTAAATTTCAGTAAATTGATATATATAAAAAAAAAAAAAAGAAAAAGAATTTTAACATTTATTCAATACCTGCGCTATTATCTTCGAGTACTGTTGAAACATCAGAATTAAATTCAAAACTATCGTGTTGAGAAGTAAAAAATTGGACGTTCCTGGAAAATATGGCATATTATCATGATATCACTGCAATATTGGCATTTTGTGAAGCTTGTTTTTGAAAACGTAGGAGTGGCCTTATTTTTATTGTTATAACCTCCTTCCTACGAGATCTTAACTTCTGTTAACTGTGAGACGTCCTTTGAATGATCTATCTTAATGGTGTTTTTTTTTTTTTTTTTTTTTTTTTTTTTTTTTTTTTTTTTTTTTTTTTTTTTTTTTCATTTAAGCTCTGTCATATGTCAATATCCATTAACGAATCAATAAAAAGGATAATGTTGTTTTTCCACTCCCTTCCTTTATAGTATGGATGATTCCTGCCTTTTCAACCGACTTCAAAAAAGAGGATGTTCTCAACTCGTCTGTATTTTTTTTTTTTTTTTGTTTGTGTATGTTATGCGATTACTCCGTCAATTCTGACAGTGAATAAAATCACTTATTAACAGTTCTTTTGATTTTTCTTAAGAAGTGCTGCGTTTATTTTAAAATATTTTTTATGGGACCACCTCTGAAGTATGCCCTACTGATCTAAAAAAGAATCATCAAAATAGATTCAAAATTGACGAAGTAATCGCGTAACATACAAAAAAAATAAAATAAAAAAAAAAATACAGATGAGTTGAGAACCTTCTGAGAGTCAATTCTTAATCAATTTTGATGACTCTTTTTTAGACCGGTAGGGCATACTTTAGAGGTAGTCCATAAAAAATATTTTGAAATCAACGAAGCACTTTTTAAGAAAAATCAAAAAACCAGTTAATAAAAATCACTGTTATATAACCTTACATTTTAAACATATTTATGATAATGATTATCTAAAATCTTCTATGAAATGAACTATTAGAAGTCATCGCCTCTATAACTCGAACTCAAATTAAAAGAATTTCATGTGTAATTTGTTTTCATGTTTTCTGTCATTGTTTGTCTTTTCAGTTCATAGTTACACCAGTCACTTATTATTAGTTATTCGCTCGAGTGGTTTTACAGTGGCTATTGAAAATTCGTTCAATTAACGAAAAGTTAAAATTGATTTGCACAGTGCAGAAAGGAGAAAGAAGTTGGGCGTTTGTTGCTAGTGAATTCCGAATTCCGCGTAGTTCTCTTTCAACCGTCCTAAAGAATAAAGAAAAGATCGCCATTGGTGGAAGACGGTAAGTCTACTTTTAGGCACACTCAGAAAAAAGCGCAATTCAGTTGAAAGTTATATGATAAATTAGTACCAGGGATTTAATTTTCTGTATCAATGATTTTATATGTATGTACAAACAACGTTCACATACCCATTAATGAAAAATATACATAATGAATTCAACTTCCATTTTGTGTTCAATTTTCCCAATTATGTGAAGGTAAGTGGAATGATAACGTCGATAAGTCTTTGTTCAGTTACTCGAACTATTTTTCAGGGTAGCTTGAAGATCGAGAATTGACTAAAGAAAAATACACTCACCACTAAAAACTGAAAAATAAAAATAATTTTTACAGAAAAAAACAAAACCGACTTCAAGATTAAACCTACATACACAAATTTAAGTAAAAAATAAAAAATAATATTTTAATTACTTAAGAACCAAAACCATAAAATGAAAATCAATGAAATTATCGATACTTATATACCTATTCACAATTTATGATCAGTTATTTTTGGAGGCGGTGCCAACCAAAACAAACAGAATTTGAAAAGAAATTGCAATCGTAAAGATCCTCCCACTGTTTCATCACCGCCACACCGCTGTCTCTGGTCAATCGAAAGTTTATTGTAAAGGAAGTATTAAACTACCCTTCTTGGCTGGCACCGACTCCAAAGATAACTGGTCATAAATTGTGAATAGGTATATAAGTATCGATAATTTCATTGATTTTCATTTAATGGTTTTTGTTTTGAAGTAATTAAAATATTATTTTTTATTTTTTAGTTAGGTTTGTGTATGTAGGTTTAATCTTGAAGTCGGTTTTGTTTTTTCTCTAAAAATCATTTTTATTACGTTATTATTATAACCTCTGTGCACCAAAAAATAATGAAATTCAAAAAATATTGATATAAGAACTGTTGTAATACCTATGCTATTGTTGTTCCCGTTTCCCATCTTGCATGGTCTGAGTACTGAAAGGATAAGTAACGTTTAATTTATTCACATGAGGTACACTATGATGGTATAGAAGGATCAACACAATTAGGATTGATGAATTAATTGCCACTTCTATTAGAATGTTTTATTTTTTATGTTATTATTTATTTTCATTTTATATTATTTTTATTTTTTTTGAAGACTTGTTTCAAATGTTTAACATTCATTATCAGTTCTAAAACATACAAAAAAACCAAGCTTCAGCAATTTTATAAACAGACTATTTTAATTTTAAAATGTAAGATAAGAAATCAAACTTTATCTGTATCAAAGTGCTGATGTTTTGAATTGTTTGTATGTTTTTAGTACTAATAATGGTAATTTGTATTTATCCTTCTATACTATCATGCCTACTTTGAGTGGATTAGTCAAACGTTAATCAAGGTGTGAAAATAATTATTTAAAAACAAATGTGTAACGAGTGCTTGTTATTAGCATTATTTTAAGGAACTAGTTAGTTTTCAAACTAAATGCTTATTACTTGTAATTTATGTTCAGCTTATCTTGTTACTATCAGAATGAATAATGCCGTTGACACATTTAGACGGGTTTTACTGTGAAAATGTTTTTCTCTGTTTATTTAGTTCTTTCCTACTATCATTAAAGAACGAATTATATTATATATTATATATTATTATTGATTATTACCGTTTTCCTCTTAAGGAGAGCGTTTGAACTTGAAATATACAGAATTTTCATTTTCTTCGCTTCTTTTCTTTCCAAAACATATTCATCAATTCACTATTTTTCTTTTACCTGTCTTCTGCCCATTTTCGGCCTGTAGGTCTTGTTGGTTTCTATAAAATTTGTTATTCTTGATTTTGTCTCTGACATGTTTTGTATCCGTTATTTGGTTTTCAAAATGTTTGCATTGTTTAAGATCTCCCTGTATTTCATTATAACAGTTGGTTTCCATTTTACTTGATCTGATTAAATTAATTTTTTTTTTTTTTTTTGGTAAGTTGGTCTTTATTAATTCTGTAGATGTGCCCATAGAATCGCAAACGTCTATTTCTAAAAAGATATGTGTGTCTGTGTTGCCATATAGTTTTTTTGATGACGTTTTATACAAATCCCGTTTCTGACTACTGCGCCATATATATATATATATATATATATATATATATATATATATATATATATATATATATATATATATATATATATTGTACAATGATGATGTATTTTATGTTTAGCTTCATTGCTAAGTGTTATATGTATTATTTATTACCTACTTATTTTAATGATAGTAATTTTTTATCAGTTTAGACTAAGATTATTTAAATTACAGGTATAAAAAGGTTTTCTTTATATTTTTGCAGTTGTAACATTTAAAATAAAAAATAAAAAAATATTTGAACTCGTAATGGATTACCGTTGTTAATCGCACAGGATAAAAACTTCTAAAATATGAAGGTTAAGTGAGATAAATAAACATTCAAAACACAATAAATTAATGTAGAATAAAAAATCGTTTATGAACTATAAACCAAATGAAAAATATTTATTATTGCTAATTGAGAATCCTTTTGTTAGCTGGTCTATCTTATAAAATTACGATTACTTTACTATTTTTCCTAGCATATCATCTATGAATCGATTCACGTAGAGTACTAATTTCGGATTTAGATTCACTAATTGTAATAATAACGATGTTACTATAATACTATTTAAAAAACGAAATTGTATTACCGTAAACCAGTTACCTCACCTCTGTTAAGAATCATTACCCTTAAACCTGTTGGGAAGAGTTAATAGGGTGTATTAAAAAAAAGGACCGCTTTTGAAACAAATATTTGTATTATTATTTCTTTGATATAAAATACAATTAATACTCAAAGTATAGTCCATTGTTATCTACCGTCATTACCCATCTGCTAACCAATTGCTTGATACCACGCTGATACCATTCCATGGGATGGCTGTCAAAGAACTCTGGGACAGTGTTTTCAACTTCCGCAAAATTATAAAAAAAATTTTCCTTGAAGAAAATGGGCCATGGATCGAAAAAAGTAGTAGTCCGAAGGTATGAGGTCTGGACTATATGGTGGATGAGGCAGGAGTTCAAACCTATGAAGTTATGTAAAGTTTTCTGCTGATTGTTGAGGAGTAAGTTCGTGGGGGACCAGTCTACAAGGTCTTTTTCACCTTTTCTATGGAGAGAAGATGGTGACTAACAGTATCTTTCGACACACCACACTCCCTGGCAAGTTCGCGAGTACTTGTGGACGGATTTGACTCAACAGCTTCCTTTAGAACCTCATCAGTATCCATTAATGGCCGCCCGCAGCCCTTCTTCCTTTCCAAAGTTGTATCTCCACTTCTAAATTTTCCAAACCAACGCCGCGCAGTGCGCTCTTCAATGACACTTTTCCTTTCATAATTAATAATTTCACGAGTTGCTTCAGGGGCTGTAAATTTTAGTTTCCAGTAATGTCTTAAAATTACGAGAATGTCGTAGGACATTGTCATGTTTCTTCTTTGACATAAATAACTGAACTGTGGCTTTTTTTGATGAAGTCCAGTGTTAGAAACAAGCTTAGAGGATGCTTTAAAGGGATTATTAAGTATTGGTAAATAATAAATAGCATTAAGATATTTACAGACTTTTGAACTCTGGAATTTGATAAAACGGTCCTTTTTTTTTGATACGCCCTATTACTTAACCTTTCAATTCATCTCAGAGGAGCACGACAATTTTTTTTTCCTATTCATTTAAAGATGAGGATTGATTTCTTTTAAAAGTTTTCTAAAAATATATAAAAAATTAATTATCTTCATATTATTATAATGTTGCTATATTTGTTTCTGTCTGTTTATCGATTGATAGAACCTAACGGAATTCTTCATTTTCTTTCTTAATGAACCGTTTAAAGAAAAATAACAATAATGATTTTGTCAAACTTACCTTTTCAACCTTTCAGAATATTTATAAAAATAACCTATGAACTTTTTTAGCCTTATTGGGCAGTCTAAATATATTTCCTTACTTACTTTCCTTACTTTGAAGTATATTTTCAATTAAGTATTTTAAACAGAAAAAAAAAATGGTTTTATGCAATTATACCTCAATTCATATTACATAGATACATTTTATGAAAAATTTTACCATTATTATGTTTTTGTTTTTGATGGATTAGGTTTGCAGGATAACTGTAACATTTTACGATCCAAAAAATACCTCATAGTCAATATGACGTCAGTGAATATCAACTTGGAGGGGGGGGGATGAAATATTTAATTTATCTATAATGGAGCCTTACTTATTATTTTTAAGGTCGTAGGAGATTGGCGTCATTGAAGGCCTCCCTCACAACTGTGTCTGAACTTAATCACGCAGATTTTTAATGTATTTAGCTTTACTGCAAAAACGTCATTACAATGCGGGACCACATACAGTAAGGGTAGGGTTGGGCGATAGTCGATAGTTACTATCGATATATGGATAGGTCATGCCTATCGATAGTGTTGACTATCGATAGATCATTTTTACTCTCAAGTTTTGAAATTCTCGGAATTATGCTGATCTGTCTCTGTCCAGTGTCGAGTTTTTTAAAAATTGAATTCGGAATTCCTAGAGCTCAAGGGTTCTCTCAAAGATTAAGCCAAAGGAAAGCAGAAATGCTAGTTTTTCTTTCGGGAAATATGTGGCTCAAGGAGCACACTTGACTCTTGAAATTAACTATTTCGTTATTTTTCTTTTCTGAAGATTTGATTTGTTCATTATTATTGTAACCATGTAAATTGTTAAATTAAAAAATACTTTTTTAAAATTGAAATAAAGTAGTTTTTTTTTCTCTCATCTTCTTGATATAATCTTATAATTTATAATCCCTCAGATTTTAAATAGTAAGTAGATAATTGAATTTAATTTAATTAGTTGAAATTGTTTATTGAGTAGCTTTGCAAAAAAAGCTATCGGCCTATCGATAGTTCAAACTATCGACTATCGCCCAACCCTAAGTAAGAGTGACAAGAAAAATTCTTGAGCTAGTCTGTTTTGCTGCATCCACCTTACTCCCTGGATCTTGCCCCGACTCACCTACCATATTTTCTATTACATACAAAACTTTTTGAATGGAAAAACCTTCGGTTCTGAACAGTTAGTCAGGCAGCCTGTTGAAAACTTCTTTCAATCCAGATCAACCAAATTTTACAAAGAAGATGACGGGAGAAGGTTATAGATAGTAGTAGTGAATACATAATAAATTAATATAATGCTGTTATTCAATGAGAGCAAAATTAACGTCTGATAAAAAAAAATGGAAGTTACTTATGACTCGACCTAAATAGCTGTATAATAATTCATTTCTTGGTTTAGCGTTTGCTTAGCTCTACCATATTGTGTTTAATTTTTTATTAAAATAAGAATCCTGAGATGGCAATTATCGAAGGCGGTACCGAATGGAGGGAGGTGTGTTTGTTTTTGATTGGCCGAGCCTTCCCCACCTCCAAGTTACCTCCCTCCCTTTGCTAGAGCACAGTCCTCCAGCGGCCGGCATTTAGTTACTTTCGGCTCTACTGCTCTTCCCCTCTGGGTAAGTAGCTTTCAATTGTGTCTAATACTTTATTTTGTTTAGACATCAATCGTAGCTAATAGAGAATGTGTTGTTTAATTCTTATTTTGCTCCTATGTCTGCTTGTGCTGTAGATCAATTTAAACATATATAATTAACTTATAACTAGTACATGTTTTAGAAATCTAGGTAAAAATTCATTTAAGAATGTAAACACAAGTAAATTGCAATATACTGTTGCGAAATCATCAATACTGCTTGTACCTCTCTTGCTTTATTTAAAAACTCCGATTTTTGATGTACATCTTTATTGCAATCAAAGCAATTTTCGATCATTCATTAAAAGGTCGTTTAAATAATTTATGCATGAAGGTATCCTTCTGTGTAATTCTATGACGTATTTCAATGCCACTGCACCAATGACTGAGACATATTGTTTTTTTTTTGTTGATGTTTCCTGATATTCTATTCCAAAAATTTTTTAATTGAAATATCATTTCCTATTTGAAAAGCAACCGGAGACTCGTCTTGGAGAAAAAGGTTCGAGTCTCTAGAAACTTAGTGATAAGAATTATTATTCACCTCAGAGTCGTAAAACTATATCTTAACAGCAATAGACTAAAACTATAAGCCACGTATTTTCTTGACAGTTTGAGATAAAGGTCTCTTTTTTTCTTGTCGTTTCGTGCCAAATAATGGAATACCTCAGAAGTTTTAAACCACGTGCTGTAGTCAATTACACATTTATTTATCAATTGTGATGTTTCATTGCTATTTTTAAATCTGCGATTTTATCTTCTTATTCAAAACGAACAATTATAAATTATTAATTAAGTTTGTAGTTACTAATATTCCTTACAATTTTAAGTTTGATAATAAGTGCCTAAAATATGTTGTTTTTTTCTTCATATCATTATTTATTTTAATTTCCTTTGAAAAATTCTATCCATTAACATAGTTATTTTCTTCGTTGTTATTTTCCTCATGTTCGCTGAAATTCTCCACTTCAATATTTAACTTCGAATTTTTTAATTCGCTGTTCAGATACGTAGGCGTCTTAAAAACAGACATATGGAAAGAACAGTGATATCTTGCTGGTGTGACATGTGCCTGGAAATTTCTTATCTAGTATGTGAATCCCATGGATAGAATTCCATCCGTTATTGCTGTATGTTGATTTGCCTAAGGATTTAGTTGTTTGTTAACATTATTAGAAATACAACTGTGTCTTGGATGGTTTTAATGCAGTTGGTATATTCCAAGAACGTTAATGCATGGAACATGTGAGAAAAATGAATATGCTGTTTCTTTAATATTTATTGTTATAAGAAAAATTCATCGTGCTTTGAGAACTTGTTTTGTTAATGTATACCTTGGCACTTTTTTTTTTCTTTCTAAATAATGGATTTATTTACTAATCATGAATCATTTATAGCTGCTGAAATTAGTTGTAATCGTATAGTAGCAACATTTTAAAAAAGGTATAGGGTATACAATAATTTTTTATTGTTTCAAGCGTTGGGGAAAAAACAATAAGGGTACATCAACGAAATGGTGCACATGCAGGAGATCTACTTTATCAGCTTCGACCTTATTAATATCTCGATTTCTTTAGTTCTTCTTCGTGCCATCCTTAACCAACTTATCCCGAATTACTATTCTCACTAATTTCTAATTGAAAATTTGTCATACATATGTTAATCATTTGATTTTATTTTAAAATGAGGCTGCATATATCCGTTCATTTGTTTGATAATCTAGTTTGTATCCCGGCGAAACTAATTTTTCATTATGAGGCTCAGAAATGTATCTATTATCAGTATGTCATGAAGAATCGATGTTTTGTTATCTAACTACCATGACCGTTTATAAATATATTGGTCCTAGTGAATATGTTATTAATATATTTACATAATTTTTTTATTCTGATTACTTTTTCCATTGATTTTTTTTTCCGAAATTAATTATTAATTATAAGGAAAATAGACAATGAACTAAAAATGCTTAAAAATTAAGAAAGAAAACCCACCGTACAAATATAGCCTTATAAACAATTAGAAAAATAAATTATATTTGTACATATTTACTAATGAGACTGAATGATGCAAACTATTTACATTTGTCATCAGGCCGGATCATGGGTATAGTTTTAGAAGTAAGATTTGAAGATAGGAAAGGACTCAATAAAACATTTTTAGTGGGAGAGGGACGCGAACAGAGTTTATATATATTTTTGCATTGAATATAGAAACATTACATTATAAGCTTTTGTAACAGCTGTTGTAGACGAATAAATAAAAATTATCTCGGTTTAAATCAAGGATACTTGTTTTTCGGATAATTATATATTTACACTAGAACGGTTAATTCTCAAACTTCACTATTATCCACATATTATCGTTTTTTTAATAACAAATTAATTGAAAATCAGTAATTTTTATTGTAGGTAAACCTTTCTTGAGCTATGTAGATGATGTGGTTAAAATGTGGTACAGATTGGTTTCGTAGTTTTCGTGGTTTGTGATCACAAACGAAAAATGGCTTGTCCTTTTATATAAAAGTATAGATTTGGGTAGGATCAGTGTGTACAATAATTTTTCGGTTATAGCTCATATAGGTTTATTATGATAATTGAAGTAGTAAATGTAGTAATAACAATAATAATAATGTTATTATTATTATTTTTTTTTTAATCTCCGACTTAATTGAATATCAAACAAATACACAAGAAGCAATACAGGTATTGTTTTGACTTGCGGCATTTGAAAAAAAAAAGTAGGTATATTCTTCGCCATTACTGGAAATTTTATGTTGTTTTATAGCACTCCTTTTACTTAATGAGTGTGGAGGAAACACTCTGCCGACGTGATATTAATTAACTATATTAATTTTTGTTACTAAGCAGTTCAAACTAGATTCAAGTTTGATCCTGAAACGGCAATATAATACTAAACATTTTAATTTTTTTTTCTTTTTTCTTTCTGCGGCTAGCAAAAAGTTTTGATTCATTCGTGATAATAATGATTCTACCTCTTTTACTGCAGGTGAAATTTAAGAGAGTTCTGAAGAGAGCAGTGGTTTGCAGACAAGCATTGAGTCACTATCTAGTGATGGGGCTCACTAGGGTTTTTGGGCAGAGGGGAAATAACAGTTTTAACTTAGGTCAAACTAAGTTGGTTGCCATCTTTGTGGTTTTCCTATCAGTGTCAGTGTGTTAAATAAGGGGTTTTTCGTGTGTCGAAGGCTGTCAAAGAATTTAACGTGTCTCCGTGAAATAATATCACCTTTGTTAAGTCCAGGGTTGTGTGCAGTACATCAGTTCTTGTCCTCTGCTCCGTTCTGAAACTGTTGGAGTCTCTTTGCTGTCGGGTATGGGATGATTGCTAACATTGGAGATCCGTAATGTTGCCTCCGCCTATCGTAGAGCCTTCAATATCAATTTATAATATTAATTTTTGTTATTAATGAGTAACATTAATACTTGTTTCGAGAGTAACGGACGTTAAACACTCTTGAAACTCAGTTATAGCATGTACACATTTAAAAAAAAAATATTTTTTAGTCCTTACTGGCATCACCTATTCCATATTATAGCTCCTATAAAATAGATCTTATGATGCCTGCGTACCTTTTTCCATTCGTGTCTTCACTTCTGTGATTTAAGTTTGGGATGCACTGTTCTCACCACTTACGCCGATGACACTTGTGTGTTATCAGTAAATAATAATCCTTTCATTGCATCCCAATCACTACAATCTCATATTACTAACATTCAAGAATGATGTCGAAATTGGAGAATAAAAACAAATCCAAACAAATCCCATCAAATAACTTTTACGCTTCGTCGTAAACCTGCAGTATCCTCCTGCCCTACAGTATCCTTAATGATATTCTACTAATCCCTGTTGAACAGATCCGCTACCTAGGACTCCACTTGGACAAACGTCTTACTTGGAATCCACATACAAGACTAAAACGACAAGAAACTGCTCGTCGTTACAGACTACTTCAACATTTACTAGACAAACGTTCTAAGCTTCCAATAAATTACAAAAGACTCATTTACATGACTGTGATAAGACCTATTTGGACATACAGAGTTGAGCTTTGGGGCTCTACTAAACCATCCAATTCATCTCGTATCCAATCCTTACAATCCAAAATCCTTCGAAAAATCCTCAATGCTCCTTATTTTGTGACCAATAAACTTATCCATAAAGATCTTAATGTTCCATATGTTGCTGATTTAGCCCAAATCAGATACGTATCCTTCCATAGTAAGCTCCATAACCACTCAAATCCACTAGTCTCCCAACTTGCTTCCCACTCCATTCCCGATAATCCTCCGAGGCGTCTGAAAAGAAGATGGCCTAGAGACCTTTTAGTGTAGATATTATTGAAGTGCTACTAGTGAGTAGTTCTTCACAAGTTATTTACATGCAAATGTATTCACTATCATCACATTTACTTAATGTATATTGTTCTGTACAGTTGTAAATATCAATAAATGAGAAAAAAAAAAAAGTTTGGGATGTGATCCGACTGAAAAATTGATAATTTTTGTACAAAGTGTTAAAAGTCATTTTTAGATGTTTCCACTGCCTCTTATATATATTTCTGATCGTGGCAGTCACCGGAGCAGTTTTATTCCCACTTCATAATAAGTCGTCTATTGTATGTTATGCATTACTGTCTCCTCTCTAAGATGGCATCAGATCTCATTGTATCTTTTATTTAAACAAGAAGACTTCATTTTTATCACCTCCATAAAGATTATATTCAATTCCTTCATAGTCCACATAAAGATAACGGTAATGGGTTATTGTTTATTGAAAATAAATAGGCTTGTCAAATTGTTGTATAGCAATAAAACAGTTGTCTTTGTGTTTTAACCTTCGCCGGTTTTTATACGATCTTTTGTTATTGAAAATTATGTTCAGGTTTGATGAGGGAATACACGGGAAATAGCGCTGTGAACTATTTTGCAAGTTGCCAAGTCTTAGTTAATTTTTTTTTATTTTTTTTGAGTGTTTAAACTGAAAGTATCTAAAACTTTTGAATTGACTAATATTTTATTCAAAGATGTGTTGGTACCAAAATTTTTAAATCTCTATTCCGATCAAGGAAATTGATTCCTCCTTTTAAAAATAAATAAAGTAATCCAAATAAAAGCAAAAAAAGAAAAACAAATCAATTAAAAAAAACGATAATAATTAATTAACGAATTATCTACAATATATTAGATATAAGTTAATTACAACTCGGTAATATAAAAAAGCAAGAACTAATTTTGGAAATTCTGGTTTAAAAATCTGAAGATTACAACGTTTCTGATATTTTATTGATTGAGAAATCGACAATGTCCCTCAAGAATTAGTGCTTGATAACTAGTATGAACAAGTAATGAAATGGAAAATAATTCATCGCATAGTTTATTTACTGACTGTTTAAGTTATGCACTTAGTCGCAGTTTTCAGTGAATCGTATGAGTTCTTTACATTTTTCCCTTGAGGTAAGCATTATGGCGTGTATAGAAGAATCGGTAGAAGAAAATTGCCACTTATTTTGGATCTCTTTTTATTTGACAACTAGTTTAGAATGTAATAGAACATTCATTATCAGTTCAAAAAAATTACAAACATTTCTAAACATCACAACAGAGCAAAAATTGCCGAATAATTAATTTTTGGGATGACTTACACTCACCTGGAAGGATTATCGGGAATTGAGTGTGAGGCAAGTGGAGAGTGGGTATGAAGTTTAATATGAATTGATTGCTATCTGGTTTGGGTCAAATCAGCAACATATGGAACATCTTTATTTATGGGTGCGAGAAGGATTGGAAAGTTTAATGGATCCCCAAAACTCAACTCCGTTTGTACAAATAGGTCTAATTACTGTCATGCAAATAGGTATTTAGTAACTTATTGGGAGCTTTGAAAGCTGATCGAGTGAATGTTGGAGTTGTCGGAAACGACAAGCAGTTTCTCGTCTTTTATATCTGGTTTGTGTTTTTTATTTATGATATTTTTTTCGAATTGTGTCCAACTAATTTCTTCTACGGTATTTCTTACTTGTGTAGGTACCCCACACGAAGAATCATTTTAATTCGAAACATAAAAAACTTGTGAATCTTCTTCTTCTTCTTTTCCTTCCTCCTCAGTGCCTCTCAGCGTGGAGGTGCCTCGATCCAAGAAATCCAACTATCCCGGTCCTTCGCCAATGCCTTCATAGGATCCAACCGCTTTCCTTTTTTCTCTCCTATTTGAGCCATACTATCCGACCATGACATCCTTAGCCTGCCTCTTGGTCTTTTGCCAGTTGGTCTGTCTTCGATCCATTCGGCACACATGTCCGAACCACTTTAGCTGCCTCTTCACTATAATTTCTGTTAGTGCTTTCACCCCTAGCTCCTCTCTTATTCTGCTATTTCTGAAATGTTCCTTCCGTGTTCGGCCGGCAACTCTCCTTAGATATTTCATTTCTGATGCGGTGATTCTGCGCTTCAATTTTGTGAACTTGTGAATCAAAATTGGCTAATTTATCCAAAAGCAGAGCTCAACTTCCTTTTTTTTTAATAGGGTAGCTTATCAACACCTAAAAATATCTTCATCAGCCTCTAACAGACACGAAGTCGGCCAATTCTGAATGATGCTACCTTAAATTGTTTAATTAATTTCACCCTTTCAGGCATTTCTTTTATTTTTTTACTTTTCTCAATTATAAATACCCAATATTTATTTATCGATTTGGAAATTAGATCTATCGAGTTTGAACTGACTCAAAGTCTCCCAGCTCCGGCGGACGGATAGTCAGCCCGTTGGGGGCTATCTCCCAGCCTAACCCTAAGCAAACTCTAGATAAGGAGTTCTCTCTCTGTGGGTGTGTCCTATTTGGGTACTAACCTAAACCTCTTCTAGGAAATATTGATTCAAAAGATTATCAGGACTTCAATGATTATGATGGTTTATTGAATCTGTCTCCGTATAATAAATTTTCACTGAGCTGGTGTAATAATTCTTTTGACGTAATACTCTAGGAATACATGTTATAAAATTCAAGTATCTGTTCCTATGGACATTTCGATATTCGATTCAGTTATTTACGACATCTTGAAGGTCGTAGGATCATCGCTTACTTAAAAATTGAACTATGTAGATTATTCTCTGGATTTAAGACTCTTAAAAAGATAAAGGTTTTTTTTTTTTCCCCCCCCAGTCCATTCATATATTTTAGGTAAACTTTTGGTTAAATAATATCAAACAGTGACAATAAAGCTCTTCGGTCTTGATATTTCAAAACATAATCCTAAAATAAGCTAATAAAAAAAAAAAAAAAAATGATGATAATTCAAGAAATAAATTAGTAAACTACTATTTGTCATCCAATGAAAATAAAGTATGTCAGAAATTATAATTTAAATAATAAGATATTTTAATTTTTAATTGAGTGTTAGGGTTCGAAAGCTAGTTTTTAAACGTAATAAAATGGAACATAATCTTTATTTTTAGACATATTGTTCCTTAAGAATAACAAAAATGGTACTATTTCGTTGATTAGACACTGTAAACTTATTTTTTTATTTTACAATAATGACTAAATATATTTAATAAATAACATTAAATAATTAAAACTGAAGTTTACCTTGCAGTTCCATGAGCTTTGTTTTTAATTCTGCTCAAAGAAGGCTTGGCCATAAGGAGAACAGTTAATGTTTAATAATTATATATCACAAAACTATTGCCAACGTCAGCGGTACCGATCGGTTCCTAGGAATCGACTTTGGATCGTCGATTTTCGATACCTATTCTTTTCTCAAGAATCGATGAAACCGAGAATCGACACATCTCAACCTAAAAGAGAAGAAACTGCTCGTCGTTTCCGGCTACTCCAACATTTAAGAAGCGTTCAAAGATTCCAATTAATTACTAAAGACTTAGATGAAAATAATTAGACCTATTTTGGCATACGGAGTTGAACTTTGGGGCTCCACTAAACCTTCCAAACCTTCCAATCCTTACAATCCAAAATCCTTCGTAAAATCCTCAGTGCTCCTTATCATGTCACAAACTTATCCATAAGGATTCTCATGTTCTATATGTTGCTGATTTGGCCCATGTATCCTTTCATAGTAAACTCGAATCCACTCCCGGTCTCCCATCTTGCCTCACACATTATATCTATTTGAAATAAACCTTAGGATTGGCTATTGTATATCACATAAAATAATTTTTTATACAAAAATTATTTATAAAATGTTTCGCTTGCATTATCGTTATACCCTAACTCGGGGTGATATTTTAAACGAACTAAGAATAAAATCGTACTAACGCATTTCAAAAATGTTGAAATACGTTTTATAATTTTATAAATAATACTTAAATTGACCTATTTTTGAAAATAATAGAGGATGAATTACTCATGTCTTTGAGTGCTAATTAGACCGGTTTGGAAGGAAAACTATTACAGACTTGGGGTACACCACGATGGTAAAAATACAACCACATGATTGTATAGAAGACACAATACAATGAGAATTGATGAATTATTTTCCGCTGCTTTTTGAATTCTTTTCTTTCGAAAATTAGTTTCGAATGTCGAACATTCATTATTAGTTCTAAAAACATACGCAAAAAAGTCAAAACATCTGTACTGTTGTACAGATTATATTAAAAGTGTTAGATAAGAAATCAAATATGTTGAAACTAGATTATATTGAGATGTAATTGTAATGAAATAAATGAAAAATTCTTTTGGGTTTCCCTATGACTAATCACTTTTTATGTTTCTTCTGGATTTTTTTTTTTTTAATGAAACTAAATTTAAAATATTTCCGATAGTCCCATTATACATTTGTTTCCAGTAGGAAGAGAAAAACCGACTTGTCATTAAAAAAACCTCTGGGATTGTTTATTTACCTGAATTCATCCCCCATTTTTTTCTATTGCGTATTAGTATCGTTAGGACCTCATACCTTTTAGAAGGCTTTCCATTTGGTCTCCTTAGTAGTACCAACATGTATGATTTCTTGCCTTACATTTTTAAATTATTATATTTATAGGAAAAGGTATATGGACTATGGAAAGACACAATAGTGCAATATTCTCTGGCGAAGCAATAAACCAGATACAATCGGATCCCCCTAACAGAGAGGAACAAGATAATGACCAAGAACTGGACATAATATGGGAAGAAGAGGTTGAAATGACTGTAGAAAAAATCACGGTTGGGAAAGCAGCAGGTAGGGACGGAATCTCTCTAGAATTTATTAAATATGCTGGAAGGGAGGTAATCAAAGTGCTGCAGGGTCTATTCCAGAAAATTTATGAGGAAAAGAAGATTCCTGAAGACTGGGAAAACAACATCATCGTACCAATCCACAAGAAGGAAAGCACAAGTGAATTTAGTAATTACAGGTTAATTTGTCTCTCCCAAGTCGTATATAAAATATACACCTCGATTCTAGAAAGGAAGCTGAGGCCATTAGTCGAAGACAACCTGGAAGAAGAGCAAGCTGCTTTTCACCCAGGGCGCCAAACACAAGACCACATTTTTGCTCCAAGAATGATAACTGAGAAAGCCTGGGATCGAAACAGAAGCCTGTACCTTGCTTTTCTTGATATAAAAGCAGCGTTTGACTCAGTGCCAAGAGAAGAAATATGGTGTGCCTTAAGAGCTAAAAACGTCCCATCAAGTCTGATTGAAGCAATCCAATCAACGTACCAGGCTCCTAAAGGCATTGTAAGAATAAATGGCATGGAGTCGAAGTGCTTCCCGATAGAAAAAGGAGTTAAGCAGGGAGACAGTCTATGCCCTCTACTCTTTATCATCTTTATGGATGAAATTATTAAGATATGCAAGAGAAGAACAGCAAGGACGGTGATAGGTCATTGGAATATGCGAACAATACTGGCACAAGCAATGGTATATGCTGATGACATCCTGTTAATTGCTGATTCTGCACATACCCTCCAACAAACCCTAGTAGAATGGGAAGCAGAACTCGCTAGGAAGGACATGAATATCAATGTGACGAAAAGCTAAATCCTACAAGTAGAACGAGAGCCCGAACAAATCCATCTGACCTGCAATAATAAGGAGCTTGAAGTAGTAAATGAATTCTCCTACCTAGGAACTGTGATCTGCAGAAATGGAACATTAGAACAAGAACTATCCCAAAGGATAGCCAAAGCAAACAACATATATTACTCCATCTGCAACACAATTGTGGGAAAGAGAGAGATAGGGAAAGATGTCAAGCTCTATATTTTCAAGGCTGTATATATGGACAGTATATATATCTACAGTTCTGCTATATGGAGCAGAATATATATATATTATAGTATATGGAGCAGAGTATATATATATATATATATATATATATATATATATATATATATATATATATATATATATATATATATATATATACAGTTCTGCTATATGGAGCAGAGAGTTGGGTCCTTCCTGATATAAAAATGGAGCCGAATAACTGCTGCGGAGATGAAGTACTTACACAGAGTGGCTTCCATAACGCTTATAGAATTCGAAATGAAACAATCAGGGAAGAATTAAATATCCCCGCGATGAAAGAGACCCTGGAAAAGAGGCAGCTGAGATGGTATGGGCACGTATGCCGGATGAGCCCAGACAGAGACCCACGAAAATTTATGGAGGCGAGACCAGCAGGTACTAGACCTAGAGGAAGGCCTCGGCTTACCTACAATAGCTACATATCCAAGTTGGAACAAGCAAGAGGAAAGACACTGCAAGAGATGACAGCTCTTGCGAGAGACAGGAACGGATGGAGGTCCTGGGTTGGATCAACTCTACGCTGAAAGGCACATAAGAGAAAGTTAAAGAAGAAGAAGGATTTAACTTGTAAAATCTTTCAAAATAGCACCCGAAAAATTGGAATGTAAAAATGGGCCCTCTTCAAAAAAGTCATCATATATAGTTTAAAACATGATAAAACAATTCGAAACGGTTGAGTGTTTATTTATTTCAGGAAAAAAAATATTTACACAAATCTAAATCATAACTGGCTTTTTCAGCTCCGGCACGATCTATCCCCACATTTGGGAACATTTTACCCACACCTCTTCCCGGATGTCTTTAGAGAAGTTTCTATCACAATAGATGCAGGTTGAGATCTCTAATAAGAGATATATCGAAGTTCCCGGGGAAACAGGTCCATATTTACACCTTGAAAGGGTACTCTTCACCAACTCCACCAAGGAAAGAGGCCACTATCACATGTAACCTAAATGTGTGCGTGACTAAAGGTGTGCTTTAAAAAATAGCTTGAGATATCATTGTGAAATTATTTTTAAATAAACATAAGAACATGAAACGAAAACGATTTCACATGTCTCTCAAACGTTTACAGTCAGAATGAACCACAATCTGCACTATAACTCAAGCTGCATCCACACTAGTTAAAAAAATGGTCCTAACTGCTCACTGCTATCTTATATTAGCAAATGGCTCCATCGACAGTCCTCGCCGCCAGTCTTCAATATCTCCCTTAGCCAGTAAAAAGGGGTGCCCATATTTACACCAGTGCCCGTTTTTACTTCTTTCCTCCCATAATCATAAAGTTCTGATGTTTTGAATTTTTTTGTATATTTTTAGTAGAACTGTTGATAAATGTTAAACATTCGAAACTAGTCTTCGAATAAAAAAATCCAAAAGAAGTGGCAAATAATTCATTAATCCTAATTAAATTAAATTATTATACTATCTTGGACTTGACTTCAGTTTGATAAAACATGGCGTGGTCCAAGATAGTAACATTGCAACCAATTTACTTACCAGCAAAATTAATTATTTAAATATTTTAGACTATCCATTTTGGAAGTGTTTAGTTTTTTTTTTTTTTTTTTTAATAGGAAAAGTGTCACTTTTCTGTTGAGTTCAGTTGTTAGGACGCTGGTCGTGCTGGCGTCTCCAGTAAGCGGTTGCCGGATGATTACGTAGCTTCCTGGAACGATAGATCTGGCTGTTGCAGATAAGCGACACCTCTCTCGCACTTCACTCAAGCTTTCGTCCTCTTAGATCCTATTTATCCATGAGTTACATGTATGAGAATTAGACTATTACAAAGTTATAGGACTATTTTTTCAGAATAAAAAATGGTGGGCTTCTTATTTAATATACAATGAATAGTGGAAAACATAAAACTTTCTAAGAAAGTTCAATACTAGACGTATAATTATGCTTTTCAGTTATTGTAACGATTTTCTTATTAAATTTCTCCAGTTTTCCTAGCACCTTATCTGTTTTCTAATGTTCAGTTCTATAACGAATTGGAAATAACGTTAAACATAATATTAGCATTTCTAAGAATGCAAATTAGCATAAACGGCTTATCATATGCAAAAAATATCGGTGTTTGTGACAGGTGAAGATAGCCATTCAAGGTGGCGCCTGACTGTGGAGAAATATTAATCGATTCCCAAACTAAAATAAAACTTGAATTTATTTTTTTTATATTGTACTCATAGTTTTATTATTAGAATGGCGTCTTTATTAAAATATATCTTACTGCATAAAAAAAAAAAAAAAAAAAAAAACATGTATTTTTCTCATTTGTTTTAACTATTTTTAGTACAACTTTCATCTAATTTATAAAACATCTAATGTGAATGCACCTGGATTCGCTGCAGGTCCGGATCATAATTAAAAAAAAAAAACGAAGAAATTATACTGTAAAATTAAAAGAAAAAATCCCTTGTCCCATGTCTCTTAAACAATGAAATAATATTACTAAAAATGAAATAACAAATATTAATAAAATAAAAACGAAACAGAATGAATATAATATTTTTTAAAATTTATTTTATTGAGAAAGTATAGTAATCTGCCTCAATGTGGGCAATAAGTAATATGGATGACTAAATGGATCCATTCACACACTATGTACAATAACAAATAAATGTAAAGAATAGATAAAAAAATAAAATAAAATAATTGACCCTCGCTTTCTACAACATTTTGCCCATAATTCCAATTTGAAATCCATTCATAAAAGTGTTGCTCCCGCCAAAAAAAGAAAAAGGCGCCAGAATACTCAAGGACTTCCCAACCACAAAAAAAGCTAAGGAGAATACAAAGTACCTAACAAACTAAAATAAAAGCATTGTCTTCTTCCCAAAATACTCGATAATAGTAAAAAAAAATAAAATAAAAAAATGTTAAAATCTAAAAAACCCATAAATTTTGAAATTAAATTAAATCGTAAAAACTGTTCTGCCATCATACTTCGTCTAATAAAGATTCATACTTTATTTACACTATACCACGTACACATCTGAGGGATCCCCTCAACCAGACTTGTCCCTCCACTTATAGATTAAATAAGAAAAGCATGACATCCCAGAAAGGTAAAAAAATAAAATAAAATAATAATAAGAAAATAAAAAAAGAAACAAAGTACCTCAAACTATACAATACATAAAGCTAAGGAGAATACAAAATAAATAATCTATAAAATAAGTAACAAGACATAAAATAAAAACAATAATAATAGTAAAAAAAAAATAAAATAAAATAATGTTAAAATCAAAATAAAAAAATAAATTTAAATTAAATTAAATCGTAAAAATACATTCATACTTTATTTACACTATATACACATCTGAGGGATCCCCCAACCAGACTTGTCCCTCCACTTATAGAGGGAAAAGCCAGGCCCAAAGAGATCCCAGCGCTTCTCTCTCAGCTGCGTCACTAGTATAAGATAACACCAGTGGAGGCTGAGTGAGAGCGCTAAACTACAGTCACTCAGAGCAATATAATCTTGAGTTAGAGAAACATTTCATTTAAGATGTAAAATCAATAAAATTTCATGTATATACTCTGTTCATATTTTACATAACTAAAAGTGGCTGTTGAGAGTTATCGTGGATCTAGATGGATAGTGGTTAAAGAAGTGATATTTGAATTGAGAATGGTGAGATGGATGGAGTTCCATAGAAAAGAGGATCAGATTAGGAAATATCTGTCGAAAGAAGCGGAGCAATGAGCAGGACTATAGAAATCTGATTGGCGGGAATTAAATATTTGAGTTGAAAGAGTTCAGAAATGTAAAATGGGTGTTGGAATTAGACGGTTCGGTAGGGAAAGGGTGCCAGAATATATTAACTAAAGTAAGCTTTAAGTAGTTAATTTGAATTTAGTCTAACTTTGAAAATGAAATGGTTCTGTAATCACGGGATACACATGGTTGGGTTTCAGTTTATCATCTCTGTTCCTTATTATGTTTAACCACCATAATGCCCTTATTATATTATTTGAAATCCCTCCTATTGGTATACATTTTAGTTGTTGTTTTTTTTTTCATACCTTATTTATTTTTTTTATAACAACTACTAGCTAGGCACGGGCAAAAAGATTATCAGAGAGGCAATCCGCTCCGACAAATTGTATACAGACGTTACGCATTTTCTGTTTACTAAAAAGGCATTATGTTCTATAAACAACCAGACACTTATATCATAGTTTTTTTTTATATATAAAAAAAAATGCAGTACTTTTTTTCATCTTAAGGTCCTTGTATATATATTTTTGCTATGAAGTATTGTGAATCTCATCCTTAGAAGCGCTAACTCCGCTGACTGCCTTCCTCAGCACTCGCGTAAGCAAAATCAGACGACCAAATAGACTCAGTTATATTGTTATAAACTTTGCCGTCCGTCTTATCTATTACATTGTTGATTTAGAATTGTTTTTAGTATGTAATTTTTTTTTTTGCTATTTTTTATTATTGCTAAATAGTGTCCCTTGTTATATTAAATAATCAATAGCGAATCACCCATTCTCTTAATTTAATTAATTTCCTTCTTGTTTATGTATTGTTGTAAAATAAATGTTGCTCCAGTCTTAGCTATTTACATCCATAACATAAATATAGACTGCATTTCTAATTCAAATGAAAAAATAGCTGAAAAATCACCGATTATGTTCTATTCCTGATGACCATGTTAACAAATACCCATTACATTTTACCAAGGTGCTTTAAAGAAGTGTTAGAGCTGCAAAGGAAGAAATCCATTACTGATTTAGTTAAAATTGATTGTGTTTCTTTCACAAACAGTAGTTAGAACGTAACGTTTGAAAATTGTTTCATCTGCGAAACAAATAGTAGGAGTTTTTGTACCTCATACTGTTTGTAGCATTGTGATTGTGTGTTTGGCTGTAGCATCACGCCTGTAACACAGGCAAAGGTAGACAAAATTTAATCATGATTAAATCTCTCAATTTGTTTTTTAGTCAATTAACGAATTATTTTACTGTAAAATCAACTGAAAGATTTAATTGTGATTGATTCTTGGAAATTAGTTGTCAAATATTTGAACATGATCAAAGTTTGCCCAACTCTGACCATTGATAGCGAACTTGCTTATCCAGCAAAGTACTTGTACCCGCTCTACAATCAACAGTCCAATATTATCAAAACTTATTCTCGGTGCTTGTTCCATATTATTCATAATATATAATTATTTTTATTGATATAGCATTACGTCCTATATTAAATCCTATATGGTTTGCTCTAGCATTGATCGTCTTCTATTTTTTTACACCAAGTAGAGTTAATGTGACAGTTGCAATACCATCTTTCCATCGCAGTTTAGGTCTTCCGATACGCCTGGTACCATAGATTTGTTCAGTAAGAACCCTCTCGGCTCATGCTGGCAACATTGCCTGCCATTCGTAGCCGGGAGATCTTAATAAACTTGCAGATATCAATGCCTTTGTACAAACTTTATATTTCCGCGTTGGATATTCTTCTCCAGGTTCCTTCTGAGCATACAACGCCAAAGATTCTTCGAAGGACTTTCCTTTCAAACCTCAAGAGTGATAACTCGTTGTCCTTTGAAATCGTCCAGCATCCAGATCCATACGTGAGAACAAGTCTGACTATAATATATAACTTTGTCTTCTATTCTTTAAAAAAAAGATTCTGTGCTATGCTTGCGTTCGTTGAAATTTGTTGTGTGTTATTGCTTGTATATTATTAAAATCAATGTATGATAAAAAATGAAACATTGACTCTAACTTCCACCCTCTTCTGATTGATCGGCTGTAACCAAAAAAAAAAAAAAAAAAAAAATTAAAAACTAGGTTTAAAGCAGAAAACTATTACAATCTGACCTCTTTGAGGATCAAATAATTGACCAGGAATTTATTCATACCATATAAATTAGAGAAAAGAAGAAAAACTAAACATCATTAATAAATCATTGTGAAGCAGAATTCCTACGAAGCAACTTATTAAAAATTTGGTTACCTCATCCCACAAATCAGGTGAAAATTATGTATGTGCATTACTTTATTTTACTACTTAAGTATTTCATATTTTACAGTTTAATGTACAGAATTTGTTTTTCCAGTGGGATTTTTACGCCAATAACGCTCTTAGAAAATCAATTTTTTAAATTGCACATTATTGGATAATTTTCTGCTTTAATTTTACAAACACTTGTGTTTATTATGTGAATAAGCCTTTTTCATGAATATTACTCATTGTCCTTGAGTGAGGCAGCTTGTAATTATTCAAAATAAAAAGTTTAATAAAAAAAATTACAAACATGCGTAGTTTTCGAGCTATAAGGGAACAATTGGAACAACTCTCTCAGTCCGCTAATTTTTTTTTTTGCATCCAAAACTCTTGTTTCCTAACCCAGCTTGGAAGTTATCATTGTCTACATTAGAATCTTCTTGACAGTTTTGTTATGCTCTTGTTAAGACGAAATCTATATTAGATCTTTTAGATGGATTAGTAGTTTACAAGGACAATTAGAACTAACAGTTTTGTTCTAATGGATTAACTTTTTTTCTTAATAGTTTAATTTCATCGTGTTTGTCGAATCTTCCATTCCTAATAAACCAACGTTTTCTTATCATCATTGTTGAGATATGTTGAATAATCCCTGTATATTTAAATCCCGGTTTAATCTTATCTGAATTACAAATATCACCAAAGTATGATGTATATTATCTATCGGTTACTTTATAGGATTGGTATTTCGCCTATTTACTGAATATCGATTTCGAAAAACATAGCTAGCGAATATGTTTATGTTACTGAGAATGTTATTGATTTTTCCGTTATTTTAATGAATAGCTTTAGTTTAGATATTTCAATTGGAGTACAGGCATTTAGAACCAACGAGATTTAAACTCGATAAGTATTGTTTTGAAATCAAACTTGGAACTCCTTGGCTTGATTCATTATTTAATTGCCACAGAGTTGATAAAGTACTCTTCTGTTTTTAAAACATATTATAAGAACGTGATCAGACTGAACGGCAGAGTCCATCGTAACATCAAAAGTGATATGATTCACTGATATTAAACAGGTAACACCTTATCTCACTTGGAACAGAATGATTCAGATCTCAAGTGGGTGGATATCTGTTGTTGTCTGTTATTCATAAATTATGTTATATTTTCACACCTTCTCGTTCTTTGCTTTTGTATTTAATGATTTATTTACGAAAGTTACTATTTGTCTTTCATTCTTTATTATACTATTTTAATTGTTATGTCTCTTGGAACAATTAGTGCAGAAGTTTATAGAAATATTGAGTAAACTTAATTTACTAGGCATTTCAATGCAATTTTGAAATTATTAGTAATTGATGATTAGGGTATATTTGAGATATTGCAATGTTTGAGATATAGCTGTAAAATGTTATAAATTATAAGTCAAATGTGTGATGCAGGTAATTTTCATCCATGAGAAAAGTGAAAAAAAAAAAAAAAAAAATAAATATATATATATATATATATATATATATATATATATATATATATATATATATATATATATATATATCGCTCATGGGCAAAAAAAGTGACACAACTCAAAAAAATTCATTTTACGTTCTATTTAAGAATAATGATCGCTTCTGGTTTGTCTTGCAACAGGAAAAGTTTCATAAAGGTATCTCAGCGGGTGGCCGCAAAATTGCATTATTTGTCATTTATCCAAAGTTACGATGGCGAACGGTGGAAGCAGGAACAGTGACACATTTCAGTTGTGTCTTGACCCTCTCAAAGTTAACATGTACTCCCCGTACTGTTAGGGACAGTGTCATATTTTGAGTTGGGACGGTTTAAGAACCTATGAAAGAAATTTTGATCGCCCCTTTAAATACCCATACCATGATATATATATAACTAAAATCTGGTTAAATTATTAGACCCAAAAGAACGCTAAAGTATAATTCAGTGGGCTATAAATGTAAGGAACGAATTCAGATATAGTATCAATAAAGGTTTTTTTCAGAGAAGTACGACCCCAGATATTCATAATGTTAGAAGGTAAACATATTCAAAAGTCCCGCCCCTTTTTGGTGAGCTAAAGTGGGGGGAGAGTAGAAGGTCCCAATTTTGTTTTTCGATTATATCTCGATATATAAAATTAATAATATACATATATATATAAAAATAAAAAAAAAATGATTACTTATTTATCTTGTTAACTTCAAAACTATACTCTCTTTTAAAGAATGGTAACATTTATTCTTTCTTTTAATTATAAGAATGGATTATAACCGTTCTTTTCCTTCACCCTTCCATTTGTTTGTAATCTTTACGTATACTTTATTACCGCTTGAAGATCAAATATGAAGTGGGAAAGTAAAACAATAGAAGAAAAATAAACCTTTAATACTTATCACAACTTCTATCCAACACGTTATCTTATCCCGATGTATTTTGTTCATTTCATCGTTGTGCACTATTCGTCTTTATTTTAATTTTATTCAATTGATTTATTTCATTCTATATTTTTATTTATTTTATAAATTGTAAGATATCACTATAACGTTAGTAATGATACAGTTTTCAACTCATGGATAATATTTGTAATAAACGACTATAATACAATTTCCAGATATCTTTTGTTTGAGTTTGGCTCAAATTTATCTTAAAGTAATTCTATTAGTGATAAGGAGTTGTCTTCTTGAGATGATTTATTTACCATTTTATTTCTATCTCAGAGTTTAAAAGGATTTGAGAACTTGGAAAGGTATATTGTCGCCTATATATTTATATCGTCTACAATTTTGCTGATTCCATTTTACTTCAATGGATATGTAAAGAATAATAATTTTGGGACTCCTCGGCCCTTAAAAAAAGTAGATTGAGTATAAACTAATTTTTACATTATAGTACTAATAGTAATAATTATAATAGTAAGGTATTAATTATCAATCAATATAATACGAGATTTATAAATATAAAGTGTTAAGAATTAAAAATAGATCTTCTGATATATGTAAGGGCACTTGAGGTTTCTAAAAAAGAATCTTACAAAGTTATATTTCTGTATTTATATAATTAGGCAGATTTTAATAGTTTAACATTTTTGTAATATTTGAGAGATTCAATTTCCATCCAGTGATCCCCGAAATGCTTGGTGAGCAAATTGTTCTCGTCATTTATAGCTATAGGAGAAGGAAGAAGTTAAAAATGAAATGAAAAAATAGACCTTATTCTGGGACTTACTGTCCACTAAGAATAATAATAATGCACAATTGCAAGTACAGTTGTTTGGCCGTATTATTTACAAATTAAATTCTTCAGTAATTGCGGGAAAAAAATTAAATTAATTTAAAAAAATAAAATAAAATAATAATAATACAAAATAAAATTATATATATATATATATATATATATATATATATATATATATATATATATATATATATATATATATATATATATACAGGGTGAGCACCTCTTAGTGTAAAAAAAAAAAGATTTTTTTAAAAGGCATTTCTACTTATCCATGTATATCGTTGGTTTATATTTGTATTGCTTTCGAATAATGTGGAGGAGCACCATGGTGTTGGAAAATCATATTTTGCCAAACTTCAGATGGAATATCGTAATGAAGTTGTGGTACGAGTAGAATATTTTGTAACAAATCTTAGTAATTCTCACCATTCAATCTATTGGGAAAAGTATGATTTTTCAACACTATTCGATAGCAATAAAAGATGAATAAGCCAACGATACCCCACATGGAATGGTAGAAATGCTTTCCCCAAAATTCCCTAAAACTATCCATAAAATTCACCTCAAAAAATGGTATTCTTCAATATCAACTGCATTCAGAAGCTAACGGCGAAATTGAGGCCTATTTTTATTATCTTGGGTTTTAACTCTTACATAGAAAATCTAATAAAATAAATCGTAAATAATAATAATAAATAAATGCTATAACATAAGATCCTCTGATCTGGTGTCGCTTCATTGACAGTTTTCTTAAAATTCTCACTAAACAATAATTTTTTTCTTTGCTTTTTATTCCAATAAAGAGTTTATTATGTTTAAAATGCACATTTCCATTAAGGGACTGTCATAATGTTTTATTTACACAAGTAACTGATTTGTATGACAAATGAGAATTTATGGTATATCTGCAACGGTTTGGAATAGAAAATTGAGGTATGCGGCTTTTTTCTACAATTTAAGAGAGTTAGGGAAGCTGCTTTACGAATAGAAGTAGGAAGGGAATTTCAGAAGGAGATAGCACGATAGATGAAGAATTTTGTAAAGGAGGCCGTTCTATGTGATGGGGTATTCAGGTTAAAAGGTTGGTATCTAGTATTTAGGAGGTGGATAGAAGATCGCAGAGTTAATAGATCAAGAATATAGGAAGGTTTTTTGATTTTTAAAAATTGGAATAGGAAAGTACCCAGAAAGTATTGCCATCAGAATTTAGGAAAAAGCGACCCAAGAATATCGGCAGGTAGTTCATCAGTCATCTCAGCTTCATCTCGAGATCACCAGATACTTCGTTCCAGAATATTTTTCTGTTTCTTCGATACACTCTTGAAAGCACCAATATCTGAATTATATCATACTTCATTTCTTACTTTGATGTCGTTGCACAGTGGCATTCAAGCGAAGCTTGGATTGAGCTAGTTTTGAAAAAAGAACGGTTTCTTCTAAAATTCATGGACTGAGCTTGTTTTGATACTAAACGCCTCATGTTTCTTGGAAGATCCTATACATATATATATATATATATATATATATATTTTTTATTTTATATATATATATATATATTTTTTTTTTTCGATTACCATTCCTTAGCATGGTCTTGTGTTATCCTTAAATATTGTAGTTCGGATACCATCGCCGCTCCTCCTTAGAGTCGTATGGGAAGGATAGCTCCATCGTCCTTGACTGCTAACCGTTGTCATGATAATACAGCTGAGGACGAAGGAAGCTCGTCAGCTCGGGGGTCAAAGACTACAATAGGGGTCGCCCGCCACCTGTGCCTTCTCCTGCGTCGTCCTTTTGTCTTTCATCTTCACTCACACGCGACTCTTCCCAGGATAATACACGTGGGTAACACGTTTGTCCTGTACGGGTCCCCGTACCCCTATTCCATATGTTTATTATAATTTTTGAGCTACGACATTAGTAATTTCTGATACATATTCCGAGGCATTATCAAACTTCTTCGTCAATAAATTTAATTTTAATCTTTAATCTGGAAAGGACGTTTTCTCTTAAAGACTATCACCAGTGAATGAGTAGTTAGATCATCCAACTTCTGTTCCGGCTTTTTAAGAAGCTGGAGTTCTACTAATGGAATATTATACATGTTTAATCGGAAACGTTGCGTTGCATGTTATAGGGTAAAAGCACCAGTAGTAGGCACTATTGTGAGGCTCTAGCAGTAATTTTAGTGGTACTTCAATAAATTCGCCTCAAGTTTCTTTTTTTTCCCTTCATATGCCCAATAGCACTCTTATTGAACCAAAATTATTATTAGGATAACTCTGTTATTGAAGTTAAAGTTGTTTTAAGACAGTTTTTGAGAACATTTTTTTTCACCAATGGTAGACACTTGTGTACCAGTAGTAGACACAGAAATCTCCAGTAGTTGACACTTCACTTACCAAATATATTTAATTTATTTTTCATGAAATCTGTTATTTAAAAAAGGATCTTGGATTTTAAATAGTTAAAAACTTGAAAAATTAAAAAATAACACATGTTTATTTAAATTAGGTAAAAAATAATAAAAACTTCTACTTTTTTTTGTCTTAATGAATCATGTCCAATATCTTTGCTTTCTTAAATAAACTTCGAACAGGTATAATACAAGTAGTATTTATTATCACAACACTTAATTAGCTTATAAAAGAAAGAAAGTTGGTTTTTTAAAAAAAGTTCTTTAGCCACTGGTAATTTCACACAACGAAAATTCAAAAAATGTCATTTTCAAAACTAAACAACGAATCATATTCAATCATTAATACAAAAAATTGAAATTTTCTAGTAGTAGTATTTTGTCTACTACCGGAACAAGAGAGAAAATCAATGTCCTAGTAGTAGACAGGTCGTTTTTAGGCTCATTCAAACAAAATTTACAATAAAAATACATTATTTACTGAGTTAATAGTGTTCACTATCTTTAAAAACAAAATTTGTAATAAAAAATTGTAACGATAAAAGAATAATTTATGAAAATCCAACTAACCTCCCTAAGCTACTGTGGTTAAGGGAAGAGCCTTTTATGACACTGCTAATTACTAACTGACCTAACGTTTCCACTGCTACTCATAATCTGCTACTACTTTATAGCGGAAGTACAGTAGAAGCTAAAGTTTAAAATGAGGCCAAATTCAAATCATTCTGATGGTTTTAGCTCTTTTTTGTTTTTTGGTTGAAGTTGCAAATGTCAACTACTGGCTCAGTGTCTACTCCTGGTGCCTTTACCCTAGCCGTTTGTACATTATACGTCATCACTTTTACACCTTTAAACTGATTCAGATCCGAAACCCTTCGTACATATTATTTTAAAACAAATATAACTTCTGGATTCGTTATCGTTTTAATTAGCACCTTAGTTGCTACAACCATTCTTTCTTTAAACGGCTTGAAGATAAAGTGCGCCCTGAAAATAACCATAAGCTTCTTTTCGCTTAATATACATTATTTTTCTTTCTTTATTTTATATTTATATATATATATATATATATATATATATATATATATATATATATATATATATATATATATATTTTACTTTTTATTTTAAATAATTACAAGCTGCCTTATTCAAGGGCAATGAGTAATATGGATGACAAAGACTCGTTCACACAATATGTACAATGATATAAAAGAAATAATATAATAAAATAAAAATAAACAGCTTCTAAATATACAAAAAATAAAATAAAATAAAGCGCAAAGTAAAATAGAATGTAATAAATGATAATATAAAATAGGTGATGATTCTTGAAACCAATAAATAAATACAAAAATATATTATAATAAAAATTGAGGAAGAAAAGAAAAGAATCATAACACAATTATACTCCATATGTATACAACATTAACAAACATTCCGAGAAATGTTATCCAGTCAATTTGGAGGGCAAGCCGGGCTCAGAGAATTCCCAGCGCTGTTCTATCAGCTGCGTCTCTGGTAGAATCCAGTGGAGGCTGAGAGAGAGCGCTATGGCACAGTCCCACAGGACTTGAGTCGAAAAGCTGACCATTGCCATAACTCTACTAATAAATAGTTACAATAAGCCTCGGGGCTGTTGCCGTTTTATTTATTTATTTTAACATTGATTTTTTATTCACACCTGTCAAATTGATTAACAATTAGGGAATTTGATGATATACAGAATTACTTGGCGTAAAAAAAGGCACGAGCGGGAGTAGAACTCTGTGATACCTCATCTTCACTAGATTGTATTTCTTATCCTTTTCAGCCTCCTCTAGATGTTGTCTGGGATGTGAGTTGTATCAGTGTTGTTCAATGTGTTAAGATGTCTATGTTATTTTTCGTGGAATCGTTTGTAACAAACACTGGCTCCCATTGTAAGGTCATGTTATGTTGACTACGTACCAGTTGCTTTCGTGATTGCCCTAAATGTTTTTGCCTGAAAAAATATTGAGTTAATATGTGTCTCTCCTTAATACCTCAACATTCTTAAACTCCGGTATCTTCTTACTGTACACATTTCTATGCTGAATTGCCCTACTATTCTACAAAAGCGGTAGATTTTAAAACTCCTACGGCTAATAAATATATATACTTAAACTCATAGCCTCACAAATGTACCGCTGTTCCGTAAAAAAATAAAATATGGTACTGATGTACTGTTCCGACATATACTTGTTATAACGATAGTATCAGGCCCGGAACTACATATATTGTCAACTAATTCACTAATTGTTACATTTGTAATAGATGCAAATAAAGAATTTAAAGAGGAAAAACATTTCAGCATATTTCTTATTTTGTATTTTGTATACATTTTAAACAGAAAAACATATCTGTCAATATCTACAATGTAAATCTATATACGCTTTTACATTTGCTGAACACAATTTTTTTTACAATTTTTGAGTACAAGAACTTGACTGCTGTCAAAATATTTGGATTGAAAATAAAATAAATATTCAGATATGATTAGGATTGATGAATTAAGTGCCACTTCTATTGAGAACTTGACATCTATTAATTCATCAATCCTAATTGTATTGATCCTTCTATATCATCATGCGTACCTCAAGTGATTCAGATATGACTTCAGTATTATTGATTTAAATATAAATAGGTTACGGCTAAGATTTAAGTTTAGGGTTAAGTTTAGTGCATCACTACGACTCAAATCTACCTTTTGGAATGAGTGAAGAACGAATTACTGAACATTCATTTCTAAATAAATAGTGTATAATATATGTTTTAGACCTCACGACTCTAGAAAAAAAAAAAAGTTATATTTCCTTACCCTGAGAGAAGTGTCTCCTCATTGGATTCAAGATTCCCCCCTCCTTCCTCCCATGAGGTTGCTTTGTTCTTTTATGAGCATTCTCTTGATTATTGCCGTTCTTTTCTCCTCTTTTAAAATGTGAGATAGCAATTGAGAATTCTCATTTCATGAAAACAATAACTGTAATTTATACGAAGCTTTAGTGTCGTCTCAGTATTATGCCTTTTTCTCCCATCGCAACGCATAAGGTTTGTTATATTCATTCAGATAATTTCTTTTTCTTGTGCTAGTATTGAAAAAAAAAATAAAAAAAATACGGTCAGCAGGGCTCATTCTTTTTCATATCAATGCTTTAATTCTCCTTCCAAATTTAAGTAGTATTTCAATTCAGAATTAAAAAATATTTTAAATATTTAGACCTTTATTAATAAAACAATTTTGCTCAATCTTTATTCGCTCAGTGGTATTTTCGTATCCCAAGCCAAGTATTGATAGAATTCATCTATATTGATGTATTGGATACATTCGATATATTCATATTTGTGAGTTATATAAGTAATTAGTTTTTAAAGTTGATTAAAATTAGAAAATAATTTCAAATGTCACTATTTAATATTGCAATCGATGTAAACAGTACCGAAATTCACTCGGAACTCGTTCAACCGAAGCTTCTATTTTTTATTTAAATTTATTATGTACATACAAGACTTAAAAGATAAGAAAAATCTCTTCTGACTACTCCACTACGAATAGTGGCACTGATTACACAGGTCTGCGTCTAAAAAACTGCATAGGATTTTTTAACATTTTCTTATAGATTTTGACCTCCCGAAAACGGGAAAAATATTTTTAAAATTCTATCACATAAGTTTTTATTTGTAACTATTTTCTCTAAGTGAGCTCAGTGATCTAGTAAGAGATTTAGGTCTTTCAAAAGATGTAGCCGAACTGTTAGGTTCCAGATTAAAAAATAAAAACCTTTTATCATCTGGCGTCTCATTTTCATGGTTCAAACATCAAGAATTTAGATGAATTTAGTTTTCATGCATTGCTTTGATATACAGTATGACTCATCTAATCGCACCTATTCATTGATTCATCCAAAACTAGTCTTAAAATAATATTATTGCACAATGGAAATAAATTTGCATCACTTCCGATGGGCGTTCTGTGCATATGGAAGAAAACAGGATTTGGCCATTATCCTGGAGAAAATCAAATATCAGGACCATCAATAGATGGTTTGTGGGTAATTCAAAATACTCAAGATGCTTTTGGGTCAGCAAGCAGGCTATACTAAATATGAATGTTACTGGGATAGTAGAGCCAGAAAATAGCAAAGGACTCGGCGAAGTATCAAGGAAAAGAAGAAAAGGTTTCATAAAATACACGAATAAGTATAATATTGTTACTTTTTATCTCAAAATAATGTTTCATTGGTTGTAAAAAAATATGTTTGGTAATAATTTCGAATAAACGATGCTTCTACCAATTTCTTGTGTTTGAATTAGAAAAAAAGCCTTATGTGATATATATATATATTTTTGCAGACCTGTGTTATTAGAATAAAATTCTATCTATCAGTGAAGAAAAAAAGCTATAATTTCAACTAAATTTCAGTTATTAAATGTCGTAATGTTATATTGCACGTCGGCAAGAACAGTGTCATAACTCTAATTTTTTAACTTTTTGGAAAATCACTTTCAAGATTCGAAATCTTTCTTAAATAATCCAGTTACGTACCTAAATTGTATTAAATTGACCCCAGATATACTGTGAGGAACCACACTTCATACACCATTCTTCATCGAAGGGTAATATGATAGTGAGTTTTTTTTGTTTTTTTTTAATCTTTTATTAATTGAAATTTACAACTGTATTAGAAAATACATCCAGTAAATGTGCTGTATACAATGCAATATGATTAAGTCTTGTAGAGGAACTACCCATTGGTAGTACTCTAATGAAATTCACAAAAGAAGATCTCGAGGCCATCTTCTTTTCAGGCGCCTCGGAGGATTGCCAGGAATGGAATGGGAAGCAAGTTGTGCAAGAAGTGGATTTGGATGCGGAGTAAGTTTATTATGAAGGGAGAGGTATCTGGTTCGAGCCAAATCAGCGACATAAGGGATATTAAGGTCATTGTGGATTACTTCAATTGTGACAAAGTAAGGAGCATTAAGGATTTTTCGAAGGATTTTGGATTGGAGTGATTGGATGCGGGAAGAATTCGATGGTTTGGTGGATCCCCATAACTCTATACCGTAAGTCCGAATAGGTCTGATAATTGTCATATAGATTAGTTTCTTATAGTGAATCGGGAGGTTTGAACGTTTGTCAAGTAAGTGTTGTAGCAGTCGAAATCGACGTGCAGCTTCTTGTATTTTCAATCTTGTATGAGGGTTCCGGGTAAGTCTCTTGTCCAGATGAAATCCAAGGTATCGTATTTTTTCCACATTATTTAGCGGTACAGGATACAGGAGGACAGGATGAGGTAGGTTTTTGACGGAGGGTAAAGGTTATTTGTTGGGATTTGCTAGGATTTATCTTAACTCTCCAGTTATGACACCATTCTTCAAGGGAAGTGATATGTGACTGGAGTGGATAGTGGGTTAAACTCAAAATTGATTTATTTCAAGATGTGACAGTGTTCTTGTCGATGTGCGAAAACCCGGCAAGCCCTCTCCTACAATAAAGCTAAAACAATGAAAAAATAATACGTATGATGATTCGAATGAAGCGAAAACCAATATGAAGAGAAAAGTTGTGAGAATTTTCCTTTTTTTTTTTTAATTTATAACTTTTATTTGCTTCTGTAATACAATATTACAATCAGTAAATGTAATATAATAAACAATAATCTCATAATATATGAGACAGCAGCCAATGGTGCCTTCTTCTGAACTTCAGATAATTTAAAGTGTTACTTTAGATCTCTCACCCTGCATCTCTTCGTGGGAAATTTAATATCATTACTGTGCAGTCTTTTTTTCAGTCCAGTTTTTCCTATTACTTACATGATTAAATATATATATTTATATATATATATTTATATATATATATATTTATATATATATATTTATATATATACTATAATATAAAAGGACAAGCCATTTTTCGTTTGTGATCACTAACCGCGCAAACTACTGAACCAATCCGTACCAAATTGTAACCACATCATCTTTATATTTCCAGGAAAGTTTAGAAATAATCAAATTTACTGATTTTCAGCTAATTTGTAATTAAAAAAAGCGATAATATGTGGATAACAGTGAAGTTTGAAAATTGAACGATAGGCGGCGAGCGCCATTCTACATGAGAAGTTACAATGTTACGGTGTTATCTACATCTTGAAATTTATAATAAAATTTATTTATATCCAATTAAATTATTAAAGCAGATTTAAATATAAAGTAGAATGTTTGGATGCCAGTGATGTTTGAAAATCGTCTCTTATGTGGTTAGTAGCATTCCACAATAGTAGTTTACAATGGTAAAACTACTGAACCTATCTGTTCCAAAATTTTTATAGTTCTAAGAAGGTTTAGCAATAATAAAATTAAAATGCACAATACTGAGTGGCAGAAACGAGGTTTTCCACACTGTCTTAATCTTAATATTTTAATATGTTGTGTGATATCTTGATCCAAGTGAAATTTGAAAACCGACCGATATGAGGTTAGCACCAGTCCGCAACAGAATTTACAATGTAAAAACTACTAGAATTGATAGAACCTATTTGAACCAAATTTTAATTACATAATTTTGATAACAGTCACAAATATAAAAATTTGAATGTACAACATGAAATAGGAGAAACAAGGTTTGCCACACTGTCATATACTTTTGGGGTTAGAAATTAAAATCCAACCATATAAAATTAATAAAATTATTTCTTCCGAATAAAAATTATTACCAAATCAAAATGTCAATGTTTTTTTTATATTGTATGTAAAATATGATTCAGCGAGCGAAACCTCGACTTGGGGATGCTAGTTACTAATAATATTTTAGAAAAATAAATCTACCGCTTTTGTTCTATGATGATTATATTCAGGTCTCCATGACTAATGATTTATGTTTGGAATTAATTGTTTTATTTTGCAATTAAATTTTATATAGTTCTATTTCACTCACGCCGCTCCTTCACACGATTCCGCAATAATTTCGTTTTTACTTGCAGACAAAACGAGAAACGCTTACGTAACTGTCGGATTATAATCTCAAGGAAAAGATTGAATAAGAGTGGAGTAAATGTGATTTGTACTGAGGCATATAGTGACATAACATCAGCTGATCCTCCCGCCATATTGTCTCTCTTTTAAAGGCACTTAATTTTTTTCCTCCCTTAACAGTGGAAACTGGACAAGCAAACGGCCATCGTTGAAAAAGAAGTTTTTTCTCCCGGGACAGGTCTCGGCTTTTGAGCCTTAAGTAGGAGTTATATCAGCCTCCTCTTCTCTTTATAGTCCTCTCCAGTTGCTGGACTTCTTAGCCTCGGGTTACTGAGGTTAAATCTTTATCGTTTTAGGGAAATAACTGTAAACTTTTTCTACTGTTATCTTCCTTGTCCTTATCTAGGAAGGGTCAGGTCGGCCCGTTAAGTAGGACATTTTCATGAGATGCTAAGAATCGTTTTAAACGTATGTGTGTGTATATATATGTATATGTATATATATGTATATATATGTATGTATATATATATATATATATATATATATATATATATATATATATATATATATATACACATACATACATATATATATATATATATATATATATATATATATATATATATATATATATATATACATATATGTGTGTATGTTTGTGTATGGATAACTTTCTTGATTGTTACTGTTAAATGTTTAGTAAGGTTCTTGAGGCTCAGTCAATAAATAAAAACAACTATTTTGGTGACGTTTCGAGACTATATTGTTCTCATAATCATGCCATACAGTGATAAAACAGGTTACAATAAAATTATATAAGTTATACAAGTTATTTCAAATCATAAAGGTAGCTACAACACAAGTATATAACAACATGTGTTAGAATAGTAAAAATATATATAATTACAGAATATAGAGGAGTATGAATCTACTTACAATGTTACTGGTGGATATGGTATAGACTGACTAAATTCTAACAATTCTAGTACACAACTGACCTGGGGGAACTTTGAAAAACAGTTACAAAGGTTATGGGGGATTCCCTAGGAAATACCTAGGAAAATCCTGGGAAATTCCCTAGGCAGTTATCATTTCATTAATATTATTAATAATAGGTGGGAAAAACCAATACATTCCGGTAGATATTTACATTATACTATTCAATGCCCCAAGAGTTATAAAATCAACACCGCAAAAAATTTAATAAATCGTGCAATAAAATTATCCACAGAAAAATACAAATATGTTTTTGAAATAACTTGTATAACTTACATAACTTTATTGTATCCTGTTTTTTCACTGTAGGGCATGATTATGAGAACAATATAGTCACAAAACGTCACCAAAATATTTGTTTTTATTTATTGACTGAACCTCAAGAACCTTACTAAACATTTATATATATATATATGGTACCTTCACACAAGCATGTCTCCATGAAACCTACCTGACCCGCACTACACCTACCAGTTCGATCCTTACGCTTCACTTCGAGTTTACGTTTATCGATAGGTCATTCCTATAGCTTCACGTGTAATCACTTCTTCAGTTTCTACTTAGATTGTGTTTTTTTAGTGTGTTATCTTCTTAACTTAAAATAGATGAAACAGATGTTAACAACATGAGTTTCATAAAGGATTTAGTTTTTATAAATTGATGTTTTCTTATTTACTCTTCTCTAATAAAAGTGTAAAAGTGTTACAAAATTTAATTTCTACTTATTTACTAATTTACTAATTTATTTTGCAGTCGAAGCTTTGAGTGCTTTGAATATAAATTTTTATGCTCGCTTTTTAGTCATTGCGAATAAAATTAAGATTTATCAAAATCCTTTTGATACCGACATTGAAACACTAGCCCCAGTACTTCAGCTTTGTTAACCGATGAGCATCTTAAATTTCTTTTAATGATTAGTGCAAGTAAAATTGGTCCCTAACTACAAATTATTGCCGCGGGCCGTAGTTTGGAGACTCCTGCTCTAGAGTCTTTCGACAAATTTATTAATGAAATTAAATATTTCTGGATATTTAATTTGAAGCTGGAAATTAGTTTTGGACCAATTTAGGGTCCAAAGAGATACCAAATTTGATAAATTGAGATTTCAAAAATTTTCAAAATATTAATATGAAAAGTTTATTTTCTTATTACGAATCAATCTCACAATTTCGTGTCGTACCAAACCTTTTAACAATATACCACTACTCCTTGTTGAATAGATCCGCTAGCAAGTTCTCAACCAAAACTTATTAGAATATAGAAGAAACTGCAAGTCGTTTCCGACTATCACAGCATTTTCTGAAATTCATGTTTAATTCCAATTTATTACAAAAGACTCATTTACATGACAATACTAAAAATTCTTTGAATTTGGGGGCTCCACTTAAACTTAAATTGTCTGTTATTCAATGCCTTACCATCAGACGAGGGAGTAACAGCGCATGAGCATTTAAAATTTTCGGACGCGGTTTCTCTTCTGAAAGTCGTTCATTATGATCAAAATTACTGAAAACCGGTGGTTGCCAACTGGGATCGCAGTGTGGTACACCAAAAATGAAAAAAACAAATGATCTAGTTTTATATGTATTTTTGGTCACAGAATTGAATGGTGCCATCGTCATATCTATTTTACTCACCCTTCTCCAATAAACTGCATACAAAATACAGAGAGTCACATTAGCGTGAAAAAAATTACCAAACCAATATAGCTCTTAAACGGTAGGTTCTAGCGACAAATGTTATGTAACAAAATATATTCTCCATTAAATCTGATAAGGAAACTCTAGGCAAATTTTCGATCCGAGCAACACCAACATTGCTTGAACGTGTCAAAAAGCCCCTGCACTTAGAAATGGAGATTTTAATTCGAGTATCCTAGGCCCCATCCTTTACACGGTGTATACAGCTGACATTCCAGCTCATCCTACCACTGTCCTCACCACTTACGCTGATGACACATGTGTGTTATCAGTAAACAATGATCCCTTCATTGCCTCCCAAACACTCCAATCCCATATCCTAACCCTTCAAGAATGGTGTCAAAAATGGAGAATCAAAATAAATCCAAAAAAATCTCACCAAATAACCTTCACCCTTCGTCGTAAAACTACGACTTCCTGTCCTACAGTATCCTTTAATGATATTCCACTAATCCCTGTTGAACAGATCAGCTATCTAAGACTCCACTTGGACAAACGTCTAACTTGGAATCCACATACAAGACTAAAACCACAAGAAACTGCCCATCGTTAATGACTACTTCAACATTTACTAGAAAAACGTTCAAAGCTCCCAATTAATTACAAAAGACTAACATACATGACTGTGATTAGACCTATTTGGACGTACGGAGTTGAGCTTTGGGGCTCCACTAAACCATCCAATTCATCTCGTATCCAATCCTTACAATCTAAAATCCTTCGAAAAATCCTCAATCCACCTTACTTTGTCACTAATAAACTTATCCATAAAGATCTTAATGTTCCATATGTTGCATATTTAGCCCAAACCAGATATCAATCCTTTCATAGTAAGCTCCATAACCACTCAAATCTCCGAGTTTCTCAACTTGCTTCTTACACCATTCCTGATTATCCTCCGAGGCGTCTGAAAAGAAGATGGCCCAGATACCTTCTAGTGTAGATTTTTTATTAAAGTGCTACTGATGAGTAGTTCTTTACGAGTTGTGTCACGTTATTGTAACAGCACATTTATTTGATGTATAAATATTAAGTACTGTTGTAAATTTCAATAAATTGTTATTTAAAAAAAAAAATCGCTACTGGTAATACCCTGGAAGATAAAGAACCTTAGTTTGTTCCAAGGCTACGTAGTTTGGAGTCGAACCTGTACAATACCGTTAAGAAGCTCATTTGCATAAATGATCAATGGCTAGAAATAACCAATTACAGAAGACACGTTCTTTTAACCGGCACTAGATTAACGACTGGGTCAAACTGAACTATTCCACTCATTACAAAGCTACCATTGGATTTTATGATTTCTTGAGGGAAAAAAAAATATAAATTTATGAATAATTATTGTTATGTTATTGTTAAAACTTAAAATCTCAATTATCTTTAGTTCTTGTTATTTTTGTTATCTTAATGTCTGTCAATTTTAAACTGAATTTTAAACTTAATACACTATCAACAAAATAAATAAAAAATATATTTTGATGAGTTTGATAATGATGTACCAGCTCTTTTATTCTAGTCCGTTCTAGGCTTTATAGCGATCTTCATCCTGGTCCCTACTTTTATGTGATTTTTAGTAACAGAGGTCTGATGATGACGCATCGATCATTGTTTCCTGTTTATTATATCTTTACGATAAGAGGTTGATTATGTTTATAAATTATATAACGGTATTATAGTATACTATATACTTAAATCTCGTATGGTATATAGAATATATATTTATTATTCTATTATTGTTGGTAAAGAATTTCCCACCGTTACTACTAAATTTGATAAAGAATTACAACAAAAAAATTAGCATTTAACAATCCGTTATTTATTTATCTCTTAAATTGTAATTTATTTGTTATATTAATAAAAAAAGAAAATGTAGGGGAAGGTGCTGTACCTAAAGCACAATTGTACCAGTGGACATTTGTAATTAGGGGAGAGTAGGAGGAGGGAAATTGAAATTGTTAGGTTGGTAGTGCTGCAAGCATCTCCCTCCAGTTGCACGTATGTTTTCAAGATTGTCAGATCAACAGCTTGGTAAAAATTATTATTTTAAAGTTGTTTTTTTTTTCAAATCCTGACCAATCCAACCAGTGATTTTAAATTTTTTAAGACCTACTCCTAAAACTTTTCTAGGCAGTAATGTTTCATTGGGTTTTCCGATAAATATATCATAACTCCATATGTTTTCATATCAGTTATCACTTACGGGTTTTGTGAAACAGAGCTTTCCGCACAACATGGCGTTCAGTTGTACCTGTGGACACCATTGCCAGCTGAACCTGTGGACAGATATTTAAAAGTGTTCAAAGGTACAACATTTTTCTTTTTGTTTATTAATCATTATTTCAATTATAAATATTTCGGAAAAGTTTGTAGGCATCCCGCGTGATATAAAATGCCTAGATTTGGATACCTACTATTCGTATAACCTTTTTTTTTTTAAGAGGAGAAAACTCGCCACTCACTATTTATAAGAAACTATTCAACTAGTGAAGATAGTGATTTCACAAATGTGATCTTGGCTGATCCATCAAGTGAAGATTGTAGTTTTTTGGACAAATTGATGAATGATTATGAACAAGGTAAAGAAATTGAAGATGAAGAAATATATGTTGGTATGTTTTGTGTTGTAAAGCATTTTATAGCTTTGATCAAAGAAAAAGTAGACTCCTTCATGTTAAAAATTTGCTACTTGAAGAAAATCTCATCAAATGATAGAACCCCAAAATGTATTCTTCCGGACATCGCTACTGATTATGAAATTGAAATAAGAGATATAAAAGAAAAATACCACCGCCATCTTTTATAACTGGCACTGGGAGATTATGTAAACAATTACATTTGCCTACATCTTTTCATGGATACAATCTCTAATGATTCGATTTTTTCCATAAAAAGTCTGTGACACTCGTTAATAATAATTACAGGTACATATAAGATTTATTTTTGTTATAAGGTTTAAAATAAGTTAACTTTCTATTTACTTTCATACGCTAAATTTATTGTTGTCACCTTTCTTTTTGACCTTCTACTTTAATAATCAAGTTGACTTTTCTTATTAAAAATTCTATTTGGTTTAGTATATTTTATAAAAAAACTATTGCTGATGTGTTTCTTTAAATATCAATCCAATTATCCCTATAAACCTATGAAGAAATGAATGTCCATTGGTACAACCACTAGTGTCCAGAGGTACAAAGGGGGAAGGTACCTATGGACACTAATCAGTAAGTTACAAAACATTATTTTCTGTAAAAATAAAATTATTTTCAAAATAAAGACACCAGGGTTCGATAACCCCTTAAGTACAATAACCATTCAGATAAATAAAGCACCGAAAATTAGAAAAAATTCTAATTGAAAATTGTCCACAGGTACAGCACAGACCTTCCCCTATATTGAGGGGATTTATACTACAAAACTAACTGAATTGTAAAAAATAAATGTTTTTTTTTTTTTAAGATTTTAAGTATAAATTAACGAAAACATCAATATTGACTTATTAAGTGATCGTTTAATTGTTTTTTTATTTCGATCCTAGGAAATTTATTTAGCCATGTTATCAATAAAAGAGGTCCTCTTATTATACATCCTCATTTTTATGTTATTTACTCCCGCTTATGTGTCCTGCTTGTGGCCGAAACTACACCGGTCTAGAGAAAAAATCTGTTGATTAGGAAACTTATAAAACAGGTAATATTTATATTTTTTTCCGAATTTTACTATGCAAATATTTAAATTCGTGCTTACCAAAGATATCAATTGTAATAATGCAAACATATTATTATCATTAGGTGGCCGAACGTGTCAAATGTTTAAGCATTCTTATGAACTGACGGTTCGAGGGTTGAAACTTGATTATTATGGTTTTCCGAAAAATTAAAAAATAATTCTAATCATAGGTTCCATTTGCATTTACCAATTAGTGATTTTGAATATAATTAATGGAAATGTATAGTAGTGATACCTTTAGAATACATATTATGATTTTTACATTTTTTTTTTTTAAACCTCCGACTTGAAGCGACCGACACACTGAAGCGAATTCGCGGATATTGAATTCGCTTCGGTATGTGGGACACTTTATTTAAATAAAAAAAATAATCAATAAGTAATACAGGTCTCTTTTTGCCTTTCGTCATTTGAAGATCTATCTTCATTTCTGAAAGTTTTGAAGGCACTTCTAAATGACGAGTGTGGAAGGTACACTCACAATTTCACTAATTGTTTTTTTTTGTGCTTAGATTACATTTGTTTGTTTGTTTATTTCGTTTAACGTCACTTTATGCTGCTATGGCTAATCGGACGATGCTACGGTGGGAGTCTTAAATTTTGCCTATCCAGGTATAATTAGGATAGGGATCTTTAACGAGTACCTGACATCGCACAGGCTCGGGACCCCCATTTTACGTCCCTTCCAAAGGACGGCATAGCTAAGGATTTTTTACTCCCTTTAAAAAATCCTAAGGTCATCTGCCGGGCTGCGAACCCGCGATCTTGGGTTTAGTAGGCTGCTATGCTAACCACTACACCATAGGTGACCCCCTTAAGATTACATTTAAACAAATAAATTAGCTAAGATTTTGGAAAATCTTACTCAATACTAACGATTTTAAGCCTTTTTTGAGACTGACTACTTCGGTTAAATACTTCACATTTTTTGTTTTGTCTGATCGGAGTATATTTTACTATTTAAACAATTTCAGTTCCTTATAAAGTCAGTCCATTAGCTACCCAGTAAAACTTTTCTTACACAGCGTGAGAAAGCACCCTTTATTTTTTTAGACGCAAGTACATAAGATTTTGTCGAATTCGAAACAAACACCTGGGTGTTTTATTCCTTTTTTTTTTTCTTCCCCCAATTTGGTATTTCTTCCTTTCTTCACATCCATAGCGTTTATGAGGAAAGTATTCACTCATGAGTTAGGTACTGAGATTTTATGTTGACTTTGGATAAATACTTGGTATTAAAATATGGTACATTTTATTGACTGAAACAACTATAATTGTGTTCGGAGAGACATTATTTGTATGATTCTGTTGATGTATAGTTTGTTTGCATATCCTTTCAACGAAATGCCTGTGCGTCAGAATTAGATCAGATGTTCTCTCGTGTTTGTTAGCATTCTCATGACAATTCTATTGGTGAATTTTTTTTATTTCTTTTTTAAATACTGTAATCTGTTTTTTACTGGAGCTAAAAGTTCCACTTCTGTAAGCCATCAAAAGAGAACTGAAACAATTACAAACTCATAGATATTAAGTCACTGTCAGGGCTAGTTTTAGGATGAATACAAAACTTTGTTGTTCCCCTCCAATGAGCTTGGTGAAGAAGCGGAGTGCAGAAAAAAGAAGTAAAGAAAAATAAATTACTTTAAAGTGACCAATATTTACTTTGATTGATAGGTCGTTTATTAATACATTATTAACTATGCTATTTTATACTGTTTTTTACTAATTTTTAAAAATTATTAATAATGATCTTGAGCATTAGTGAAACCGTTAAAGACAATAATTGCTTCACAGCACGCTATTGAGCATCGCCTAATCTACATTAGGTTAAAAAAAATATTCTTTCAGTGTTTTAAAAATATTCAGTGATCCTTCGGTTCATCACTGATTTCCTTCCCGTTTATTTGCTCTTTATACATTCCTACTTATTCTCATACCTACTTACGACTTATAGTACCTTCAGTGGACCAAAGACCCTCCAGAGATGGCAGAGCAGAATTACGTCTTAAAATGCCGAAAGGCAAGAAAAGATCATGATTCTATCATTATTGTATGAATAAAATAATAAATAAAATCGGAGGCTTCAAAAAATAAATAAATAAATAAAAAAAAAAAAAAAAAAAAAAAAAAAAAAAAAAAAAAAAGACTTATAGTGTGATATATCACCGATCTGGTTGGACGAAATTCGGACGGAAATCGTCATGTCTTACTTCCTATTCCAAACAGACCAAGAACCTACTCCAACTAAGAAACAGGAAATGAAGTTTTAAAGATTTTTTTTCTTGGTTAATGATCTTAAAACTACCACTTTTCAACCATCGTAATTTTAGTTGACTATCAAAATTTTAAGTTCTCAAATTATATTCTTGTAGCTTGTACACAGTCTAACACGTTTTATAACCTACTCCAATCTTTATTTGTTTAATGTATCCTTTTTAACCGATCTTCCACAGACTTTCATTCTATGAAGTGAGGGACTTTCCTTAATGGTTACTTTTTGCATAAACCCTTTTACGGTAATGTTTTTATTTTTTAAAAAGATTTTCCACGATGCAGTTGCTTTCCATAACCTAGGTTTTCATAGCATCCCTCTATATTCTTCTGTCTAATATCCATTCCTGTTTTAGGCTACTTATAGTCGAGCAAAAGTGGAAAAAAAAACTCCTAAAAATGAATGTCATCCTATAATATTAGTTTTATTATTTTCCGATCCTAAGTAAATGTAGCAAAACATTGTGAACTGATTTTTCGATTATTTCATTATCAGAATCTGTATACGTCCTAGAAGTTTCACTTTTCTAAACTAAAGAAAACAGCGCGTTTCTAAAGTTCTTTTAAATTTTTTGTGAGATTTAATTTTTTGCCGAAATTTTGTATAACCGTGAATGCCGATAATTTTCAAATCTATCTGTATCGTAAACCTATCTTTTCTTTATCTTCTATAAAAAGATCCACCGAACTCGGTTCTCTGTGCCGTTTCAAATTTATGTACGGATATCTGAGAAACAGTGTAATCAATATAAATACCTGCCTCGGCTGTATTAGTTCAGGGGAAGGTTTATTTGTTATGTTTTTTCTATTGCAACAAATTTTTGGACATATTTTTGTTTTTATTATTTTTTTTTTTTTTGAACAGGATATGTATATTGTTTACTGTTTATATATTTGTGTTTAATCTTCTGTTCTATATAATATTTGTATATGTATATCAGTTCCAGAAAAAAAAAATATATGTATGTATATATTTATATATATATGTGTGTGTGTATATCAGTTCCAGAAAATATATACGATCCAGTAAAATTTATTAAATACATGGCAGAAACTGCTAAAATAGTAGCCACCAAATATCATTGGTACGATCCTCCGTCCTCCAATTGGTTCATAAACAAAATATAAAAAAATGAATTCTTCTTATGAACAAACATGGCAGAATTCTGTATTAAAACTTCTAACACAATTTCTCAGATATATGTTCATTAATTTCCACCCACACGGACAACCTGGTCGATGGAGCTTTTATTAAAATTCCAAACGAAATTTTTAAACAATGCCTTACAATATCATTTTTTTTTTTATAATTTTGAACTTAATATTTAGCTCTGGCCTGGGCACTGGGCTGAAGATCAGATTAAGCTGGTTATGATTTTATTCGATTGGGCATATTTAAAAACAAAATCATTGAATACATAGAACGAAGCCGATGATTTAACTTAATTTTTGAATTTTCTCCCTCAAAGTTTGACCTTTTCTGACAATCCGATGAAGCTGATTATGGCTTCATTCGATTCAGCATCTCATGAAACGTATAATTCTGAAACTTCATGCTTATAACCCGTATTATTTAGTTAATATTCGGTTTTTACCCATTTTTAGTGTTTTGGCTCCCCTTTCCCAAAAAATAGCATGGTTGGCTCCACGTCATTTCATACACGGCCTACCTCATTTTTGTTTTTCTTCTATTCTCCATTCATATACTTTTAGCCCAGTCAATGAGTTCCGAAATGAGGGATGTAGAGTGCATGGAATATGCAATTATTTTTGGCTTCTTAGCTTCGTTAGGAGTAGTTAGAAGGTAAACATATTAAAATTCGTCGCCCGGAGGCGAGCTAACGGTGAGGGGAGAGAAGTTATATTTTTTTGGTTGTTCAATTATATCTCGAAAACGTTTGACTCTAGAAAACATGTTTCAAATAAAAATTAAAGCTAATTAAATTTCTTATAAAATAGTTCTAATAAGTATTTGTTGAAGTTCAAGCGGTTTTCGAGATATATGTCATTGAAAATCGATAATTTTGAAAAAAAAGAAGAAATTATCTCGTTTTTTGACAAACATCTGCTGCTTGTGTCTTTCGCGATTTTTTCTCAAACAAATTGTCAAAATCAACGTTGTAGAAAAATTTAATTTAACTTTAATTTCATGTATACGTTACTGGCGCTTGAAGCAATTGTTTGACCAAAAGTGAGGTAAACATTTTTTTTTTTTTTTTTCGAATATTTTCGATTTTTAATGACGTATATTTCGAAAACCGTCAAAAGTTCGACAAATATGTATAGAAACATTTTTACAGAAAATTTAATAAGCTTTAATGTTGATCTGCATATTTTTTTAGAGTCCACCGTTTTCGAAATATAATCGAGAAAAAAAAAATACAAGTATGGGACCTTCTAACTACTCAGCAAAGCTATGAAGTAAAAAATTATCGCATATTCCATGCACTCTACAATGTGTTTATTGACTGAACTATTTCTTTGGTAGCTTTCCATCGTACGTCCTTTATAAATGTCCGGATTAGCTTAAGGAATTTTTCTCGATCTGTTCCAGGATATTTTCTGGAAACATGTGTACAAAATATTTTAATGTATTACAAAGGCGTGAATCCAATTTGTTCTACCAGTAGGACCGATCTAATTATTATATATTTTGAACTGATAGCAATAAATTAAAAAAAAAATGTTTTTCTGTTGTGGATGGTATTACTGTATCTTTTGATAGGAAACTCTGTTCAATTATACAATCCTGAATCAATCCAATCAATATTTTAATTATATAATAATTATCATTATTGTAACTTTAGCCTCATTATATGTATGTAGGCTTTCCAATTTTATCTGCCACTGTACTGATTCTGTGTACTAATTGCATACTCAGAGAATCAATAATAAACTAGAATAAGCACATAGTTGAGCACGACTGAGATGGCAAATGTTTAACAATCGTCGCATGAAGGCAGCCGGCATGTTGTGCTCGTTATTGATAAGGCTAGTGCCGTTAGTTGATAATTTTATCGCTTGTACACCTTTTATGTTCGCCACTCAAGTTTCCTCTAATTGTTCACAGCCTGCCCGATCTCTTGTGTCACCTTATTGTATTCTTACTTTAAAATTTCCTTAGTGATAAAAAATTATCAGCAGTATTCGTCATGTGTTAGAGAAGGACATCGAAAAAAACAAAACGAATTATTTCCCTTTAAAAAACTATTTAGCTTTTGTTTCACATATTTTTTTTTCTCAAGAATATGAAAATTCATTCTCATCTAAATTGAATCCACAATATTTTTTCTCTTTATTTTAGATATTGACTAGTCTTCGTTATTTAAATAAGTTCTCTAGAAGGCGGTACGAAGTATAAAAAATAAAAATTGAGCCCTTACCTCCAAGATAAAGAAGTCAGACAAAAAAAAAAAAAAAAAAAAAATATCACGAATGTTTAAAATTACCTTAGCATTTTATAGGGAATAATGTTTTATTTTTTAATTTTTATAATCTTAGCAGTTATTAATATTATTTATGACACAAAATAGTATTATTCTGTGTGTGTGATGTAACCAACTGTGCACTGAAAACTACAGAAATAAAAGCAATTCCTTCTACAAAAAAACAATTGAAATTTTCCCGTAAATTGGTTATAAATATTTAATAGGAATAGTAAAACAAAATTAAAATGGTTTTCTCGTTCTTAGTTGCCCCGACTTCCTGATAGGAGCCAAATATCTAGACTTCTTAAAACGCAGATTCTTAATAGATCAAGAACTTCATGCACATTCAAGACTTTGGTTATTTTCGTGTTAACATTCATTCTTGGATGAATTCGTTATTTCAGCCGAGATAATTAAGGTCAAAAATCGCCATTTTTAAATAAACAATAAATTTGTAGCTCTAGTTTTCGGTATATTGTTGTCCAAAAGAGTATTCTGTACAACATACCGAATGTATCCTACACTGGAAGGAGGGGTGAGCAAGGGTAGGATAAACTCTCTTTTTGGTTTTCCTCAAGTATACAGAGATATTAATATATGTCCTACTTAATTCTCAAAATCAATTATAATTAATTATATCGTAGAGTCACTAGTTTGAGAGATAGAAAGGGATTAAACTTTTTTTGAAATCCAAGATATTATACTCGTATATCCAAAGATTCACAAGTGATCAACAAGCTTGCCTTGAATATTTCAATTTGCAATTCCACTGTCTCCTTAACATAAAAAAAAACTGATAAAATATAATTTTTAGAAAATATTGTGTTTTTTTAATATTGCAGATAAAGTACTTTTTTTAAAAGTTGATAGCGCCTAAGGTATTGCAAAAATCTGCGAAAAAGAGACATTCGATTTCTCTGACTTTGCCGGTCTACTTGTGAGACTTTTCTTATGTTGTACACAACGCCATTATAAGCATCTGTTCTTATAATAAAAAATTGTGTACATATTTTTTTTCTATTTTTCCTTATTCGCCTGGACTATAGATATATCACTGTTACTCTATAAACAAAAAAAAAAACAAACAAACAAAAAAACACTTAGTTAAATTATCCAGCGAGAAAACGCAGATTAATGAATTTTCGGCTAAACTCGTAATATCGATTACAGGAATAGCAGAAAACATTTACGATGATTTCTAACATCCTACTATTCCAACACCAGCTTATTGTTAAGATGTTTTTTTTTTTTTTTTTCTAAGGCCTTTTGGATCTGCGTATGGAACTACTGATGTACACCCAAGATCATTTTGTTTCTTTCTTTATAATACTTTTTTACCTATGGTAGAACAACAAAACTATTTACTATTTTTTCTTAATTTTTTTATTGAAATTACTTATCGGATGTTTTGCAACCGTTTTTATTTTGATATTCCGTTGAATGGCGGAAACAGTTCCACTTTCCACACTCATGGAGGATTAGAAACGTAAAAGATTTGCATTAATTAGCATTAAAACTACGGAATTAATACAACCTCTTTATTATTCAGTCCTGTGTACGCCGCTTGTGTCGTGGAGGATTCCCACGACCAGGGAAGTTATTTAAGATGCATTATTTAAAACATATTTCAAAACCATATTTTTGGGTGTGCCATGTCACGGGCGCTGTCTCATTGAGATAGCGATTTTCATTTCCTGATTCACCATAGTAAAGTGTATTTTTTTTTTAATTATTAAAAAATCATATATATATATGGTATAGAGACATACATAAAATGGTTTAGAAATCTCATCCAAAATCCTTTTTCAAGTTTTAAGTTGATAGTAGTTATAGACTAACATTCTATTGGCAACCGCTTATTGTTAAGGGCTAATTGTCAGGTTTGGACCTAGTTTACTTATTGTGATTATTGTTATAATCTTTCGAACTTATGGGCAATAACTAATAGTGCTACAAATAGACATGGATGTTGTTATTATCGTTCATTTTATATATGCAAAAAAAGAAAGAAAAAATGTACAGAGGATATACATAAATAGATCAATTATTTTTTCATTTTAATTTTAATTTTCTCATCTAATTCTGAGCTTGGGTGGCTCTTTCCTAAATACCGACGGCAATAATTTCTGGGCACTTTCCTATTCCAATGTCTAAAGACCAAAAACTCTTCCTATATTCTTGATCGATTAACTCTGCGATCTTCTATCCACCTCCTAAACACTAGATCCCAACATTTTAACCTGTATATCACCTCACATAAAACCGCTTCCTTTAACAAATCCTTCATCATTCGTGCTACCTCCTTCTGGAATTCCCTACCCACTTCTATTCATAAAGCAGCTTCTATAACTTCCTTTAAAAATAATTTATTTCTGTACCTTTTAGACAATCAATCTTCCGCGAATATGTCAATAATCAAATAAATACTTAGAATTACTTTTGTTTTTCTCTTTCTTTCTTTTATATGTTCATATATATACGATTGTATTTAAGGTTTATAATTATTATTTCATATATTTATTTATTTTTTTTAATTTAATTTAATTTTTTTCCCTGTAAAAAATGTATGCTGTAATTACCGAAACATTTAATTTGTAAATAATAGGCCAGACAATTGTACTTTATAAATGTGCATTATTTTTATTCTTAGGGGACAGTAAGTCCCAGAATAAAGTTTATTTTTTCATTTTATACTTGTCGTATAAAGTTTTAACCCTTGACGGACAGAAAAAAATCTTTCAGGACGAAGGAAAACATATAATTCATTTGAATTTGAAGGGAAATATTATACATGCTTATAGATTTTTTCTTTTACAGTAAATAAGTGGCTGGTCAGTTTGTTTAATTAATATATTGTTGAAATCTGTCTTTTAAATTTAAATTCATTATCAAATATTATGTGCTCATCCTACAGTATTTCAAGAAGTCTTCTCTGACTTCTAAAATCTAATTGTTTTCCCTTTATTTGATAATTTATTTGCAATTAATGGAGACATTTGTATTTTATAGCGCAATTATTTATTTCCGTTTATTCCGATTGATCGAAATGTATATTGACAAAGATTTTTAAAACTAAAAAAAAAATTCAAAAAAATTATGACTATATAAAATGCTTTTAAAAATAGCGGTATGTAAATATTTATTAAAATATACTCAATTGCATTGTTCCCTAAATTAAAACTGATTAAACAAGTCCACATTCATAACCTGTACATTCCAGATTCATAGATAAAAAATAATAATAAATAAATTCATGATTAAACTTCATTAAATTATTAGTTCCAGCTTTCCATTAAATAAATTTTGAATGTACCAAAAGAGAAAATTATCTTCTATATAATCTCTAAAAAGTTCCCAGTCAAGCTTCAATGTGCACAGTTATGTAACTGTTTCGTTATTATTATAATTAGATTAAAATTAGTACGCTAATACTGAAAGTTTAAAAGAAAAAAAAACTGTCAGTTCTGCTATTATATACTTAGAGTAGAATATCTTATATCCAGATTATTTTTTTTTTTTTTTAATTTTATTAATGGGGTATTTGTTGAATGAGATGAATAAATTAAAATTTATTTTAAATTACTGTGTATGTATGACTGCATACCAAAACTCCCTACATCATTATTTTTATTTTATTATTTTCAATAAGCCTTTCTTAACAACGCCTCATGATGAGTTGAAAATGATCGAGCTGTTTCACAAATTTTAATTGCTATCTTAAAAATAATAAATGATGGAACTATAAATATATTTTTCTTTTCAATCATGTAGTCTTTTAGCGCTTAACAGAGCGAGGGGTGCTGGTAGTGCTTTATCCACAGATTCTGATTCTGTAGCAGTAGGCGTCGTATGTTCTGTCTAATGCTTCTTTGGCAGCACGTTCTCTCATGTTTTCTTGGGCTTTCCTATGTTTCTCCTTCTCTGTACTTTTTTTTTTTTTTTCATTATTCTTTATTCTTTTATTATCGCTGTCCATTTTCTTCTATTATTTGTATGGCCGATTTTACCACCAGATCATTGTGTATACTTTCTTCTTTTATCTTTATTCTTGTAGACTTATGAGTAAATTTCTACTAATATAAATTCCTTTCGCTATGTTTTTGACTTTTTAATCGTTAATCTGAAATCTACTAACTCAAAATCTAATTCATGGTTTGATTGTGTATAGATATTTCATTTATAAAATAGGTCTACATATTTAACATACAGTAAAAACTCGCTAATCAGCCTTCGCTTACATTTTTTTGGGCAATAGCTCGGGTAGTTTTGATTTATTTATATATTCTTGTTGTACTTGTATGTTAAAATCCAAATTTCGGCCCTTAAGTGCCACCGCTCGCTAATTAGCATCATCAAAGCGTCTAAACTTTTGACCTTAAATAAATCCTTTTGATATTTAAAATTACATGTTCTGCAATTTGAGCAAAGAATAAGCTTAGTAGCTTAAACGGCGTCTAAGATGCTTCAAATTTTCGGAATTTTCTTTAAAAAATGGCGGAGCTGTGGTTTTTTTTTTTCCGATTTTTCTCTATACGTTTTTGAAAAACCCATGGCCACTATATATAAATAGCTGGGGCTAAAACATCTATGTAAACACATTAGTAGGTTAGTGTGTATACCGTATGTTTCTATTTCTTTTATTTTTTAAAATGTTTATACGTAACTTTTAATATAATTATAATACACTTTTTATATATAGTTCATATAAATATGGTTCATGTCTCTGATTTTTTTTTTTTTTTTTTTTTTTTTTCAAATTCTTGACACAGGCTGGTTCTAACATCGCGTAAATCTCTCTATAATCGTAGCCACTCGAAAATTCACCATTTTAAAAGTTCTTTAGATTTTTGTCGAGAAAGATTGTCAATCAGACCTTGTTACGAGTAGGAAAGGTATTATGTAGATCAGCATAAATAGCATAATCCATTTTTTCTCCTTCCACATTAATTGATAACTCAGTATCAAGGTAAATCTTACTTATGTTTCATATAGTTACTTATTAATGATTATGAAGATTTAGTTCATCATTTTTTTTAATTGTACAATCAAATTATTTGTTCGGAGCTATGGCAATCACCCTCTTAAAAGAATATGAAGAAAAACAGAACACAAAATAGAAATAATCCGTGGGATATTTCTGTGAAATTTGCTTTAGGAAGTAAATAAATTGGTTTATAAATAGACTAGGTATACAGTCGCATTCAAAGCGGTTAAAGATTAAAAACATGGCGGTTGAGCATGAATTATATATAATTCTGATTCATTAATCTTTTATTATTCCGGGAACCGGGCATTATTATCACGGGAAAAATAAAGCGTGGAATATCCTTGAATTTTACAGTTCACCAGAAATTTCCTGATTTCTAGAGATAATCAAAAAATGGAATTTATTTTCTCATCTTCAATTTAAAGTACATTAAAATTGATAATCGGGTACATTAGTATAGGTTTTTTTATAGTATAATCATAGAGCATAATCATCGACTATCGAATGCTAAACGTCGATGTTTCGATACTATCGACCATGGACAGATGGAAGGAAAATTTAGAGGAATAGCGTCATCTAAACGCGTTTTTGACATTTCATTGTGAAATTATATATCTTTGAACGGGAAGTAATGTATCAAATTCTTAAATCTGAGCTGTTACGGAACGAAAAAGAGAAAATCAAGAAATATCAAAATAATTAAATAAAACAAAAAAAAAATTATTGACCTACACTGTGCAAGAGTGACCCGCTGCGCAGCTTGTGCGGAGAATTATCATTTACTACTATAAAGAAAATATTTTACTAGAAGAATTTGTATTACAATAAATTATTGTCCTAGCAATAGAATTATAACAAAATATAAACTAAATAAAAGCAACCAGAATTATATCTATTAAACCCATCTGTACCAAAATTTAACTACATAATCTTCATAGTTCTATGATGGTTTGAAATTGTATTGTTTACTAAAAAAATAATTTAAATGTACAGTGTTAAGTGCCAGAGGTTTGCCACACTGTCATTAACTTTTTTAGTTAGAAATTAAAATAAGAAAATAATAAGATAAAAATAAGATAATAAGATAATAAGAAAATAAGAAATCGATAAAAACTATTTCTGCCGCACTAAAAATTATTGCCTTATCAAAATATAGATTTCTTATTTTTTGATATTGTGTGTACAAAATAGGCGGCCTAACCTTCGTATCGCTGGGATTTTTTAGAAGACTGAAATAAGTTTGGTGTGTGAAAGAGCAGTAATTTTACCTATAAATACTATAGCAGAGAAATTAAATAACATTATTATTGAAAAAGTAAATTGTGACAGCAACGAATATCTCAATTGATAGGGTTGTAAGCACTGATAATGCTGTCCATTATCCGCCAGAATTTCTTCCTAAAATGTCTCTGTCCATCTGAATTACCATCTCACAGATTAGAATAGATAGTTGAAAAATCTAATGTTTTACGTAAATTTCAACCACCTAATCATTGCAATCGTTAAAAATTACAGCTTTGAGTGAAAATATGTAGAAATATTGTGAGAAAATAATTCTCAACTGTATTATAAGATTTATATTGTTAAAAAATAAAACTCCAATTATTAGTTAAACCTATCTAAGTTCTTTTCTTATAAGAGCGGGCGAAGCCGGGACTGGGGATGCTAGTTGTAAAATAATTTTACTAATTGTAACATATATCCATTCATTGATATTGGTAATTACTTGTTTTGTTTTTTACATATTAATTTAATTACATAACTGTATTTCTTACATTTATTACTTAAAATCACTATCTACTTTATCTCTCCTTTAAATTCTTAGCATCTTAAATTTATTTATTTTTATTTCCAGGCTGGTCCTAGCTGGGCAGATGCTGAGGTCGACACCTTCATTGGCCAAGGTAAGTGATAATCCAATGTCATTAAATTAATTTTTGTTTCACTAAAAAATTTGAGTAACAAAAAGAATTTCCTGATAAAAATTTGGATTTTCATCTTTATATATATCAAAGAATTACCTAATGATCCTAAACTAGGTAGGTAGGAAGGTAGACTGTTTTCGGACACTCAGCATCTATGGTCTTTAGTGTACTGCTCACACTATGTTTACCTTAGTTTTTTTTTTGTTTATTTTATTTTTCCGGAGAAATTATATTGTTTTAAAAATGTAATACTTTTATTTAATTTTGTTTTTCCTCTAAGCATTGACGAAGCCAGTCCCTCGAGCCGTTCCTGTCGAAAATAGGTTTTGTAAAAATTTTATCTTCTAAAACATAATTTAGTAGCCACCGTTTGCTGAATTTTTTAACACAAACTCACCTTACTGTACTCAAATCACTGACTAAATGAAATACAGATCTAAATTAAACGAGGTTAAATTTAACTGAAGACAATATAATACTACCCTCTATGTTTCACTCTGAGGCAAATGAGATAAAGATTTAGCTATTAATTATTTCGGAATTTCACAAAAAGCCTACTATTTTCTTTAGGTAGCATTATGCAAAATAGTAAATATTTCCGTAATACAAAATATTCAAATATTTTCAAGCAATTTGTTCATAATTTAAAAAAAAATGACATTATATTAATTAATAAGTTCGTATTCAAGAGAACCTTTCAGTTTCTGTTTTGAAAGGTTCATATGTGTATAAATAATAAACCTGTGGTGGATTTTACCAATCTATTATCAAAATATATTATTAAAGCCGAGGATCATCATCATCATCATCGTATCTCAAGTGCATACAAATTTGTATATACATAATCATGTACCTAATTTATTTACTAACTGTTGGAGTTAGTTATCACTTAAACTGATTCTTTATTTAATTTATGGCTTTAAGAATTTAAAGAATACAGGACTTTTGAATAGAATCGAATTAGTGATTCTAATGTTTTTTGATAAAATCAGAGACGGGGAAATAGTTTTTGAATCAAATATAGTTAAACTAAAAAAAAAAAAAATCCAAATAGTATTAGAAAAATACATGATTTACCTATTTAATTTGGATCTATTCCCTGACCAGCAGTCGAATTTTTGCACATTCTACAATAGCATTAATCCAATCGGTATCATCCCTGTTTACATTAATATACATCTAAATATTATTCACACTAGAATTGTTGCACAGTTAAGAATTACAGAAAAACATATAATAAAAATAACCAATCCAGATAAAAGCACACAAATTAATCCACAGGAAATCCGTATGGTTTGCAATTTGAAAACTAATGAAGACGTCGGACATATTCTTTATACTTGCCCAATTTAGGATGGCCTGCGTGACACTTATTATCCCGGGATTGATTCAAATGACAGTTTTCATATGCTTATTTAAACAAATGAAATAGAAATTAAAAAAACGGCATATTTTATTATGAAAATAATTAAAATCAGAAATTGTTTCACTCAATATAGTAATATTAACTGTAAAATTATCATTTACCTATTTGCCTGAGATATGATATGTATATATTTGAAAGTAGGGATAGTCAAATATGAACTATTATAAACTTTAAAGGTTTAAAAATTAAATAATAAAGTTTGTTTGTTTATTTCGTTTAACGTCACTTTATGCTGTTATGGCTGATCGAACGATGCTACGGTGGGAGTCCTAAATTTTGCCTATCCAGGTATAATTAGGATAGGGATCTTTAACGAGTACCTGACATCGCACAGGCTCGGGACCCCCATTTTACTTCCCTTCCGAAGGACGGCATAGCTAAGGATTTTTTACTCCCTTTAAAAAATCCTAAGGTCATCTGCCGGGCTGCGAACCCGCGATCTTGGGTTTAGTAGGTTTAGTAGAAATAATAAAGTGTAAATTATTTTATTAGGTATTGTTTATTATTTAGATTGTAAAACGTGTATTTACTTCTTATTCTTAGTATTTAATTCTTATTTATATGTTCTTCGTTATATTATTGGGATTATTATTTGTGTAGTAATATAATGTAGATAATATTTGTATTTGTATTGTATTTCGTGGTAAATAATAAATGTCGGAACTCCTTGGTATAGGGCATGGCCCTGCTTACAAATAAATAATTAATGATTCTAATGTAATGTTTCGTTTTTACAAGAGAGGAATATATATTTTTTTTTTAATCCTAATTTGTATGCTGAAATTTCATATAATTATGAAATACCTAATATTAAACTGAAACATAAAGAAAAAAAAAATGTTTTTATGAAACTCACTGATTTATTAGGATTTTAGAATTGATGAATTAATTGCCACTTCTATTGGGATTATTTTATTAGAATACTAGTTTCGAGTAATTCTAGATCTAACAGGTATCACTGATTCATCATTGACAAAGTAAATTGAAAAGGAATTTGATTTCAGCTGGCTATGATAATTTTATTTAAAAATTGAATTTCTCTTCTATTTTAAGCATTATGGCTGTCTTATAATTTTTAAAAACTTTTTTTTTCGTAAAAAATATTCATCTATCTCATGTTACGCTGTAATTCGTATAGATTTATTAGGAATTTATATGTTAGCTTCATTTACTTTGTTATTCGTATCAATAATGAAGGCACTGAAGTGTGATAGTGACTGATATAAACTAGAACGGGCCTGAATGCCAGCACAATGCTGATGAATGGTTTGATGTCTAGATTAACCATTTAGTTATGAGCGCGTGATGTTTGGAACTTCACGCTTGTTCGGTCTAGCGACCTTACGGCTTTCAGCTACCTCGAGGACCCAACAGCATCAATATTCTCTCCTCTCAGCTACAAATATATTCTTTAATAACTGTTATTTTATTAATTTTAATGATAATAGAATTTTTTTTTTCTCTTTCAAATGTTTATTAACACCTGTAATTGGAGTAACAATAGGTGAATTTGATAATATTGTAATAATGCAGGTCTTACAGGCCTGGAAGAGACTTGCACTCAACAGTACCTCCTCCTGGCATCGATTAAATATTTGCCATCAGTGTGAAGCCTGTGGTTTGAAATGTACCATGGTGATTTCGTTATTTGTTTGAATAGTTTTGATTGGAATATTTGTATATTTTTCAAGGTGCGTATTTTTGCAGTCCTGTATATTTGTGTGACGTATATCCACAAGGGTTTAAGTAAGTAAGTGTATGTGTGGTATTCAGTCTTTGTCGGAGTTTTAATGTCTACCGTTTATAAAGTATTGAATAAAAAAGTTTTAGGCTCTGGTTTAGACTGAGATGTTTTTGTTTCACATGTGGACCCCAGGTCATTCTTCTGTCAAACATATGTCCTAAGTACTGAATTTCGTTTGTTAGTGGTGTGGGTTGATTGTCGATGAAGACAGCTGGACAAGAGTCATGTCTGAGTGTAAAGGTTATGTGCTGTTGGTGTAATTTAGTTTTATTTTACATTTTTAGTTTTATTTTACATAACCAGTCTTGTTAAGTGGTGTTGAAGAGTTAATGATGCAATGGTGTGGTATTTATATATACTTAATATAGTTGTTGTAGAATTTTAAATTAAACCAAGTTATTATTATGAAATGACAATCCTTTATATGAACGTATTTTCTTATTTTCCTAATTTCGTGAAGAAGTCTGGAACACCTGATATCTGTTGACGTTATTTATGAAGATTTTATCATGAACATAACTTTTCACGATTGTCCCTATCTAAATTATGAATTCACTTGTTAATTGCATCCTCTACACGTGTACACAGCTGACATCACTACTCGTCCTGGCACCGTCTTCACCACGTCCGCTTAGAACACATGTGGTTATCAGTAAATAATGATCCTTTTATTGCATCTCAATGACACAAATCTCATATCACTAGCCTTCATGAATGATGTTAAAATTGGAGAATTACAATAAATCCAAACAAATCTCATCGAACAATTTTTAACATACGAATTTCTTTCCTGCAGTATTTTTTAATAATATTCCACTGAACCTATTGAAAAGATCCATTAACGTGGATTCCATCTGGACAACTAGGAATCTACATAGATACATCCTATACCACTAGCAGCCCATGAAGGGTCTTGGTTTCAGTATTTAGGTAAGGATGTACTGTTTCTGAGCCAACGGTTGTGAAAGGAGGTGATTTTGCCAGAATTCACGTCCAACCACCAGGTTTTTTCCCTCACTTTTTAAGAGGCTGGGTGTGCCCTCCCGACCTCAAATGCGATCCACGACTGATGAAATGACAGAATATAAATTTTCTGCCCTCAGTCGTACTCGAACTCGGGCCCGGGAGCATGATAGATAAGCGCCTTACCCTCTGAGCTAATACGCCTCCATACATAGACACATAAACTACATGAAACCAAGCATTTACTAGGCAAGAATTCGAAGAACTCAATTTATTACATAAAACTTATTTACATCGCAGTACCATTTGTACATTCCTATTCTTATTAATTTAATAAGAATCTTATTAATTAAAACTATCTAATCCAAAATCCTCAATATTCCTTATTATGTCACAAATAGACCTATCCATAACGATCTAAATTTGCCATATGCTGTAGATTTTACCCAACCCAGAAACCTACCCTTCCATGATAAGCTCCATACCCACTCAAATCCACTAGTACCCCAACATGCTTCCCACTCGATTCCCTAATGTAGAAAATTTATTGAAGTGCTAAAAATGGGTAGTTCTATACAATTCATTGTAATCATATACCTCACATTTATTTATTTCATATATTGTATACTTTAAAAATATATTTATATTATCTTATGTTTGTATTTGCAACTTTATACAATATATAATCAATTTAATGTGTGGAAAATGATTAAAATAACATGTCGACAACTTGTAAAGAACTACTCATCTGTATGGTTTTAATAAAAGTTCTACATTGTCTCTAGGTTTCTTTTCGGACGTCTCTGGGAGTTATCGGAAATCTAGGAAGAAGCAATTTGGGATACCAGTGGATTCGGTGAATCTTAACATCGGAAAATAGGTATCTGGTTTAGAGCTAATTCAGCAACGTTCGTGGCATTAAGATCATTGTGGATAAGTTTATTTGTGAAATAATTAGGAGCATTGAGGATTTTGGATTGTAAAAATTGGAAAGTTTATTGGAGCCCCAAAGCTCAACTTCTAAAATTACTGTCGTGTATATGAGACTTTTGAATTTTATTTGAAGTTTTGTACGTTTGTGGACTATATTTTGGAGTAGTCCGTAATAACGAGCACTATAATAAAATATTAAGATGGTAATTATGATGATGAGTTTATATGGGTGGTTATCTTTATAAAAAAATAATAGATATTCACATTAGTATCTAATTATATTGCAAGAATAAAAATACAGTTTAGATATTAATGTGAATATCTATTATTATTAAACTTATTAAACTAATAAGTTTAAAAACTGTCGAAATTGCATTCTGCGGTCCAAACTACAAATGAATACTTATTCTTTTGCGGAATTTCTTCGGTTCTGTTTCAAACAGTACTGGAGCGACAAGCTTAAGTGGCTACTTGGGGTGAGTTTTGAGAAACGACAGAAGAGTTTAGTGCTCCGTCCCTGTTAACGACCAGCCAATTGATTTCTACTTCACCTCAACACCCTCAATTCTTAACAGCTGTAGTTCTTTATTGAGCTTTCTCATATCTCGAGAGGAACAGAGAACTCTTTAACGAAATTAACTTGACAAATTTGTGTTGGTTTGTGGAAACTATCTTCAGTGACTACCAAAGTGCTAAAATTCAGGAAAAAGGTTGTAAAGTTAAGATTGGGTGGAGGGGAGGGTGTTGATATTGGTTGGAAATAAAGTTGCTGACGTAGATGCGGCGCAACCCCCTATCTACATCACCTTAGGAGCTCTTCGAGATAATTATGTAATATAAATCGGTGATTAATTGCGGAAGGTTGTGACCTTTAGAGTGAAAAGTACTAAATATGAGACTATATTTATATTCGTGAAAGAGGATTTCAACAAAAAAAATCTTATGAACACTTTTTTTTTTCACATTGATGAGTATATTTTGTAGAGAAGTAGATTTTTATATAGACTATTAGTCCAGTCAATAACATATTGTAGAGTGCCTGGAATATGCGATAATTTTTGACTTCATAGCTTCGTTAGGAATAGCTGAAAGGTAAACATACTAAAAGTCTTCGCCGGTGGGGGGAGGGAAGAAGTTCCATTTTTTTTTTTTTTTTTTTTTTTTTTTTTTATCAATAATATCTCGAAAACTGTTGACTCTAGAAAAATATGTTTCAAATAAACATAAAAGCTAATTAAATTTCCTATAAAGTTGACTATATATAAATTTGTCGTAATTCTAACCGCTTACGAGGTATATGTTTTTGAAAATAGGTGATTTTCAGGAAAAAACAAATGTCACCTCATTTATTGTCAAACCATTGCTTCTATTACGTTCCACAATCGTTTCTCAGAAAAAACGTCAGAATCAAAATTGTAGAGCATTAAATATACTTTAATTTCATATATACTTTTCTGGTATTTGCTTCAAATGTTTAACAAAAAGTGAGGTAAACATTTTTTTTTTATTTCTAAAATTGTCGATTTTTAATAACGTATATCTCGAAAACCGTTGGAATTTCTACGAATACGTATATAATTAATTTTATAGGAAATTTAATGAGATTTCATTTTGATCTGCTACATATTTTCCTAGAGTCAACAGTTTTCGAGATATAATCGAAAAACATAATTGGGACCTTCTCCCCTCCCCCACCGTTAGCTCGTCCCCGGGCGACGACTTTTAGTATGTTTACCTTCTAACTACTCCTAACGAAGCTGTGAAGTCAAAAATTATCGCATATTCCATGGACTCTACACCCCTCATTTCAGCACTCATTGGCTGGACTATATTGAATTTATAGTAAGTTGAAGCTTTTTCGATTATTAGCTTTTTTAAAAATGGTGGCTTTTAAATTGGTCGTATTATGTTTGTCAATATCGTAATATTGGAGATTGCTGAGAGATAATTTGTTTTTTTACTGTATGAATGTATAGTTTTTTGAAAAATTATAGTTTTTAAATAGCTTGTTTATGGGAAATGACTAATGATTTTAAAATTAATGGTTCAATAATTTAAGAGGGTGATTTTGTGGATTGAGATTTTTAAACGAGCAGAACCCAGCGGCACTTCCTTTCTTGATTTTTATTTTAGCTTATTAGTCCCTCATCCAGCTCCTTTTCTAGACTTACCTGCGTGTCTAGAAAATGTGTATCGGGAATATGTATTGTGACCATGTCATTTACATGTGTATTAGGATGTCCATGTAATTTTTCGTGAAATCGTTTGTAGTGGTTTTGTAATTGTTTGTTAACTGATGGTATGCGTAGGTCATTATGTATAGTTATGTTGCTTACGTGCTAGACTGATTTTTTGATTGGCCTAAATGTTTTAGCCTGGAGAATTTCGAGTTTGTTAATATGTGTATTTTTAGCTGTTCCGTATATCTCCGAAGCTTATTTCCATATTGGTTTCAGTAAGTAAGTATAAGTGTTCGTCTGTCAAAAAGAAAGGATCGCAAGTTGGTGGGAGTGTCATCTTCAGTTTGAAGCCAGTCCAACACTCTTTTGAAAGCTTGAGCAAAATCCAGAAATACTCTATTTGCATACAATTTGTGCTCTAGTGCCGTGCATATGTAGTCAGTAACTCTGTGTAATTGATGTATAGTCGAATGTTGAGTCCTAAATCTATATTGATGGTCTGGTATTTTAATATATCAGAGAGTCTTTTGTATGATACATTTTCAAAAATTTTGACACAGACAGGAAGTAAACTGATAGGTCAGTATGATGGAATTTTATCTTTGGTTTGTGAATCATTGTAATATGTGCGTATTTCCACTGTAGAGGGAATTTAGAATCGCGTTGTAAATAGTGGTTAAGAACACTAAAGCTTTCGTAAGCCTTAGCTGGAGCACTTTAGCAGTGATCAGATCATAGCCTGGAGCTTTTATTTTTGGTGACTTTTTGATTTGTTATCTGTTTGGTAAAGTCAGTTTAAAGGGTACAAAAGTGCTGTATGTATGATTGTCATGTATAGTGTAATTGTGGACCGTATTTGCTATAAAGACAATTGAAAGATATTTTGTAAAGAGTTCCGATTTTGAACCATCGGTCACGGCCCAAGAGCCATCCTCCTTTCGGAGTAAGAGTTCTAGTGCGCCTTGATACGCTTCCATCATCAGATGTGAGGTTGCTAATGTAATTGTCATAATTTGCTCTTTAGTATCTGTCGCTTGAGTTCGTTATTGTCTATTAAATGTTTGTTTGTCCGAGACTAACATATTCTGCCGAAGAAACATTGTTACCAAATCAAAATGTCTTTTGCTTTTTAATGTTATGTGTAAAAATATTATTCAAGGGCCTTTAGTTTTAAGCACTGATAAAACAGTCCTTACTGCTTAAATCTGGATTACCAACTCATACATTAAAATTAAAAATTTTAATTAAAAAATTTGATGTTCAATAATGGTTTTACCTAATCTTCTCAAACTCCTAATCAGTACAGTTTTAATAACCAGGTTAAAACTTACTTCTATGCGTGAAAACATCATTGAAAAAAATAGTGCTCCATTGCATACCTCAAGAAAAAATTATCTGTAAACAAATAAGACTTCAATTATTTGTTAAAATTATCAAAGTTCTTCACTTATGAGAGCGAACAAAACCGCGAGGGGGATTCTAGTTATCTTATAAACAGCCTTAACGTTGGAAAAAAAAATTAGTGTCTTATGATAGTTACAGATATATAAATCTGTTAGTTACAAAATATCAAATCGATTTAATTTCCCTTAGAAAAGAAATAGTAATTCAAGAAGGCTGTGCTAAATATTAGCGTTTAGCTTAGTGGTGATTATTTTATTTTATGTGGAGAGACTTTATTTGCTTTAAGATGTTATTTGTTATTTGATTGCATCAGCTTTAGGACTAGAAATTTCTTTCTCACAGAGACACAAAATGCTTGAAAGAAAGAGAATAGTTGACAATACAGGATACGCATGATGTCATAGGAAACTTGGACAAGACTGGAAGTGTTTTATTGTCAGAATTGAGTACATTTTGTTAAAAAGTAATATTTCTTATTTTCTTCTACAGTGTATTATATTAGTAAAAATTAATTCTTTTTTTTTTCCAATTTAAAATTATGGAAAGACATTGTCATTTCAGGTTTTTATTGTTTTTATTTGTTTTAGGAAATCCTATCTGCAGCCGCTTCATAAACATTGTTGTTGATTTTTCTATGAAGCGTTTAGTTAATCATTTGTTATTTATATCGAATCCATGCTCCTCCATTTCACGCGCCCAGGATAACTTTTTATCGATTATTCCCTTCTTCCGATTTATGTCGATATTTTAATCGCTACTTTTCTAGGGAAAGGTAATTTTCCTTCATTTATACACAAGCTCTAAATCCATGATCAAACTAATATTACTTTCTATCACACTTTCTCATATTAAAATGAAAAAAAATAAAATAAAATAAAATGATTATGTTGTAAATGTAGTGAATCATGTTGAAATAAGGAGACTAATCAATTGTTGCATGAGATTTATCTTTGGGTTCGACAGACGGTCTTACGTATCTTGCCGGTACAAAGAGCTAGTAGGGTGGCTTTTCACCGATTTTCGACGGCAATACTTCCTCGGCACTTTCCTATTCCAGTCATTAAAAACCAATAAACCTTCCTATATCCTAGACCTACTTATTCTGCGTTCCTCCATTCACCACCTGAATACAAGATCCCAACCTTCCAACCTATATACCCCCTCACATAGAACTGCCTCCTTTGAAAAATCTTTCGTTATCCGTGCTACCTCTTTTTGGAATTCCTTACCTATCCATATTCGCAAAGCCTCTTCCTTAACTTCTTTTAAACATCTTTTATTTATCCATCTCCTCGATCTTCAATCTTCCACAAAAATGTAAATAGTATGTAAATGTACATAAGTGTGTTAAAATTTTTACTGTTGATTGTTTTTATTTATTTATTTATTTTTTTAACTTAACTTTAATTTTAATTTTTAATTTTTTGTTTTTTATTTCTTCTTTCTACTTTTTTTTCTCCTAATTTAATTGTACTACTGATATGCTTATTCAACTAATCTCAGCCAGACAATTGTACCTTTTACTGTGCACTTTAATTATTCTTAGGGGACAGTCTGTCCCAGAATAAGTTTATTTTTTAAAAAAATAAAAATAAAATAAGACTATATCAAAATAGAAAACTATAAATCGATGTCAGATGAATATTATAGTTAATCAGAATTAATGTAATAAATTAGTAATGTATTACAATTAATTAAGATCATCATTTTTATCTAAAAAAACGAAAGTAAGGCTGTACATGACTTTAATTAGACCTATCCTCGCATACGCCGCTGAAATGTGGACGCTTACCACCAGTATTACAAATCCATGAAGAGTCTTTGAAAGGAAAGTTCCTAGAAATATATTGGTCCTCTTTTTGATGTAGGAACTGAAGAATGGAGGATGGAGTTATGAGAATGCCTGACGACAGAACCTCAAAAAAGGATGCTTCAAATGCTTCTAGGAATGTGGTCCTAGAAGAAAGGGAAGGCCTAGAAGAAGATGACTGAGTGACGTGGTCGATGGTCTTGAACGGCTGAGTGTGACTGACTGGAGGAAGGAAGCTATGGATAGCGATGTCTGGAGAACTATTCTGGAGAGTTCTGGAAGCCAAGGCCCACCCCGGGCTGTACAGCTACAGAAGAAGGAAAATATAATTCTAAATCAGAAGTAATCTTAAGTTCTGATTGACTTTTTTACATTAGAAAAGTGAAAATAACAAAATATAAATACCTAAAACACAAAATCCATGTTGAAAGTTATGCTGTTAACTTCTGCTATATTTTCTCACTTTTTTTTTTTTCATAGATCTAAGTGTTTTATTGAATTAGTATTACAATCTGTCTCACCTTAGGGGAATAAATAGTATGAAGAATCCATTCAAATAATATGTACACTGAACATTTCTCTCATAAGGGAAAAATGAAAATATAAATACATAAACAACTAAATCCATGTTGAAAGTAATCTTAACTTGTGCTACACATTTGCACTTTAGGGAAGAAGAAATAAGAAAACATAAATATATAAAACACCTAATCCATGTTAACTTCTTTTCACCTTCTTAAATTTGAAAAATCATTATAACACACTAAACAATACTATCTAAGTTGAAACTGCAGAAATGGATGTTTCTATGTGAGGTTATTGGAGACAGCTATCGATAGATGTGAACTCGAAGTGAAGCGTCGAAATCGATCTCGTAGATCATTGCTGGTCGGTCTGATTTGTGAAGCATGAGTTCGATATAGGTACGATAATTTTATACTTCAAGATAACTTAACTATATTAACTATGTTTTTGTTTTTTTAATTACGATTGAATTACCTATATAAGTGGCTGTAATGAATGTCCAAGTTCAAATTGTTTTATTTTGTTTTCTTTTTAACAATGTAACTAAATAGAAATCTACTTATGTTTATCCAGATTTAGTTCCTACCTCTCTTACATTAAAATATTGGTTGTATTCCAGTATTTAATAAAGGTGTATGATAATGCTATGTTTTAAGTATGTTTATTGCACTACTTGTTTACTAGATACAGGGGTATTAAGTAGATAGCTTTTTGAATATCGGGAAAGAACAACATAACAAAACTTTCTGTCTATAGGTGAAGGAAACCAAAAGGCTATAACCAATGAATATTTATGAGGCAGTTGGAATACCGTTTGAATACTTGACAAAAACATTTAGTTCGACACATGGAAGTGTGTTTATTATTTCATTTGTTCTAAACAGTATATATTTGAATTTAAATTATATGCGCGTGTAAATAAATATATAATAAACTATATATATATTTTTATTATTTGTTATGCTCACTTATTTTTTTTTTTTTTTATTTTTAGAAGCACCCAAGCAGAATAATGAAACTACAAAGACAGCGGCTCAGGAATCCCCAAACAAAGGAAGCGTAAGTAGCTTACCAGACTTTTACATTCTTTTTTAATACACAAGTTTTAAATTTTATCTAGTCCTTTTCTTGACAGTCGTTTTATTTCTTCTTGATTGAAAGGTTTGCTGCGAATAGGAGGAAGCTCCAGTCGGAGAGCTTATGTACAATCTTGTAATAAAATAAAATATATATGCATGTATTTGTTTTGTTAAATGACAGCTCCAATTGTCAGTTATCAAGTAAATCATAAAATGGGACTGTCTCTCATATTTGGTTGTTGCAAGTTTAATCAATTTCCAAACTTATTTAAAATTTTCCCGATAAATAGATAAGTATAGCTACCTCCTTTATGCAGCAAACACTTTCATTGTTGTTATTTTTAGTCGACATATTGGCTTAGCATAATTAATTTGTTTGAAGAAATACCATAACTTTCATTATCTATAGATAGAACATTTTTATCTACAAATACTTTTTCCTTCCTTAACTCATCAAGGATTCCCAGTGAATAATGATTTTATATATATATATACTATCATTATAGGGAATCCTTCATATCGCACCGCTTATGGATTGAAGGGTTTCGTGGATGAAGGGGTTATGCAACTTCTTTTTTTTTTTTTTAAACAATCTACTTCATTGGATGAAGAATTTATGTGCAGAAGAGTTAGGTAGCAAAACCTGAATATTTCAAAACAACTAGAAAAAGATATAAGAAGAAGAAAAAGAGAATATTTAACATTTTCCTGCTAGAGGTTAAAGAAAAAAAAAAAAATTATACATAAATTAGTCAAAACCAAAATTGTGAGGGAGTGTATTTCTCTGTGTATTAAGAAGTATATTGTTCTGTTTAGCTCAGTAAGTTCTTCTCACCATCTTTCCACTTAGTCCCACAAAATCCTAACTAACTAACACGTCGTACCCTAAGCATTTATATTAAAAAATCTTTTAATAAAACAAATGTTTTCAGTATAGCATATAATAGAAAAATTATTTTGCTCTGGGACAAAGTTTCCTGAGAACAACTACCAAGTGAGGTTTACTTTGTCTCTTACGAATCTTATTGGCAATTTTTTTGGAGGTTCCTGTTCAAAAAATATTTGACATGTATTTTGCCGTTCCGACTAATGAGCCATAGAAGCCGAGAAAAAGTAAATTAAATAATATTAAACTAATTTATTTTATATATAGAGTTCAAAAATGATATTGACATGACTCTTGCACCAAAATTTTTATTTTTGATTGCAGATTTTAGGGGAAAATTCATAGATTTTATTTTAGGTTAATTGAATCATAGACAGAAATATTAGATCAAGAAAACTACTTTTATAGATTATTTAAAACAAAAACCGAAATGTAATTCAAATTTAGCACCCTCAAAAACATTTAAAAAACTTTTATTCAGTAAAAACAAAAAATATCATTTTTTTCACTGTCTTCGTGGGAAAGAAATTTTTAAACCGATAATTTGTAACTTTCATTTAAATTGCCATTACATTGTTTCACCTCACGAAAATTTTTAAGAGGAGAGCCTCACCTTTCTTTTGATGTATAGTTCGATTGACAAAAGGGAAAAAAAAAAGCTATTTCAAAAGTTGAGAAATATGGAATACACTTGGATTTTTAACTTGAGTTTGAAAGCAGATAGGAAGTTGAAACAAAAAACATTTCAATCATATCACCACCCTACATTTTGGGCAAATATATGAAACTGAAACGTTTAACCGTCTAACCGTAATTCTTCAAGTATTTGTCAATTTAAGGGAAAAAAATTAAAGCTTACTAACTTGATCAGGAAAATTTTGAAGGTTATGATTTTTTATTTTTCTATTTCGATGAAATTTCCTATTTAAGGATCATATTGAATGGTGAATTCGAATCCGATGTCGGTTTTTATGTGAAAAAAATCTATGAAGGTAGTTTGCTTGAAGATCAACTGATTTTTTTAGAATTAAGTTAACCTAAACCAAAATCTACGAAGCGTCTTATTTTTCACTAAAATCTGCTATCAAAAATGAAAATTTTGGTGCAAGAATCATGTCGATATCATTTTTCAACCTCTGTCTATTTTGCAGAATTGTTGACAGAGCTTCCTCTGCTAGATGAAATATTGCATCATTCGAGTTTCTAGGCGACATGCACGACGGCATGCATCTGATACTGTGACGAAGCGAGTCAAGCAGACAGGTTCATTCCTCTTCACGAAAGACGACCAGAATTCCCAAGTTGAACTGACACAGCTGTTGTGTTGTTTACACGTGTCCCCGGCACGCACCGCTTTTTCAACTCGTGCTATTTTTCTATACTTCTAGCACTTGAACAGGAAGATAGTTCGAAACTGTCTACTTTTACAGAAGCATTCAGCATCCAAAAGGCAATCGTAGTTCTAAGATATTGAGTTATTAATAAATTATTAATGATTTTTGAAATAAAAAATAAATAAATACAAAAAAAAAAAAAATCTTATCTATACTAATATGATGTCAACAAAAAATGGCCGTTTTCTTTGTGTTAGAACTTTGAATCGTAATTCCTCTTTTATATGTATACATTCGGGAGCTAGGAATTGTGATAAGAAGTTCATGTTCGATCCCGTCTAAATCATTTGGTAAACAGCATACCCTCTATCCATGCTCAGTACTTCTTTAGCTTTCCTTTGTTCACAATGACAGTAAAGTACGAAACTCTGGTAATTTTGCTTCATTAATGGAAACGGAAGTTTTCAGCAGCTAAAGCCACTCTCTTAGTGGTTGAATTTGAGGATGAAGAGGCTTTGGACGAAAGGACGTTGAGAATGTGGTTCCAAAAATTTAATGAAGGTGATTTGAGCCTTGAAATGAAATCAGGATCAGGGCGAGTTCCAGTAGTCAACCAGGACGCTCTGCGCTTCAGAGCTCTATTCAGAACAGCTGCAGAGAATGTAAGATGTTTGTAAAATGTAAGATATTTGGCACGATCAGACTACCAGCTGTTCAGATCAATGGCTCATTTCCTTCGTGGAAAAACATTCAACAACAACAACATCAAATATTCAATTTAAATGAAGTTTAAATTGGGGTTCGTGAGTTCTTCGATTCAAAACCCAAAGAGTGGTACCATCAAGGAATTCTAAAGCTGGCTTCCAGGTGGCGTCAAACCATAGAGCATAATGGTTTATATTTTGATTATTAAACACCTTGTTAGTAGAAGAAAAATAAATTTTGGTTTTTACCTATAAAACGGTCATTTTTTCTGATTCATCCCATTACTAGATAACAGGACAAGCCATTTTTCGTTTGTGATCACTAGCCATGAAGAGTACTGAATCTGTCGAACTTTTTTAACTACGTAATCTTCATAGGTCAAGGAAGGTTTAGCAATAATAAAATTTACATATTTTCAATTAAGTTTCTGTTAAAGAAGTGGTTCGCAGGAAGTTTTAACATTGACCGACAGGTGGCGAGCGCCATTCAAGAGAGGTTACAAATATACGTTGTTATATAAAGTCTAAAATTGATAATTAAATTTGCTTAATACAATTAAATTGTTATCAAAAGAAGCTATAAATATGAAGCGTGATATGTGATCCCAGTGAAGTTAAAAACTCGAACGATACGTGGCTAGCGCCATTCTGCAACCGAATTGGCAATGATAAAACTATTGAACCCATCTCTACCAAATTTTAACTACACTATCTTCATATTTCTAGAAAGGTTTAACAATAATAAAGTTTAAATGTACAATGTTGAGCGGAAGGAAACTAGGTTTGCCTTAATGTCATATACTGTTATGGTTTAAAATTAAAATCCACCCAGATAACGCCAATAAACTTATTTCTGCCGAGTAAAAATTATTAACAAACCCAAATGCCAATCCTTTGCTTTCTGATATTGTGTGTAAAAATATGATTCATGGCCATTATTTGTAAGCACTGATAATGCAGTGTATTATCCGCAAGAGTTTCTTAATAGTCTCTCTCTATCTGGATTACCAACACTTGCATTAAAATTGAATATTGGACGTCTAATTACTTAATCTTCAACCACCTAATCAGTACCATTTTTCTTTTCGTAAAGAATCCTATCGAATAGTTCAAAGACTACAATCATAAATATCTAGAAGGGTTTTGCGAGTTTCGGGACAAGATTGCTTTTGTTATTGTATTGTTCTTGTCCTTTGCACGAAAATTGGTTTTGGACTAACTAATGTGGACAGAAATGTGCTCTTAATTATCCGATATCTCTCTCTCAGGATGTAATTTTAATATTGATCTTCGGGATAACTATTAGAAACACTACTCTTTCTGGAGATCATATTAGATCGGTTCCTTTGCACAAAGAGTGGTCACTCTAGCAGACCATTATTTCAAACACTAGCGGAGAGGATTGTAAAATCGATGTTCGGAAAAATGATCTTTATTCTGGTCCACTTTGTCCCTTAGGAAACACATGATTGGATAATCGGATAGAGGTATTTTAATTTTAAGTTAAGAATCTCACATAATTACTTGATAATCATGATAGTTCGAAACTCTGGCTCATAATGGTTTATATTTTGATTATTAAACACCTTGTTAGAAGAAGAAAAATAAATTTTGGTTTTTACCTATAAAACGGTCATTTTTTCTGATTCATCCCCATTACTATATAACAGGACAAGCCATTTTTCGTTTTGTGATCACTAGCCATGAAGAGTACTGAATCTGTCGAACTTTTTTAACTACGTAATCTTCATAGGTC